>CM053585.1:280508606-280522317 GCA_028646515.1 Pseudochirops corinnae
AGGCTCAATCTTAGAGTACATATGGCAAAGAGGATAACTCACAGCTCCTCTGTATTCTTCAGGATGATCTCATTGATAGTGATATAGCTTTTCTGTTTGGCTACTTGTAGAATCATGGAATCTTTCTTTCCTTCGTACTTAGAATTAAGAAGACCTGAGTCCAATTAGGCCTCATACACTGAATAGCTATGTGACCTTGGGCAAGTCACTTAGCTCTGTTTACTTCACTTTCCTCATTTGTAAAATGAGCTGGAGGAGGAAATGTTAAACCACTCTAGTGTCTTTGCTAAGAAAACCCCAAATGAGGTCATGAAGAGTGTTTTCCTGATGATTCTTTAAGGAAGCAAAGTCTTTGGATCGTTTCAAATTCACAAAGTCTTTCCTGATCCAAAGTCCAGAGAAGAAACAGAGATTCTCAGCCTCCTTCCCACTCCCTACCCCAAACAATTCCCTCCCAAACTTAGCTGCTACTACTTACTCTTCTAAACTGATATAGATTTGGATGTCCAAAATCAAAAGTGACTTACTAATAGAAGCCCACACAGTTCATGACCAGTTTTTTTTCTTATTCTATACCAGTGTACTTCTGTGAAAAATTATTCCTTTTCATTCAATGGATTCTAAAGACTTCTTTTTCGTGTTCTATTGATTTAGTAAAGATCTATCAGTCTGGTTCATGCCTACTTCATATGATTCAATTGAGAGGACAATGTCCTCTGTAATTACTGATGAAGTATTATTAAATATTTCAGTTTTCTTTTCAATCTGCTTCTACCTATATGAAGAGGTCACTGGAAATATATATGTGTGTGTGTATTTATATGTGTAGATACATGTGTATGTAAAATTAAACATAAAGAGCACACAAAGTAGATAGAATGTAATTTCACATGGGAGGGAATAAATGACCCATGTGACTGAGGCTAGAAAATTCTATCTGTAGATGTGGTACTTCAGCTGAACTTTGAAGAAAGCAGAGGAAACTCCTTACAGATTTTGGAAGTAGCTTGTGCAAAGGTACAGGGATGGGAGATGGATTATCATATATAAGTAACATAAAGTAGATATTTTTGATAGAAAAATAGAGTGCGTATGAAAGAGATTGGTGTGAAATAACCTTGGAAATGCTCGAAGGAGAAATCAGATTGTGATAGCCTTAAAAGCTAAGCAAAGAATAGCCAATTTAGTAAGCACACATTTTGATTCAAGTATTTAAATACAGCTTAGAAATGTTTTGAGGAATACGTTTTTGTTAAAGGGTGAAAAGAGAACCAGAGAGGTTCTTCTGGTACTCCCCCTCTGTCTTTCTGTCTGTTTGTCTCTCTCTGCCTCTCCTTCTCCCTCTCTCCCTCCCCAACCCCCCTCTTCTCTCTTTCTCTCCCTCTTTCTTTCCCTCTCTCCTTCTCTCACTGTCCCTTCCTTTCTCCCTTTTTTCTTCCTTCCCTTTCTCCTCTCACCACTCTCTTGTCTTCCCTTCCTATGGTCATTTATCATTAAATTTCTTCTTTATTTCCCTTTTCTTGTCTTATTTCTCTAACTAGCATTTTTAGTACTACATAAAATAGTAGTCTTGACAATGGTCAGCCTAGATTTATGCCTAATTTTATTAGAAAGGAATTTGGTATCTCTTCATTAAAGATAATGCTTTCTCATGCCATTAGCTACAGTAAGATACTGCTTGCCCTATTAAAAAAGATCCTTTTTACCCAAATGTTTTTTTTTATAAGTGGTCATTATGAATTGGCAATGTTTTCTTTGCAAATCTCCTTCTTAATTCATTTCTGTCCTCTTTCTCAAGGCCTGCCTAATGTGTATTACCACCCTCATGATTATTAAGTGATTCATAATTTTATACAAGTGGATAATCCCTTTACCATTACAGGACAGAACTTATTCACATGTATTCATTCAGCTTGATCCTTGTTTATGACTTCTGTAGAGATTATATTCAATGAGTTAGGTGCTTTCTTCTTGTTCTTAGATAGATAGATAGGTAGGTAGGTAGATAGATTTGTGTGTATGTATGTGTGTGTGTATTTCTGAATCTTCATGGATTTTTTTCATACTACTGCTCATGTCCATATAATAACTGATAATGCATTAGAAATGGAAATCTTTATCTATCATTTCTCTTTGAGGGAACAGAAAATGTGATTCTTTTAAGCATATCATGCTTCAAAACATCACCATATTGCATCATAGAAAATATTTTCACTAAAAATATAGCTTTTTGTAATGGAAGCACTTAGGATTTTTAAAGTACTAGAAAATGTCTCAAACATAATGTAATCCTGTCTCTTCTTCATCATTACTATATTCAGTTTGTTGTATATCTGTCACATCAAATTGTATCTCATCCTTTTGGCAAGAAGCATTTTTATCCCTTTTCCTCAGTTTCCCCAGACATGTCCTAGCTTTCAAACAATGCCCCACAGATCACTGAGAAGAACAATCACTTGGAAAGAATGGTCCCAACTGGTTAGCCACCACTTCTCATGTGGGATATACAGCTAGCCTAGCTGAAGGAACAAGGCACACACTCCCAGGGAAAAAAATGAAACAGAATATGCCAGCCAAGTCAAGCCACCACCATCTTGACAACCATCTCCCACTAAGACTCCAGTGAAGAGAGGCCAGGAACCTGAACCAATGAGACTCAGAGATAACTGTATTCCCCAGACCACTGGCCTTGTTTCCACCCTTGGCCCAACAGTCATCACTGAGGAAGAAATTGCTGTGAAGAAGAGGACCATCTTTCTTACTACAAATTATACAAACTGTTGACTAACTACCCCTATCTGGCAGGTAATCCTAAGAGTTGCAGGGGTTGTAAAATCTCTTCACAAATGGCCCTAAAATCCCAAGACAACCAGGGCTGCTATAGGTTCAGTCTCATAGCCATTTTCCAGGTAAGTAATACCCCATTTTAAATAAAAATGCTTGCAACTGATTCTGTATGTGCTACAGCCATAGCTAGCAGAAATCTAAAAACAAAACAAAACAAAATGACAACAAAACAAAAGTTCTTGCTACCAAAGTCTTTGGCACTATCAAGTGGATGAGTATCATAAACCAAAATCTTAACAGTAGAAATGACATTTAAGATGTATTAGCTTGCGTTCTGACAGTATACCATGAGAATCATTTAATCATGACTTCTTTCTTGTAGCTAAAACCTTTAATAGTCTTTAATGCTTTAAAATGTGAGTTTCTTGAGGGCATGGGATGTCTTACTTTTATATGTTACATCATATGCCTCTTAGCACAGTGCTTTATAGTAGGCACCTAGTAAGTGCTTTTTTGGAAATATTTATGGCAGCTCTTTTTCAGGTGTCCAAGAACTGGAATTGAGGGTTTTCTCCTCAATTGAGGAATGACTGGACAAGTTGTGGTATATGAATACTATTGTTCCATAAGAAATCATGAACAGGTGGACTTCAGAAAAACCCAGAAAGACTTATATAAACTGCCGCCATGTGAAGTAAGGAGAACCAGAAAAACTTTGTACACAGTAACAACAGCACTGTGTAATGACCTGCTTCAATAGACTCAACTCTTCTTAGCAATACAAACATATAAGACAATTCCAAAAGACTCATGATGCTATCCTCACCCAGAGAAAGAACTATGGAGTCTGAATGTAGATCCAATCATATCATTTTCTCTCATTTTATTTTGTTTCCTCTTTTGCATGGTTTTTCTTTTTGCTTTTAATTCTTTACAAGAAAACTAATGAGGAAATGTGTTAAATATGATTATACATATATAGCCTATATCAGATTGCATGCTGTCTTAGGAAGGAGGGAAGATAAAGGAGGGGGGATTTAGAACTCCAATTCTTACAGAAGTGAATGTTGAAAATGAAAAACAAATAAATAACAATATTTTAAAAGAAAATAAAAAGAAAAATTCTTTGAGATATTCATATACTGGCCCCAAAAGGGCTTTTTTGGTCATTCATTTATTTTTTTTTCCACAAAGGCCATAGATAGGCCATGGTTAGGACACTCCATGAGGAGGACCTTTAATATTCCAGGACTTAATATGTCTCATTATTTATTATTCTCATCATCACCACTCCCCATGCCATTTTAACATGTTTATTGTACATGGCCATACTTCTCTTGTAGATCTCATGCCTCTCTTAAATGTTCATTTCTCTGTCTGTAAAGGAAAGTAAAACCCATTAGTTTTATTCAGGACTTCAATGAACCATTTGTGCTTTGTTTATACCAGAATTACTCTACGTGGATTAATAATGCTAATTTGAAAAACCCAATAATTTATGCATTTATATTTTGTCCCTGTCATGTCTTTAATTTTTGCAATTAATTGTTTTAATAATGGAAATGTTAATTGCACTATTCATCAGAATTGCTTGCTGTGAGATCATACAAAGAAATAAGAACCTTATAGATAAAAAGCAGAGTGACTAATCAATGCTGTCATTCCCTCTGAAAAGTAGATTTGCTGAGATGACCTAATAGCTTTATTTAATTTACTTAATCATGGGCTACAAAGTAGCTATTGTTAAATGAGATAGATTTGGAATTAGTAAAAAAATTTGCATGTGTATGCTTATGATCAGTTTTGAATTCCAAGATTTAGCAAACTAAATTCAAAGGGTTTATAACTAGAAATTACGGGGACTTTAGATTGCATTTATTCTAGCCGCCTCATTTAATAGATGAAATCTGAGGCTCAGAAAAGTTAAAAGACTTTTTTAAAGTTACAAAGGCAGCAGCTAGTTTCTCAGAGCTCCTATGCAATCCAGATCCTTTGATTCTAGTATGGATGTAAAAATAGGCTATCTTGTTCTGTATATAATATTAATATATTCTATATTATGTAATGTATACATAATTTATTCACTTAGAGTTGGACATAATCTCAGATGTAATCTTATGCACTAATTTAATTTGACAGAAGGAACCTGGCCTGGTAACTAACATGGTAAGTAGCAAAGTTGAAAATAGGAGAGATGGACTTTGAACGCAGATCCTCTAACCTCAAATCCAGTATTCTTTCCCCCTTGACTTTAGGGTATGTGTATGTGCACATGTATGTGTAAATGCATACACACACACACTTATATCACAATCACACATATGTAATATGTGTAACATATAAACTCATATATAACCATATATATTATACATGTATTATTCATACATATATACTATAGTAAACACACACCACAATGTATCATATGTATGATATGTTGCAATATAACATATTCAACATATGATGCATGACACAAATTATACATAATATATTACAATATAATATATTCTATGCATTTTACATATAACATATATAATGTAGAGATATGTATATGCATAAATAGATTTTTCTTTTATAAACTCATTGCGTGTTGAAACTGGACCTGTGATTTTTTTAGTGTAGTTGAATTACAGTGAGCCATCTCCCTCTGTGAAGGCAAATGGGTACTTGTTCTGCAATGTACAATTTGAGAAACTTGCCATTGGTGCCAAAAGTTTAAGTGATTTTTTTTTCCCCAGGACCACAAAGCCAATGTTTGTAGATTTATGGGTTCCACACTTTCCCCATGTAGGTTAAGTGAGTTCTGATTTCTAAAAGTCAAGGAAGCTGTGCCTAACTTGTTTCATCCAAGGGAATAAGATTCAAAGAGCCCACCTGTCCATGAAACTCTCTGTTGGTTTTAGCCTGTTAGCACAGCTTTCTATTAATCTAAATGCATAGAAAAGGCTACCCACATGGAGACAATTCTCTTCAGAGTTGGCCTTAGGATTATCTACACCCTGGAGTATAATCATAGGGAGTCAAATAGCATTTGTAAAAATGCATCTATGACTATGTCACCATCCTGCTAAAGAAGATCCTATAACTATGTGGCTTGTAGGGGGAAAACACAAACTCCTTTGTTACTGAAAATCCTTCACAATCTGCATCCAGCCTATTTTTCCAGATTAGTCACATATTATTCCCTATCATACATAATCTATGAATAGCCCAACTGACCTATTTTCTTACCCCATGCATATTTCTCTCTTCCTTCTATGGCTTAGAATATTTGTCTTCCTTATCTTTACTGTGTAGAATCCTAACCTTCCTTGAAATCTCAGTTCAAGTGCAAGTGTTCTGAGTACTTGTTGAATTCAATTTGACCTACGAAGGCATGAGAGCTGTTTTCACAGATTTCAAAGACTGTCATGTGAATGAGGGATTAGATTCATTCTGCTTGCCCTCCACAGGCAGAATTAGGAGGAATGGGTTGAGGCAGATTGTTTAAATAAGGAAGAAAAATGTCTCAATAATAACAACTATGAAAAAATGGAATGGTGTACTTTGGTAGATCTGCTTCCAGACACCATCTCCAGGGGTGCTTCATGGAATATTAAGTGCCTACTTTTCAGGTCTGTTATGGGGTGTTTTTCTTTTTCAGGTATTACATGGACTATATAACCCCTTGAGTTCTTCCCATCTCTTAGCTTTTGCAAATCTTTGAAGTCCCTAAAGTATTCTGGTCTCAGTTTCCTGTATTTGTAAGATGAAAAGAGGGACAGAGATTATTTTTATGGCCTATTACAACTCAGAATGCTCTGATCAAAGAAGGACTTCAATGAATTATTGACTATTTCACTACAAAAGAAGTAAGATTGTTCATATGTTTAGTGGTAATTTAAAATACAAAACAATGTCTTCCAGAGAGAGTTGTCTCTGGCTTGGGAATTTTAGTCAGAGATTTACTTCTGACTTTGTTTTACCCTGATTCTGTAGTACATGATTTCCCTAGGAAGCCACCTTCTTCATTGGTTACTTCAATTGTCTCTGGCTAGGAAAAACTGTTCTTGTGTGAATTTATAGAGACTTGTTCTAGGGACAAGAGATGTATTTCCTATTTTTTCTCTAAATTTCTTCTTATTTTGTATAACTCCTTTGTCCCTAAAAGATTTCATGAAAAACTAGAACAACATTTGTAAAAATGGGATCAGCTTTTTTAAAGTAACATTTGGTCACTCTATTTATTATACTCAAAAGGCCCACTCAACATAAATACAAGTATCTCTCCAAAAGGGGAGAATAAAGGAAAGAAAGCTCTCTTAAGTTGAAATCATTTCACACACATTTGTCTTTCATCATGTGCCTTTTCACTAAACTCCATAACCATAAATTTTCTACTTTCTTCAACTAGACACATGAAAACAAACAGATGCAAGATTTAAGTGGTACCTGAGCAGATAATTTGAATGATATACAGAAATTTTAAAGACGCAATATAGAAAAGAGACTGTTGAAAATTAGTTCCAAGTTCTAGTGTATGGACTTTGATATTGTTTTAGCATGTTATAGGCTGACACTGATATAAAGACAATTTTTGGATTGTTGTAAATATATGATAAAATGGAAAAAAAAAGTATTCTATATGGGCATATCTTCCCTCATTTTAACCATCTACACATAGGGGATTACTGAGAACTGTACATCACTCACTGTTAATTTCTTATCCTGAGTTATAACAGAAATATTTAAGTAGACTATTGACTGTATGAATTGGACATATGAACACTTCTGTTGTGTTTCCTTATTTTTTAAAGAAATTCCTTGGAAAGATAGCACATTAATGAATTTGGCAGGAATTTTAAAGACCTTTTTATAATTACTTGGTTAAACAGTCAATACTGCACTCACAGAATGCCTTTCTTCAAGAGCTATTTGAATCCATTTTAGTGATAGACATGAAAGGAAATGAAAGGAATGATTTTTGGATTTAAATAGAAAAGAAAAATGCCAGATGAATGCAATTCCAGAAATATCTTAGATTCCTAGCAAAAACAAATTCTGTTTCAATTTGGCATATTTGATGTCATTGATCCTTTGAGAATCAATAATTGTCCTATTTGCTACTATTACTGTCCTCACAATCATGGAACAGAATTTACTTGTAGTTATTACACTTGAAATTCCCTTCTAAAATCAGCACCTATAAAATGTGTGCTTAATTTCTGCCTTAGTTGTCCATATACTTTACTCTCTCACATTTATGGTGCCATTATCCTTCATTAGCTGTCAAAATCCGACACTGGAATCTGGATACTAGTTATGATTTTTTTAATAATTTAGGATTAATTACAATTAATTTATTCCTTAACTACCTTATTTGACAAACAGTTATTATGTCCTCTTCTCCTGATGGCAACCAAAGTGAATAATTACAAAATAAATACAAAATTCTTGTAACAAAAACAAAAACAAAAAAATCCCCAATATTGTCCAGCAAAACAAATGTCCACATTGACCATGTACAAAAATGCATATCTTTTTTTCAAGTCCATCACCCTTCTGGCAGAAAGGAGATAATATAATTCGTCTTTTGTTCTCTGGACTTAATGTTTTTCCATACATTTATATGGGTTCTAAAGTCTTACCAAGTTGTTGTTGTTGTTGTTGTTTTCCTATGACATTCCTACCTTAGAATAAAATGTTCTCCTAAGGCTACCCATTTTACTCTGCATCAGTTTAGTGAGCTCTTCACAGATTCCTTTTTGACTGCCCATTTTAATGTTTCTTATGTTACAGATTATTCCATTATATTCATATGCCATAATTTATTTAGTCATTCTCCAATAAATGGACACCTGCCCCATCTTATTCTAGTATTTAACTACTATGAAAATAGTTTCTATAACTATATTGTGTGTATAGGCACTTTTCTTCTTAATTTTATCTCTTTGGAGTTATAGATCTAGTAGCAGAAAAGTTTCATTGAAAATTTTAGCATAGTTTTGTAATTTGGGGGGCAAATTGTATTCCAAAGGAGTTAGATTAATTTCTGTTTCTACAGAAAGTTTGCCAAATTGCCTGTGTTATCACAGGCCTTCCAACATTTGTCTCTTTCTTCTTTTGTCATCTTTGTTAACCTGACAGGTTGGAAGTTGGAACATCAGAATTACTTTTCTTTAATTTTTGATGATTTGGAACTTTTTCCATATTGTTGATAGTTTGGGTTTCTTCCTTGGAATATTACCTCATCATATCCTTGATAAGTATCCTTTGGAGAATTGTCTTTATTTTTCTAAACTAGAATCATCATCGTCATAATTTGACTAGAAAATTCCTGGCCCCAATTCATTTCCTAAATTGTGATGTAAACGTATACTACACATTAACTGAATGTATCAGAACCTTGATGATATATGTATGTATGCATATATCTATCTTTATCTCTCTGTATCTATTCACTCATTCATTAATTCAAAATAATTCCATAGTGAACCTGATCATGTTTGGACAGAAACTCTCATATCTGGGGATACAGATTTCACCTATAATTCCACTGATAGAAGTAACTTTTGTATAAGGGAATTGATGCAGATTAGAACTTTCTATACAATTTATTGTGTGAGAGAATTGATGAAAGTTGTAGTTCATTCATTTCAGATGTGTCCAACTCTTTATTACCCCATTTGGAGTTTTCTTGACAAAGTTACAGGAGTGGTTTGCCATTTCCTTCACCAGTTCATTTTACAGATGAGAAAACTGAAGCAAGCAGATGTTAAGTGACTTGCCCAGGGTCACACAGTTAGTAAGGATCTGAGGTTAGATTTTGACTAAGGTCTTCCTGACTCCAGGTCTAGAAGTCTACCCACTTCTCCACTCCCTGCCCTAGATTATTTAGCACAGAATACTTAGAGATTAATTTGCATACCCAAGGTCACATACTAGATATCAGAGATAGAACTTGAACTGAGGTTGTCACAGAGCTATCCTATTATCTTGTAGAATTCATGCAATAAATGATGTTTTATTAATGAGAAAAATATCATGCATCAGTTTCCCAAGAAAATATCATAAAATTAATTTTATTAGTTCTGATGAAATGGTGAAGATGATACCACACACACACCCACACACACACATGTGTATGTTTGTGTACCTATATATCAATTTCAGAAGAAAGAGGAAAGTTTCATCCCAAGACTGAAAAAAAATGATTCAGAGTTCAATTTTAGCTGTTGTCTAGTTTGAAACCTTCAGTAAAAGACACAATGTCTTCCAAAAATCTTAGTATAATTTTAAGCTATTAGATCACCAAGACTTTTGAGACATCTTGTATAACTTCCTATGGGATTATTTATCTAGATTATTTATTTAACAAATCGTGTGTGTGTGTGTGTGTGTGTGTGTGTGTGTGTGTGTGTTTGGACAGTGAGTTAATTCTTGGCCTACACAATGTATTTTCAAAAATTATTCCAAAGAGTGGGACATGGGACAAAGACAAGCAAGACTATTCTGTTATTATTTTACTCAATTTAATAAACATTTTAAAACTAAATGTACATAATAGAAATTTATCTTTTCCTAGGTAATCCTCTTTTTCTATTCTTAATTTAAATTGATGTGTGTTCATTTAGTAACTAACAAAAAAAAAAGTTTCCTAGGTGTATTGCTAAGAATAAAAAAAATTGATTTTTCTATCTTACTTATTATTTCCAAAGTATTTTTGGGCAGTTTATGAAAATGTATAAAAAGGAACATGCCCCTTAAACTTATTTTGCAAAGTATCTCAAGTTATTTTTTCAACATCACACTGAAAATCATGTTTTTCTTTCTTTTACCACTACTGTGTACATAATTTTACAAGGAAGAATTGAAATTTCCTGACATTTACTAATATTTCAAAATGATAAATTGAAATTACCCATTGAAAAGGATAATTGACAGAAAAAAAAAATTAAAGCCCTTCTACTCTCTTCTAAAAAGATAGGCTTGAATCTCTAAACAGGAGGTTTTATCCTAAAACTACTGGTGCTGAAGGCAGCAGTTAAATTAGAAGGCTTTGATATGTTAATTATTTATCATTTTAAATTATGCATCGTCTAAAATCAAAGAAACACGTAACCTATGATTTATTATTCATTTAGCATGAAAACTTGTCTTTATGTAGCTATTTCACTGCTCAGTACAGAATTTCTGTTTTGATGTAAAACCTATAAACATATGGCTACAAATGTAACACAGATAAGTTCAGCTTTTTTTTTAAGCCCTGATCATCTGTTACATAATACAAGTTTTCCATTTTAGATATCTTAATAATGTTCTGAAGCTAAGGAAGCCTAGTATTACAAGGAATGTATGAAACTTTAGCTAACTTCTGACTTTTTAGGCCACTGAGCTTGACTTTGATTTCTGGAATAATCCTAGAAAAGATCATTAAAACAGTTATTAGTGGTTATCTGGGAAGGGGAGCAATGATTCCATAGAGACAGCACAGCTCAACAAGAACAGCTTGTGCCAGAGCACTCTTATTTCCTTTCGGATGGGGATGGTGAATGGGCACAAAAATGGAAATCTGCAATTGTGATTTGCCCATATTTTAGCAAAATATTTGATAAACTATCTTGTGCTATTCTTGTAGAGAAGATACAGGGATGTGGAATAGACTGTAATAAACTTAAATGAATCTAGAACTGATTGAATAATCAGACTTAATTTATTCCTAATAGTTCATTGTTAATATGGCAGGAGGATTTTCAAAGGAGTATCCCAGACATCAATGCTTTGTCCTATGCTATGTAACATTTTCTTTTATTGATGACAATGAAAATATAGATGCAAGCACATCACATTTTTTGACAATAATAAGCTGGAACGGATAACTCAATGACTATCAGATGATGGAGAGGTAGATATATAGAGATATCTGTAGACAGATATGAATTACTTTTTAAAGATCTATTTCAGATCTTTTAATTTTAGAATTTTCTTCAAAAATCAGTGAAACTCAGTGATCTAACTAGTGACATATCTAGTGATAGCTATATCTATTTCTATCTACCTGCTCACAAACTGTACTTCTCTGATATGGATGCATGGATAATCACATAGATAGATAGACAGAAATATAGACAGACAGAAACAGATAGGAGAAATATGACTGGCTAGCAGATTTCTGGAGGAAAATGTCTTGTGGTTTTGGTTGTCCTCTAACTCATTGTGAGATAGTAGTAGAATGTACCTGTCAAGAAAGTTAATGCAATCTCAGTCTATTTTGAGAAACATAGCATCATGGAAACAGGAGATTGTTTCTCCATTTGCTGATCAAAGAAGTCCACATCTGGAATATTTTGTTCAATTCTTAGGTTCAGCAGTTTGAAAATGTTATTAGTAGATTCTTTGTAGATGATACGATGGCACACTTAGAGAATCCTGTAGAATCAACTTAAAACAATCACTTGAAATAATTAACAATGTCAGCAAAGTTGCAGGATATAAAAGAAACCCATATAAATCATAAGCATTTCTAGATATTACCTACAAAGTTCACCAAGAAGAGATAGAGAAATTCAATTTAAAATACCTGCAGCCAATATGAAATACTTGGGAATCTACCTGACAAGACATACCAAAGAATGTTTTACATACCCAATTGCAAAACTCCTTTCACACAAATGAAGTTATATATAAATCAATGTAATATTAATAGTACATGGGGAATCTAAGCCAATATAATAAAAATGATTTCTAACAACAACAGTTTATTCAGCGCCATCCTAAATTACTAAAAATATTTTGTAGAGGTAGTAAAAAATTATAACAGAATTCATCTGGAAGAACAAAAGGTCATGAATATCAAGTCAATCAATGAAAAAAAAATATGAAGGACTGTGACCTAGTCTTACAGGATCTCAAACTGAATTACAAATCAGTTATCATCAAAGTAATTTGTTTCTGGATAAGAATTAGATTGATAGATCAGTGAACAGATGAAGTAAACAATACATAGAAGTAAGTGACCATAGTAATTTAGTGCTTGATAAATACAAACATCTAAACCTTTGAGAGAAGAACTCATTATTTTACAAAAATGTCTGGGAAAACTGGAAAGCAGTTTAGCAGAAACCAGATATAAATCTACATCTCATACAGTATATTAAGATAAGGTCAGAATGGGTACATGGTTTAGACATAAATGGTGTTATCATAAACAAATTCAGGGAACATGGAAAAATTCACCTGTGATATTCATGGATAATGGAAGAATTTATTATCAAACAAGAGAGAGAGCATTTTGGTATATAAAACAGATAATTTTGATTACATTATTTTTTATTCAAATTCTTTTTGTTTTATTTTTTTTTACAAATAAATTAATTTATTTTTAGCTCTCAACATTCATTTCCACAATATTTTGAGTTCCAAATTTGCCCCTAGTTCCCTTTCTTCCCCCAACCTTGAGATGGCATACATTCTGATTACCCCTTCCCCTAGTCTTCCCTCCCTTTTATCCCCTTACCTCTTACTTTCTTATAAGGCAAGATAGATTTCTAACATCCCATTGCCTGTAAATCTTATTTCCCAGTTGCATGTAAAAACAATATTTAACATTTGCCCATGCTGGACTATGTTCCATTCATAGCCTGGTGCAATAGACCCTCCTGTTGGCCTTCCATATTGTCTTGGGCTGGAGATTTGCTTCAATCCCTCATTTTCTGGGTTGTGTAGCTCTATAATATGTTTAGAGTCATTTCAGTCATCTCCCATCCTGGTTTCAGTGAGTCAAATTCTTTACGGAACTTAAGCAAGAAAGAAAAATGTCTCTGAATAACCATACCAAATTCCTGGCAATAGAAATCAACAAGTATTTATTAAATACCTAATGTGTCCTGCTGGTACAAAACTACATTATTTTTTATAGAGCTTTTGCACAAACAAAAAAAAATGCAAG
>CM053585.1:280522817-280548895 GCA_028646515.1 Pseudochirops corinnae
ATTAGGTTTATAAGTATTTGAGTCAAAATAGTTTAATCTTCTAATATTTAGTGATATTCTAGAATGAGATTAAATAGATTTTTCTACAAGTTTTATTTCAGAGCAAAGTCTCTACTTTTGTTTATGAATTCAATTTATTGTTAATATATTTTGATTTTCTATTCTGAAATGTCATAAGCACTCTAGTAATGGAATGAAAACAAAGAGCAATATTTACTTACACAGAAAAGAGAAATGGTTTTCTTCAAAACCATTGTTTTAGTTATTCTATTACTAAACCAATAATGAAAATGGAGCCCATCACTTAGTATAGTACATTAACAGGAATAGAAACATACTACTCAGACTGTGCCCCAGATGCTGTCATGGCAAAGACATTTGTGATTTCTCCTAGTTCTTTTTCCCAAATTCATGAAGTAGGAAGGGCTAAATTTCTTCCCAGTGATGCCTTCTTTTTCTCCTGGATACTTGCTTTAATATTTCCACAGGGTTCTATGGCTACCATATTTCTCACAAACGGTAGCTATCCACCCAAACTGTGCTCTTGAACCCCATCTATTTCTCACCCCTAGATGAGATGTTTAGCCTGGAATCCAAAAAAAAAATGCCTAGGTCAATGTTGAAATTATTTGAGAATAATCAACTATGAAGATGGTTTAATATTGACCAGGGTGACTGCCACTGACCTACTCCTTTCCCTTACAATGACCAACACAGAGAAACTATTTCTTTACCATCCATTTTCAATGTGCCCTCTGAGAAACTTCCTTTTGTGCATGTGATGTAGTGGGACAATCTTTGGATTTAGAATCAGAGAACTTCAGTTTAAATCCCAACTCTCTAGAATGTGTCTGTCATGTTACCTTTTTGAACCCCAGTTTCTTCATCTCTGTAACTGTGGATGTTGAACTAAACGATCTCTACTAATATTTCTTCCTCATCTGGCTCCTTCTTATTTTTACAAACTTATCTGCATGTTGTCTTTCCCATTAGAAAATGAGCTCTTTGAGAGTAAGGGCTGATTTTGCCTTTCTTTGTATTCTCAGCACTTAATCACAGTGCCTGGCACATGTTAAGCACTTAATAAGTGTTTATTGACTGGCTTCTGATAGATAAATAGATAGATAGTTCAATCTCTTCCTTTTAGAGTCCTCCCATTTTCTAAACCAGTCTTCCTCCTAATAACATATTATTTGGCATTCTATCCAAGGCTGGCTATTCCCATATGTTCAACTTACTTGAAGGTAAGTTGGCATACTCCTGGTTAAGCAGAACCACTTTCAGATCCTTCCACTTTCTCTATCACTTAGGAATTACCTGCCTTCATTTAATTTCAATAGATTGATCAAATCCGTGTTGTCATCTTTTAACCTTGTCATCATGGTCATCCTCTCTAATATTCAGTAACTAGATCCTGTTCTTATTTTCTATCTTATTTCTCTCTTCAAACATATTGGCTTCCCATTTTCTTACTTCCCTCAATACTGTTGACTGCTATAATCAATCTATCTCAACATAAAGAGGAGGGAATCTGCCTACCTTACACATGCTACATTCTGTTCTGAAATCACCTTTCCCAAACAACCCTTTCTCTCTCTCTCTCTCTCTCTCTCTCTCTCTCTCTCTCTCTCTCTCTCTCTCTCTCACACACACACACACACACACACACACTCACAGAGATCTCCCCAGTTAAACTAAATATACCCCAGGAATCAAAATTCCTAGTTTCTTAGTTAAATCTCTGAAAAAAAGGAAATATTTAAAATGTTAATTTGAAAGGGAACATAATTTAAAATGGGCTAGCATTTATGGAACACTTGAATTCAGTTTAATATGGCAATAGATTGCGATCTCATTGATGTTAATATTTTCCTTAACAATAGAGATTGCAACCTGTAATAACCATTTATCTTGTATTACTGTTGTTGACATCTTCTTCTAAGTTTGTAACAGATGCTCCACCCAACCTGCTGAGACCCTTTCTCTCATTATCTTGACTTTGAGATACCAGTCGTGCAGATTGGCTCTTGATATATTTATTAGCCCCAGTTCTCACCACATGAAAAGATTTTCTTCTTTTTTGACCATATATTTCTTAGATAACATTCCTTATACCACTTCACAAATTTTTGTTTGTGAAGTGTAACATCCTGTTCATTCCCACCATGCACCTCCACAATGACCACACTGATAATCTTCAACTTCAGCTCTTTAAAGATTGTACTCTTGAATGACTCATAAGCACTATGCCACTGTAAATTCCATAGGAATGAAGTTTTGTTGGCAATTATGAGAAATCTTATTTTATGGTTAATCTGCAACAAGACAAGTTCACTTTCCCCTACTGTGAAATTATTTATAAAATGAGATTAAAAAAACTAACCAGTTCTTCAGTCTCTGAAAAAATAAAATTAAAATAGTTGATGGCTATCATAATGGCTGATTTTTCTAAAGATGTTTAGAAAAATAAATTTCCTCATGAAATAAACTAAATTGAAAACAACTTTACCTTTGAGATTATTGAAAGTTACCCTTAAAATCCACAAGTCTTGTTTGTGGTAACCTATTCAATATATGAGTGAGTAGATGGAAGATAATCTCAAGGGAAAAACACTGTCAGTGAGGGTATAGAGGAATTAGGAAGACATTTCTTTCCCTCCCTTTTTCCAGAAGAAAAAAAAATCAGTATCCATAGATTGTAATTCCATATAGATCTGCATATACTTTAGAAGAAATGTTTAAGTGAAATAAAATATTTCACAGAACTGCATGTATTTCTTTTAAGATGCATGTTAAATTGATCATGTTGGTGACAAAAGAAAGACATGTATTTTATATGGCATCTAAAAGTACTAGGATACAACTATGAACTGAACTTTCTCTTATAAAGAATATATAAATTCATAAATAAAGCATTTTAACTTGCAGAATTTGGATAAACGTTTAAAATCACCTAATTTCTATAAGCACTTAATGTACAATTCTTCTCTACAATAACCACGGAACAAGATTGTTTAGCTTTCCTTGAATATTTTAGGTAAAAGAAGACTCTGTCAAACATTGGTCCTTTTTGCCAACTGATTATTAGAAAGATCTTCCTTAGCAAAAAAAAAAAAAAAAAAAAAGACAGTTAGCAGTTGAATTCTATTTCACTTCCCAATTGCTATTAAGTATGTCTGTGTGTGTGTGTGTGTGTGTGTGTGTGTGCGTGTGTGTACATATATGAAAGAGCTTAATATCCTTTGGGGTTAACAGTCATTCTTTTTAGATTAAATTTTCAGCTTATAATTCATATGATCATGTAAATTTAAAAAAAAGTTGGTTTGTTAAATCATTTGTAATATCTGCTACTCTTTAATGCCATCAATCTATATGTGTGTATACATGCTTTCCAGCACATATAGCATCTATAAATATATAATTATATATACAGAGACAGTGTGTTTAATTTTTTTCAATAATTATTTTTTTTCATTTGTTTATTTTATGGGTGTGATTTGGGAATCTAATTTTGGGAAAGTCAGCCCAGAGGGGTCTATTCATAATTTTGGACAAGAAGATGGACAGCAGGATTCTTGGACCATATTCTAGAAATATTCCTCATAGAGCTTTGTAATTTCACTTCCAAAGAGAGTAATGCTGGCTGTAATTCATTTGCTTTCCTTCTGTTATAGTCTGTGATTCACAGCAGCCTACTGAATTTTTAAATTTATTGCTTTTGCTTGATTCTAAGCTTGTAAGCCAAATTTAAAATCAAATCTGCTACTAAAAAACCAAGTTGCCAAAAATCATGGGTATAGGTTATAAGATGGTAAAAGGGGCAAGAATATTTTTTCTCCTAAGCAAACCAATATCATAAATTCATTTTAAAAGCCACAAATTAAATTAGAATTCTTCCTCTCTATTTTCTTCTACATATTGAGAACTAATTTTCAGATAATCAAAAGATAATGGAAAACAATCTTTTCTACACTTGATTATAATTATGTGTTTCTAAATCAACCAATAACTTCAGATAGATTTAAAGGGCATTTTATAAAATGTCAAGATGTTAAACAATTTCATATATGATATTTTTTGGGCAAAACAATGATCCATAACTTAACCATTGTTATTTATATCAAAGAATGTAAAACAGTGAAAGACTGTAGAGATGATCTAACTGAAACTTCTCATTTTTATACTTAAGAAAAACCTAGGTCTACAAATGTCATGATACTGTAGCTAAGATGCTTACTTGCACAGCTAGTTAGAGGCAAGGATTGGGACTACAATCTGTTTCTCATGACAAGTCCAGTAAAAGACTCTAGCTAGCCTCTATTCTTAGTAATAGAGTCAACAAGATTGCTGATGAAATATGATAGCATTTGGATTTCTTATTGTGTATTTGAATGAGGTTTTATTTTATTTCTTGGAAAAAAAAAATGAAGACACCTAATGGTAAGAAATTAAAACTACTCAAATAATAGGTTATGTGATACTCATCGTTTCCCACTTTTCCCCTAGGAAAATCATTGACCTGTACTTTCTGACAAAGAATACATTAATACATCAGGTAAGAACTTCTAAATAAGTGTTAAAATGATATTACCATAGGACATCTCTGGCATTTATTATTTCATTCTCATTTTTTCAACAAGAATTTCCACTATATTAAGAGCCAAGAGAGAGCTGTAGAAACTAAACTTGCCTAAGTTGTATGTTATCAGTTAACAGCTAATGAAAAAGATGGGTATGATTAATTTTACTTTCTACTAAATTGCACTTCTAGTCAAATTGTCATTAAAAGCATTGCTTTCTCACAATCATCATTCCTTTTTATTCCTACATATCCATGGGCCTCAATGGACTACATAAACATTACTCAACAGTTATCATCAGGGAATCAAAAATAAGTTTTGTAATACAGTCTTGTAAAGCTTTTTCTTTGACAAACTTTTAAAAAGCTTTTTTAAGCAATAATAGAAAAAATAAAAAGAAACATGCTGTACTGAGATATAGAAACAGAAACAGAATGGTAATCAAGACTTCAATTGCATTATTGACTGTTACTACCTTTCTGTGTAACCTTGAATTTTTCTGTCTTTTTACTTAATGTTGCTTATATCTAAAATGGTATCAGACTAAATCTTCTATAAATTCTCATCTAGCTCTAAAGTTATGGAGAATCATTCCAGGTCTTTTTATTTCTGTTCTCTCTCTATAATTCCATTACTGATAGTGCTAGGATCATATTACTTCAGTACTGAAGCCACTTAAATGACTCAGGATTGCCTATGAAGTTCAAACTCCTTAACCTGCCATTCAAGACCTTCCAAAAAGAGATGATATTAAAATATATCTCATAGTCTTCCATGTCATGTATCCTATACTTTACCCAAACTGTATTACTTTCTACCCCTTGTATACACCTTATATTTCTCATTCCTGTGCTTTTCTTCACACTATTCCTAAGCCTACTCTGAACTCCTCAAATCATTTTCTATTTAAATCTAATGATCCTTTAAAACTCAAACCAAATGTGACCTTCTAAACCTCTCATCCCACCCATAGCCTAACTGGGAGATTAATAATTTTTTACTACCCTGGAACAGCACCTTAATTGGGCCTCTTATGTTCATATCCTATATTATTTTGATATTTTGATGAATCTATGAACTTATCAATATAGATAGCCATTCCCCTGATGAATAATAGTTATCATATTTCTCTTCTCATCCTTTATAATTCCTATTTATGTTATTCCATAAATCATCCATACCAGTTCTATTTGAAATCCTTTAGACTTTTAAGGTATTTCATAGTTTATCAGTTCTTCCTCATTTTGCATATATGACCAACTGTTTTTATGACAATGTATTTTATTAATGATATTTCAACTCTACTACTTGTTTTTAAAATCATTGTTTGCTATGTAATGCACCCTCTTTACATACATCCTGTTTTCTCTAATGTCCTTTGAATCATATTCTATTTTGATTTTTTTTTTGAGATTTTGATAGTTCATAGTCCATAGTCACATAGCATTATTTAGAAAATATCTATCTTAAATAGGTGGGTTTTGTGTGAGCAAGGTGCTTGGTATCATCAAGACTAATTTGTAGTGTCCTAAATGCAATGCTTGTTCTCTTTGTATTCAATTATGAGCCTAGATCATCGTTGTGTTAATGTATCTAGCTAAAATATACGTACTAATCAGCTAATGTTGCTTTATATTGCTCATCCACTTTGCTTTTATTTATTTTTTTAGAAACAATTGCTATACCATATGTATGTATGTGTACCATATATAAGCCATACATATGTACTATACCAGTATACAGTACACACACACACACACACACACACACACACACACACACAAACTTAAGGATGCCCAACAATTTTTTGTTCCATCTTAATGTTAATTTATTTAATATTTCAATGTATTTTGACTTTCTTAGATGTTTTCTAATGCTTTTTTTAAATTTCAATTTATTATTTATTTTTAACATTCTTTTTTTCTTAATTTTTAGTTTCAGATTCTCTCCCTCCATTCTACTCCCTTTCCATACCCACTGAGAAGTCAAGTAATATGATACCAATTATATGTATAAAATCATTTGAAACATATCTCTACTTTAGCCATGACACAAAAAAATCCAAAAACTAAAGAGAAAAAATTATGCTTCAATTTGGATTCATAGTTCTTCAGTTCTCTCTCTTTAGGAAAATAGTATTTTTTCATCATGAATCCTTTGGAATTGTCATGGATCATTGCATTGGTCAGAGTAGCCAAGTCTTTCACAGCTGATCACCATTACCACATTGCTGTTACTATACACAGTGACCTGATTCTTCTCACTTTACAACGCATAAGTTTGTATAGGTCCTCCATGTTTTTTTTTCCTGAAATCACCCTCCCCCTCCCCCCCATTTCTCATAGCACAATAGTATTCCATCACAAGCATATGTTACAACTTATTCAGCCATTCTCCTGTTGATAGGTATCACTTCAATTTCCAGTCCTTTCCTAGCACAGAAAAGGACGACATAAATATTTTTTATAGATATAGATCCTTTCCCTTTTTTCTTTTATCTCTTAGGGATATACACCTAGTAGTGAATCAAATCATATGCACAGTTTTATAACACTTTGTAATGTCATGCACAAACAGCTTTCCAGAAGAATGGCTGCTGTGAAGAGCTTTTAAGCTTTTGATTACACAGTGTAGTGAACACTCCATTTATTCCATAACAAATCAAAGGAAAACATTCACAGAAAATCAAGGTACAGTATTCACAATATTACAACTTATCACAGAAAATCATAATATAGTATTCATGACAGCTTATCATTCAAATGGCCACATAGTTTTCACCAAAGTGGTCACAATATTTAGAACCAAGAACAATCATCTGGTATCCCTAAGGAAGATTTGCCTCCTTACTCAGTCATTCAGTCATCTCAGAGTATAATATAGTCAGTTTTCCACTCATGGGGCAACTAGGTTAACTCAATCAGTTACTTATTTAGCAATCAGTTACTAAATATCAATCACTAAATAAAATCATTAGAAAATACACAAATCCCCTACCCCTAGGTCAGTAGTAAACCACATTACTATCACAGTGTTCAATACCCAAGGAGGAGTCTTTTTTTCTTCTTGACTTGGGGCCAGTTCTCAGATTTGCTGGATCTTCTTCCATGGTGCTATATTCTACCTTGATACACAAAACTAGATTCACCTGAGTTCAATGTAGACAGCTCCTAGTTCCTTGTCCAATTCTCTGAGTAGGTCCCGCTCCACGTTGTAGTTCACAGGGTCCAGTATATCTCAAATCCTTCACAATTTCTGTTCCTGAGAATTCAAGGGTCCTGGGCTCCTCTGTCAGCTGTGTTCCTGGGTTCCTGGGCTCCTCTGTCATGTGGGTTCCTGGGCTGCTGGGCTTCTGGCCTCCTGTTCAGAAGAAGCTTGCCACCAAAAGTACTCAGGAAATCCTGACTGTGCCTTTCTGGGGCTTTTCTTATATACACACAGTCTTAGCTACTTCTTGTTTCAGCCAACTCCTTCCTGTTACATCAGGGACAGGAGTTCATGCTTTCTGTTTCTTTTTTTTTTTTTTTTTCGCTTTTTTTTTTGGAGGGCAATTGGGGTTAAGTGACTTGCCCAAGGTCACATGGCTAGTTTTTATGTTAAGTGTTTGAGCGCAGATTTGAACTCAAGTCCTCCTGACTCCAGGGCCACTGCTCTGTTCACCGTGCCACCTAGCCACCCTGCTTTCTAGTTCTTTCTCAGAGGCTTGATTAGTTGCTAAGGGCTAAGTACCTGCTTACTTGCCAATGCAAAAAGGAACTTAAAATCTCATTACTGTTATACCTTTTGGGCATGGTGCTAAACTATTGTCCAGAATGGTTGGACCAGTTTAATACTCCACCACCAGTTCGTTAATGTACCTATTTTTCCCTCATCCCTTATGTCTTTGTCATTTCTGATACGTATCAGGTGGTACCTCAGATTTGTTTTAATTAGTCTTTTCACTAATCAATAGTAATTTAGAACTTTTTATATGAATATAAATAGCTTTGATTTCTTCTTCTTAAAACTTCTTTGTATTTTTTGACCATTATCTCTTGGCAGATGGCTCTTAATTTGGTAAATTTGAATATTTTTTCTCTACACACATACATGCATGCACAAATACAAACACTCACATCAGTTCAGTACATATTTGTGAAATGAAGACTTTATTAGAGAAAGTTGCTGTAAAAGGTTTTTTTGACACAATTTCATTGTCCATGCCCACTGAGCATAGACTCCATTTGGGGTTGTGATCCAATGCTTAAGAAACACTGAAGTGCTCCTGAATGGAAAGAGATTAAGAAACCCTGGACTCTCTGACATCGTTTAGCATAATGTAGTTTTCTGGATGGTCTCTTTTAATTAGGTCTATTTTTGCTTTGTCTGAGATTGTGATTGCTGTCTCTGCCTTTTTTACTTCGACTGAAGCATATTAGAATCTGCTCTACTCTTTTATTTTAATTCTTTATGTGTCTTTCTGTGTAAAGTATGTCTTTTGCAAAAAAATTTATTGTTGGGTTCTGTTTTTAATCCATTTTACAATCTGCTCCTGTTTTATTGGTGAATTTATCCTATTCACATTCATAGTTATAATTATTAATTTTTTTCTTCTCTATTCTCCCCCCATCTTTGTCTCTGTCTCTGTCTGTCTGTCTTTCTCTCTGTTTCTGTCTCCCTCTCTCTCTCTCTCTCTCTGTCTCGCTCTATCTCTCTATCTCCCTCTCTCCCCTTCTCTCCCTCCCTCCCTTCCTCCCCACCCTTCCTCAAAAGTCTATATTGTTTGTAACTGCTGCCTTCCCTAATCTTTCATTGTCTCCCCTCCCCCTCCTATTTACCTATTAAATTACATTTCTATGTACAACTGGATGTATATTTAAATATGCAACTGAATATATATGTATTAGTGCATATACATGCACACACACACACACACATTTCCTTTCTGAATCAGTACTGAAATTTCCCTTTATGAGCCAGTCCTGATAAGAGCAAGGTTTAAGCATTGCCCATTCATCCCCAACTCCCCTTCCCAATTTTTGCCTCAACTGTAAAAGCTCTTCATTGTATGTTTCTTTATGCCCCCTGACTGAAGGCAAGTACAGATATTCTATAACTATTTCCTCTCTCCTGACTGCATGGTAAAGAAATTGACTATTGAGCTGAAATTTTGCATACCCACAAACAAATAAATAAAAACTCAAATGGAGAAACTTGATTTCTCTTCATCCTGATGACCTTAAGGTATAAGGATTAATGACCAATATCTGTAGTGCTAGTGGTAGTTGTGGATGTCCATTCCCTAAGGCATGCCAGTGAACACATAACCTCATAGGCAAGCCTAAATCTGACATTGCGATACCTAATGTTTTTCTTCTGAAACTGAGCCTTTTACACATACTTTTCGGTGTTTCTGGAATTCTATTAGGATTGTCCTATTTGGTTAAGAATCTATTGCGGGGAATTTTTAGGAGAGGAAATTAACCTGAACTTTTCAGGGCATCTTCTATAGCACAGGACATTTTGGTGGGACCCGTGTAGAAAAAGAGCTCAAAGAAATTTATCCAAACCCCAGCTCCATGACCTTATACATTGAAAGAATCAGCAGAGAGTTTTTACCTTGCAAGAGTTTACCTTCTCACCTGAGGGAAGAAGTGATGTTTAAAAAAATCCAAAACCTAGAGAGACAACATTACATTGTAGTGAATATAAACTACAGACCTTTCCAATAAGATTGGAGTAAAGCAAGGAGATCTACTGTTAGCATTATTGTTTAATATAGTGGATTTATTTAATATAGCTCCAAACAGCTATAATAATAAGACATGAAAAACTGAGGGAAAAATCAGAGTTACAGGAGAAACAAGATGATCACTTTTGCATGTGATATTGTGGTTTATTTTGAGAATTGTTGAGACAAGTGAAATGAATTGAAATCATATGTAACTTCAGCAAAGTTGCAAGATACAAAGTCACACACGTTATCAGCTTTTTTAATATTAGCAGCAAAATTCAGCAGGAAGAAAAAGAAATACCATTTTAAAAAATCTGAAATCTATAAAATACTTAGGATTCTATTTAGTTAGGCAAACATCAGAACTTTATCAATGCCACTACAATATACTCTTTACACAGGCAAAAAAAGATAGGCCTAAATAACTGAAGAAATAGTAATTGAAGATGAGTAAGCCAAGTAAAATAATAACACTGCTTAAGTTATTCAGTATATTAATCAGAATACAATTTTCAGAGCTACTAAAGTTAATAACAGAATAAACTGGGGGAGAAAAAGCTTGAGAATCTCAGGACAAACAGTGAGGCAAAAGAAACTGAGAAGGAAGGATATCTGAGAAGGTAGGATTATATTTCAAACTATACTACAAAAAAGTAATCATCAAAGCAATTTGTTATTGGTTAAGAAATAGAGAAGTCAATCTTTCAAATAAAGCAAACAGGAATAAAAGGACACAACAGGCCACTGTTTGATAAACCCAAAATTCTGAGTCATTGAATGAGACCTCGCTATTTAATTAAAGAAAAACACTTCTAGAAAAAACTGGAAAGTAGTTTGGCAAAAGTTATATATTGACTAACTTTTTATGTCATAAATAAAGATAAGCTCCAAATGGACATAGAACTTTGACACAAAAGTTGATACCATTAAAAAAAAAATAGGTGCAAAGAAGTCACCTTTTAGATCTATGGATGGAGAAGTGTTAATGTCCAAACAAAGTTAGGAAGAAGATAAAATGTATGATTTAATTATATAAAATGTTAAAGTTTTTGTCCATGTAAAACTCATTCACCTAAAGGAGAGGGAGGTGACCAAGAAAAATATTTATCAGGTTTTTTTGTTGTTGTTTATTTGTTTTTGTTTTGGCAAAGGTCTTGTTTCCAAGATGTAAATGGAACTTACTCAAATTTATAGGAACTAGAATAATTCTCAACTGATATCAAAGAATATGAACAGGCAGTTTTGAGAGGAAGAAATCCAAATTACTAATAATCACATAAAAATCCTTCAAATCACCAATAATTAGAGAAATGGAAATTGAAACAGGTCTGAAAGCTTCACATTCATTAGCTTGGCAAAAATGACAAAAATGGAAAGGGACAAATAAAAGAAGAGCTGTGGAAAATTAGTATATTAACTTACTGGGGGTGGATCTCTATATTAATTTAATCACTCTAGAAAGCAAATTAAAACTACATTCCCCAAATTGTGAAACTGATCACATAGTGATTGTACCATGAGACCAATCTGAAAGAGATCAATGGAAGAGAAAAAAAAAATCAAAAGTATGGAAATATTTATAGGACTTCTTGTGTTGGAGAAGAATGGGAAACTAAGGGGGTATTTATTAACTGCTGATGTCTGGACAAATGATAGTGTATGAATACAATGGAATACTATTTCATTGTCAGAAATAATAAAGGGTTTGGTTTCAGAAAAACCTGAGAAATGATACAAAGCGAATAGCCCCAGAATTCTTTATACAATTACACAGTTATAAAGACATAACTGAAAGACTTAGCTTGGATCAACAAAATGACCAACCACAATTCTAAAGGTCTCAAAATTAAACATTCTACCCACCTCTTAATAGAGAAATGATTCAGGGTAGAAATCAAAATACATAATTTTTCACATGGCCATGACAATACTTGACAATACATAATTGTTAGAATAATTTTGTTTTTACTTCTTTTTCATTAAAAAGGAGGGAATTGGGAGACCGAGAATTTTTTTTTGTTAGTCACGAAAAATAAACTTTAGAAACATGAATAAATTTATCAAACTTGGTTCTTATATGTGTTTCACTGAGACTGTATTATAAATCTTTCTAGTTTTGGTAAGCTCTGTCAGAGATTTGTTCTGAGTTGGGAAATTTTCAAGAATAAAGAATTGATTTTATCCATAGATAGGCTTGGGAATAGAAATTCAGGCAGGAAAATGACTATAAGAATAAAAGATCCTTCTAATTTCTAAAATATAATTGTAGCATATTTCAAAAATAAAATAACACATTTGTGATGGTGAGAATTTTTTTATCCATCTATTTATTTATTATTGTTAAAAGGTTGTGTTAGGATAAAAATCTTCCAAAATTGTGTCTCATGGTATGATAGCACCAGATTCTTGTCCTTATCTTTACAGGTTCAGAAACGTATTTTTATCTGCCCCTCCAAAAGAAGCAGAGTGTGATAAATTTATTCCTAATAGTCAGACTCACAAAAGGCTTATTTAGAAAGTTAGTTTATTAATTTTCAATAGGAGATAAGTAAAGTAAGATGATATGTACCAAATATTTGCTGAGGATATTTCTTCCTCTTGGTTAAGTCAGTTAAATCCAGAAGGCTACTTGATAAGTATATAATTAGAGGAAAGGAAGTTAGGTATATAAAATGATTTTGAGCAAGCTAAAAAAAAAAGTGACTTAATGAATTATCCATCTTCATTCTTGGTATATTTCTTTCTCCAAGCAGTAGTATCATCCTAAGACTAGAGGATCCATTCACATAGGGACTGGACAGTGCAGGGGAAAAAACAAACAAGCTCTTACTTATCAACTCTCCTTTGACAATATTGCTGATCAACTATCCTAAACTTATTTTATTACATAATTCTTTATGCTGTATAGTTTATAATCTCTAAGTCTATGGAGACTGAAAGAAAATCTTAGTTAATATAGCCCCAAATGTTAAGTCAAGAGACTTTGACTCAGGACCCATCTCAGAAACTAGCAATGTGATCAAGGTCAAGGCATGTGATAGAATTCAAGAAGTGTATATAAAGAATATATTATATGTACTGTAGTATAGATTGGAGATATAAAGATGAAAATGGGGATATAAAGATAAAGGACCTTCTATTCAACTATGGAAATAATATGTATGTGGATAAGTAAACACAAAATAAATCAACACTAAATTTAAAGTAATTGAAGAAAGTAGGAGAGTGCTAATTACAAGGGCAGAGTCCCCACTTTTATTAGTGGGGAATCTGTGGCCTTGAGGCAACCTGTGACCTTCTAGGTCCTCAAGTATGGCCCTTTGATTGAATCCAAACTTCACAGAACACTTTTTTTTTTTAATTAAGGGTTTTATTTATAAAGGCTGCAGATTCCCCACCCCTGAACTTGGGGATTCAAGAAAGGCCTGGTTTTTGTGGTGAGGCCTAATCTGAGCATTGAAGGAAATGAAGGATTCCAAGAGGAAGACTATTCCACTCATGCATATATGGCTTTGCCTGTGCAATAACAGAGGCATGATAACAGAGTTGTAAAGAATAGAAGGGGCAAATTTGCCTTGATCTAGAGTGTTTGAGAGATAATAATGTAAATTCAGAATGGAAAGACAAATGGGTTGCAGGCCGTGTGTAAAAGACTTTAAAATGTCAGACAGAAGAGTTTTCTGTAACCTGAGAGGTATAAGGAAACCACTCATTCCTCCTGAGCGGCAAAGTGACATGATCAGACCTATGCTTGAGCAGAGCAGTCCTCAAAATATAGTGTGTGTATCTCTAGGGGTCCTTGAGACTCTTTCATAGGGATAAGGTTAAAACTATCTTCATAATAATACTAGGACATCATCCTCCTATTAAAGTACTCTTCCCTTGTACAAATGCATATCGGTGTGAGGCTGGGTTTCTTTTTCATTTATTTCAAAACAACCTATTGAAACAGATTTAATGGAGAAGTAGTTAAAACAATCAAGCTATCCTCTATTAAGACAGATATTTTAAACGATTTGCAAAAAAAATGTAAAGTAATGCCACTCTTCTCATGATTTTCTCTGTTTTGAAAATTATATTCTATATATTAACATGCAATAAGTTTACTATTGTTTTAAATGAATTAAAAAGCATTCTAATATTTTTATTTCTAAAAGAATAATTATCTACATACAGAACACATGTAAATAAAAGTTCTCTGGAATGTTCAATAATGTTTAAATGTAGGTGTCCTGAGGGAAAAAAACAAAAACCCAAATAGAGAACTATTATTTTATCACATTGTTTTGGTAGCTCTGTGGAGGCTAGATTGGAGATGGAAAGAGACTAGCAAAAGGGAGTTCAAAAAGGAGGCTGTAGTGATAGTACAGGTTTAGTTATAACATGGGGAATGAAGGCATTACGTGAAGGGCAAATTAATTAGACTCAGCAACTAAATGGATATTGGAGAGAATGAGGAAGAGTAAAAATTCAAGAATGAATCTGAGGTTGTGAACTTGGGTGGTTAGAAGACAGTAATGCCCTGGAAAGAAATAGACAAATGAAAGTATTATATGAATGGGAATTATTGATAATACATACTATTTTGAATATGTCAAGTTTGAGATACTAATGGGACATCTTAATGGAAATATCTACCATACAGTTGGTGATCTAGGATTAGAGTTCAGGAAAGAAACAAAGGCTATATAAAGTTATATTTAGAAGTCTTCTTTTTTGTTTTGGTTTGTTTTGGTTTTTTTTTGCTTTTTGCAGGGCAATTGGGGTTAAGTGACTTGCCCAAAGTCACATGCTAGTAAGTGTGTCAATTGTCTGAGGCCAAATTTGAACTCAGGTCCTCCTGATTCTAGGACCAGTGATCTATTCACTGAGCCACCTAGCCACCCCTAGAAGTCTTCTCAATTGAAATGATGATTGAAACCTTGAGAGTTTATAATACTGAGAAAGGGAGGATATAAACAGGTTTTATTAAGAAGGTAATGTGAACCAGAGAGGGAAGCATACCAGAGAGTATGTGGGGGAAAGTCAGTAATGGGAGAAAAAAAGTGTATTTTGTTATTTTGCACTATACTATGAAACACCTACAGAGAAAAAAAAAATGGATTAGGAGTATGGAAAACAGACACATGATATAGTAATGACAGAGGGATTCAATCATCCAAAGATCTGCTAGAGTTCTGTTTCTATCTCCCTATATTTCTGTCTTTGTGTCAGATTTTCTGTTGAATTCTATTCTTTATCTCAGTTCTCAATCTTCCTAATGCCACAACCCTTTAATACTTGTAGGAGGGCATATCTGCAGACGCACCTAGAGATAGATAAAGGAGCAGTGTCTCGGTTGCTAAGACCATCGGAAATATGTTTTCCGATGGTCTTAGCTGACCCCGTTCAATCCCCAAAGGGATCGCGACCCACAGGTTGAGAACCACTGCTTATCTGATTCTCATTAGCCAGAAACAATTTGTTGCAGGAGTATGAAGTGATGAAATTTGAGAGAAATGAATGACCACCTAATTGAAATTGTGATAGAAGATGGGAAATGTGACCAAAGTCTGACGTGAACTCCAGATTTTTTGGGAATCAGATTTCCAAGGATTCAAGGGGATGATATATTGATTCAAATATTGCAACTGAAGTCAACCCATATGAGCTGGGAAATGTTTAAGAATGAAATTCTGAAGACACAATGAAAAATGTTCCAAAGACCAAGACAAATATCATCTGTTTAAAGACCAATGTGGAGACACAGGAGACTTTCCAACCAACTTAGATTTTTTTAAAGAACAGTACAGTAAAAAGGGAAAAATACCAAGTAACAGAGTATAAATGTGAGTATGGCAAAGTTCAGCAAAATAATATCACAAATGCTAAAGCTCATAACAGAGTAAGGATAGTGAGGGAAGCTAAGTACAACAAAAATGAGAAAATTATTTTTAAAGGAAATATTTGGAGGAAAATGAAGAAGAGCAAAAAAGGAAGAAGGCCTTTGGGATTGATAGAAAATTAAAACTGTCGACAAAATGAAGATAGATCTGCTAGATTCTTTTTTTTTCTTTTATTTTCTTTGTCAAAGAGACTTACATTTGCCCTTGAAGTGACAGGGCAGAAATGAACATCATGAATTGATGGCCAAGATAATTAAGGTGATAGTAAGAGATCCCCTGGTTGCCCTTGAGGAATTCAAGTCACCTGTGTTAGCTGAAATATATCCTCCAGTCCTGAAAGAATCAGTAGATGTGCTTACTGGGCCACTGTCACTTATAGATGAAAGATTAAGGAAAACAAGAGAAGTGCTACCTAATTGGAGGTACAACATCCTGATTTATATATAAAAAAAAAAAGTAGAGGAGATAGAAGAAAATATGCAAACTATAAGTCAGTGACTTTAACCTTGACTTCAGGGAAAATTCTAGAAGAGGTGATTCAATGAATGGATCATAAACATCTTGGAAGAGAAGCAGTAATGGAGCAGATCTTGCCAAGTTATCACTTTTTTTGACAGGATTACTAAATTAAGAGATAAGAAGAATATCATATATATAAATTACCTGGAGTTTAGCAAGGTTTTCATAAAATATTTCATACTATTTTTAGAAGATGGAGCACTGTGGTTTAGACAATAATGCTGTTATCTACACTTAGAAATGTTGGATGAACAGTTTTAAAGAGGGGCTATTGATGGTTCAGTGTCAATATGACAAGTCATCTCAACTGATGTATTTCAAGACCCTGTGTTTGGCCCTGTGCTGTTTACATTTTTATAAAATGACTTAGATAAAAGCATAGATGGTACGCTTAGCAAATTTGTAGATGAGACTAATTTTGGAGGCATAGTTATCATTAGATTACAGAGTTAGGATCCAAAAAAATCTTGATAAGCTAGAGCATTGGGCTTAATCAAATAAACATAAAATTAAATTGGCATAAATGGCAAGTCTTGTGTAAAAAATACAGTGTAAAAGCAAATAATATTTTATCACATCTTTATTTTGGGTACATTTTAAATTAAGACTTCCCCTCCCTTTCCCTCTCCTTCTTCCCCTGACCTCAAATTTCCTCTCTTTCACTTTGTTTCCTTCTCTCTCTACTACTTGGGATTCAAAGAACTTTAGCATTACACACTTTTTCTTACAATAAGTTACCTCTGTATCTGGTAAATCTCATGCTTATTATATAAATTTTATTTGAGTTAGTTTCCATTTTCTGCCCTTCTCTCCAAATTCTGGATATTAACCTTGTTTAGAGCCCATAATTCACTATAAATTATTCTTTTCCATAACCATTCATTACTTTCATCACTGGAAAATACTCACTACTATTTAATTGTCTTATAATGTAATTTTTAAAACTTTATTTTCTGTGGGAGAATATCTTGGCATATTGCAGTCATGATCCAGAATGCTATCAGAGCATACAATGAAAAGAATGGACTTGTATTTCTGCATGGGAAATGCAGGCAATTAAGCTCTCAGGGCTTCAGTATACTCATCTGGAAAATGTGGGGGTAGGACTAGACTACACAACTTTTAGTCTTTCCTCAGGCTTTTAATAGCTGCATGATTTTGGGCAAGTGATAACTTCTCTAAGCTTATGACTTCTCTCTAACTTTAGAGTAATAATGCTCACATTTCAAGCTATATAATATTATTTTGAAGGTAGAAAAGTACTTGGAAAATTTTTGAGAAATGGATATTACGCTGTTATAAGAATTCCCCAAAATTTTTATCTTACTTTAAAAAATAGATTGAACACCCTCAGGAAAAAGCCTTCCATCTTTCCTTCCCTTTTCTTTTCTCCTCCCTTCTTGTCTGTCCCTCCCTTATTTTTTCCATCCTTCCTTCTTTCCTTCCTTCCTTCCTTCCTTCCTTCCTTCCTTCCTACTACCTTCCTTCCTTTCTTCCTTCGTGCCTTCCTTCCTTTCTTCTTTCCTTCCTCTCTTCCTTACTTCCCTTACTTCCTCCTTACTTCTTTCCCTCCTTCCTCCTTTCACTCTCTCCCTTATTCCTTCTTTCTTTCCATTTCTTCTTTCCCTCACTCCCTTCCTTTATTCCTTCCAAAACTTGAAAGTAACAACATTTGAAATAATTTTAAAATAAGTTAAAATTGACAAATCGCCAATACTATTTTTAAAAAGAAAAACCAGAGGTTAAATTTAGTGGTATATTTAATGTCTATTTTTAACCAAGAAAATAACTTTATAAGAAAAGCATGTATTATCATTTCATGGGATACCCTGATTTAAAGTGTTGCCATACTAAAGAAAAAAAATCATATTCCTACTCTTGTACATATGATCATTGGTATGGGAAATAATTCTTTTGAGCTTACTTTTTTCTCATACATGCATATCAACAAGACAATTTAGAACTTGTCAGTTGGAACTCAAGACAGATCCAATTACTCATCAGTCTTCAAAGTTGTTAAAATGAAATGTTTCCCTTTTGGGGAGCATAGTGTAATAACACAATGAACTGTTTGGAGTATGAGGTTCATTTGAATTAGGTTCTTATTTTGGTAAAACCGTTCAACTGAGGCACAACTGGAGAATTTTGCTTTGAATTAGTGCTATTTAATCTTGTGCCCAGGTTTTAGACCTGTCTTCCTGTTAGTTTAGGTTTGATACTGGGACAAAAGAAGGCATGTGTAGGTCATTGAACAATTAAAAAGAGATAAGCTACAAGTATACAGTGGCTCTTAAATTCTGTAGACACTGATCCTTTTTCTTCCATATAGAAATGCATCTGGTCAGCAGGGATAGGTGTGATGACTCCTATGGTGTCAGACATCCATCAAATGCAGGGAAGGGATGCAAATTTAAATATAAAGTCTATAAGTATGAATGTAAAGTCTAACAGTGCAAAAAATAATAAAATGTGAAATCAACTTCTCATTATGATATTTTACCTTATTTGGGTTACATTTTGAATTAATGCATATCCCTCTCCCTTTCTCCTTTCTTTTCTCCCACTTCTTCTCTAGGTGCTCTACATCAATTGGAGCTTTTATGCCCTTAGGTGATTAGGATGCTTGGCAATGCATCCCGAAGCAACTAGGACCTATATTAAGGGAGACTGTATACAATCATGACCTGAGTACAGATTTGTCATCTTTTAGGGAAAGCTAATCCCTATGTATCAGGGTGAAGGTGGTGATGGAGTAGTAGGCATAGTGAACTATTAGAAATTAGTCCTATAATACCAAATAAATTGGATAGCCACCACTACACACTGGGAGCAGCTGAGGAGGAGACACAGAGGACAAATAATTCATACTTTTGTGTACATAAGGTGATCACAATTAGTGCAATGAAGAGAAAACAAAACTTGGAGTCAGGAAAGCCTAAATTCATTTCTGCCTCAGATACTAACTATATAAACCTTAATATTACGTTTGACCTCTCTGTGCCTCAGTTTCTGCATTTCTAAAATGAACATTGTAATAGGATCTCCCTCACAGGGTTATGAAAATCAAATGAGATAAGATTTTCAAAGTGCTATTTAAAACTTAAAGCACTATATAAATGTTAGCTATTATATTCATTATCATCTTTTTTTTCAGATTCCTGATTTAGAAAGAGATGATGAACTTGCAATTGTCCTTTAAGTTAAGCATTGCAAACTATAGATATACATTAGTCATGAATTTACTGTGTTAATTTTATAACCTCTCTGGACACTTTCTCTGTCTCTGTCTCTCTTGGTCTCTCTCTGTCTCTCCCTCCCTCCCTGCCTCCACACAAACACACACATATATGCATGTATATATTTTATATACACATTTATACACATTAGTATACATACATCTGTGCATGTATGTGTGTTTGTGTATAAAGCTATTTTGTTATAAAAGCTTATTTATACCAAGCTTTTTTATACAATTTTTTATACAATTTCTGCTTTTGACACTATGATTCTATTGTACAAATACCACTGAAGAGATAAAGGAATATGGGAGAGGGGTTAGAGTGAGAAAGAGAGGGCAGAGAGATCAGCCAAAAAGAGAGAGATTACGATGAAAAGAAAAATACGATGGTGAAAGAAAATTTTAGAAGTAAACAGTTAAAAACAAATTAACTGTTACTTTCAAAATTCAGTGTTAACATTTGTTAAGTACTTAGGGTAACCTAGGATGAGAATACATAGATGAAAAAGATAAAATCTTCTATTCAAATAAACTTCCTCCACAAATAATCTTTGTAGTCCTAACTGTTCACTGGCCTGGTCAGAAAATTTCTGTGGCATTATGACTAATTCTAGGTAGCATATTTAGGAACGACATCAATCACCTGGAAAGTTTCCAAAAGGAGACTGACCAAGATGCTTGGATGCCTCAACATATTTTCATAGGATGGTTGATTGAAGGAAATAAGGTTACTTAACCCCATTTCTGGAAAACAGATATTTTAGGAGGGACATAATTTGCAGATCATCTTCCAGGTGTTTGAAATCTATCATATATGAATACACTTGTTTTGTTTGGTCCTAGAAAAGAGAACTAGGAACAATGAGTAGAAGTTAACAGAGAGGTAGATTGAAGGTTGGTGTAAGGGAAAACAAAACACAACTTCCTATCAAGTCCTATCCTGAAGTACATTGGGCTGACTTGAGAAGTAGAGGTTTTCTTCTTAATATAATAATAATAATATAATTAATGTAATAATAATAATAATTCTTAATATATCTCTTCAAGTATATGCTAAAAAATCTTTTGATAGGTGGATTTGTAGAGGAGATTCATGGACAGATATATAATCTGGACTAAATGAATCTGTGGTTTTGTAGGATGAGTCCCAAAGAAAAGTGGATGATAATGAGAAATAGAATGATAGAGGAAAGAACCAGGATACATTTTTTAAAGTGAAAATGAAGAAAAAGAAAGTCATGTAATGAAAATAGATTTTTTGTAAATTCTAAAACTAAAAATAAAAGTAAAACAAGCTGCGTGAAATATTTTTTTAAATAAAACATTGGGCAAGGTGTATGTACCTCTATGCATTTTCTCTTATTTTAATTTAATTTTTTACTTGGACCCCTAAAACATGGCTCAATAGTATGGTGAGTTAAAATGACTCTGAGGTAAATTGAAGCAAGATTTTCAGACAAGATGAAAATTTATTAGCAGTGTCACTATAATTTTTAGTAAAGCAGGTCACTCTAGTCATCTCAGCCTAGGTCAATGACCCCCAAAAGTATGTGAAAGCCCCTCTTTAGTGAGAAACAGGAAAGGAGGAGTCCTAGATGGTTGAGAAATGTCACAATTGGCTACATATAGGAAAAGAAGGTTGGCCTTCAGGTGTGGGTGATCATGCCTCTCTTGCATTTACAGATTGTTAACTACTCTGTGGGACCCAGCTGCCTGTAGCAATCTTAGCTAGTAAAACAAAACAATCCCAATTACTTTTCCCCTCTCTACACCCATACCTACTTTGGGTCTCCTCCTTGCAGGACAGGACAGTAGAGTTGTCCTTTCTGGGGAGGGCCTAGCTCAAGTTGGTTCTCTGTTTATCTGTAAATAGAAGCAAGGGTCCCACTTAAACTGGTTAGTTAGGGAATGCCCTGGGAATGGGAATGATTGCATTGCTCCACTATTTTGTAAGCTAGACTGAGAAATGTGATCTGACAAGATTGGGGGAAAAGATGGGTTGCAGAGTAATATTAATTTTTGAATGATACAGAGAAAATAAGTAACATGTATTATGTGTAATACATAATACATACACATTATATTTAATAAATGAATGAATATATGTATGTTATGTATACACAAATATACATATAATAATAATAGCATTTATATAGCATTTTAGGGTTTATGAAACTCTACAAATATCTCATTTGATTTTCACTAAAAACCTGGGAGGTAGATGCTATCAATATTCTAATTTTACAGATGAGGAAATTGAGGTTGGGAGAGGTTAAGTGACTTGCTCAGACTCACACAGCTCTTAAACTACATGAGGTTAGATTTGAATTCAGGTCCTTTTGACTCCAGTCCAGGACTCTTTTCACTGGAAGACCTACCTGCCCCATGTAATCATTGACATTGAATTTTAGAATACAAAAGGTTTTAGGTATCATCTAGTCCAGCTTCCTAATTTTGCATACCAGGAAATTGAGTTGCAGAGAAATTGGATTATTTGTCCAAGGTCACAAAGCTATTTAAATCACACAGAACCAGGACTCAATGCCATGTTTCCTAAGTCCTTGGCCATTGCTTACTCTACTACACAAGAGATACCTTTTTTATTATCCATCCACCTAGTACAACTACTTATAGGACATGGTTTATAAATCATTGTCTTTTTGTGTTAATTGATTTTCAGGAACATATTGTTTGTTAACCATACTCTAGTGCCCAGGAACATTGAAGATCAAATTGCTTGATTGGAGTCGGTGAAACAGAATTAAACTAGATGGAGAATATTTAGAATAATACTTCAATATTTTTTTAAAATTCTATTTTGAACTCAAACGTCAGAATACAAATACATAATAAAGGAAACAAAAACATGTCATAAACTTAGACATTAAAACTTAAATACAAAGTGAGAAAGAAAAAAAAAGCATGTCATGTGCATATCAGAACATGAGAGGATTCAAAATGTGTAACAATCAATTTTAATTTCAAGAAAGCTTATTTGATAAATATGAAACATTGAGAATTGTCCATCTTTGCTTCCTTGAAAGTTTTCTTTTGTTTTCTGTTATGCACTTTTTAAACTTTGTTCCTGTTTCCCTGTCCCTTTCCCCAAGATGGCTATAATTAAGTACAGATATATTTCTCTATAGCTATAGATATATACATATATATGCATACATATTTGAACAATTACTCTCTCAAATAAATTTTGCCCCTGATCTTTGCTTTTGTTTGTGCATATCACTTGTTTCCTATCCCTCCTGACTCTTCTATTTTACTTCTTTCTACCCACTAGCTTGCCCTCCTATTACTTGGCTACCCTCTCCAAGATCCCGCCCCTATCGTCCCATTCTCAAAAATCTAAATACCTTTCTATAGTCCCTTATAACGTATTCCCTCACCTTCCCCTTGAGAGGTCTCTCCCTTATCCTTCCATTTCCATTGATCTAAACACCATGCTATATCCCCCTTTTACCTATTCCCTCACTCTCCCATCTAAAGACTCCTTCTTTGTCTTCTCCCCTCCCTATCCTCTTACCATTGTATTTCATCTGGATTTAGAAGACTGGTATACTCTTCCAAATATATATGTACTGTTCCCTCTTAAAATTATTCCCGATGAAAGTAAGTTATCAGAACTACCAACTCTCCTTCCATAATTCCTTTGTATCAATTCTTCCTCTTGCACCTCATTTGTAAAAAAAGAACTACTCTTTTTAGCTGTTCCTAAATGGTTTCAATTTTTAAATTCATATCACACTCAGGTTTAACCCAATCATTCTCATAAGCTATCCAATTTTCATTAAGTATCTTAGGCATAGGTTTTGCGTTTTACATACATTAAAAGTAAATGGTCTGTCCTTATTGAATCCCTTGTAATCAGTGTCAGGAGTGTACCTTATGTTTCTCTTGGTTCTTGTATGTCAAATCTTCTAAGTTCACTTGTGTGTGTGTGTTTTTAACGAAGTCTTGAGAGTCTGAGAGTTAATCAAATATCCATTTTTTTCCCATTCAGGATTTTGCTTAACTTTTCTGGGTATGATATTTTCAGCTCCAGCCCCAGTTCTTTTTCTCTTCAATATAGAGTATTCCAAGACCTGTGGTCCTTTAATGTCTCCACTGCTAGGTTGTGTGTTATTTACCATTATATTTAAATTGTTTTATTCTCATTGGGGGTTCAGAATTTGACTATAATGATCCAATGAGTTTTCCTCATAGTATTTCTTTTAAGTGGCAATCAATGTTTTTTTTTTTTTTCTATTTCTACTTTGCCCCCTTGTTCTAATGATTCAGGACAATTTTCTTATTTTTGTATTACTGTATCAATATTCTTTTATTGAACATAGCTTTCAGTTAATCTAATTATTTTTACATTTTCTCTTTGTGATCTTGCTCAGACTTGTTTTTCTTATGTTTTACTCTGTTTTCTATTTTGTCATTATTCATACTTCGGTTAAAAAATTATCTTTTTTTAAATTTTACTGGCTTGACTTCACCCAATTCTAATTTTCAAGGTGTTATTTTCTTCCTTAAGATTCTGGATCTCCTTGGGGCAGCTAGGTGGTGCAATGAATAGAGCACTGGACCTGAAGTCAGGAGGACCTGAGTTTAAATCCAGCCTCAGACACTTAACACATACTAATCATGTGACCTTGGGGAAGTCATTCAACCCCAATTGCCCTGCCTTCTCCCCTCCAAAAAAAAAAAAGCAAAAAAAAAAAAAAGAATTCTACATCTCTTTATCTAATTGTTTGAATTTCCTTTCATAATCTTGTTTTTCTTGGATTATTACTATTTTTAAAAGTTTTTTCCTTCATCTCTGTTATTTGATTTTTAAAGTCTTTTTAAGATTTTTGAATTCTTTTGGAACAGGTGATCATTTGGCATTACTCTTTGGGGTTTCTTTCCTTTGGTGTCCTCCTCTGAAGATGAAGCCCAGACCTCTCTATTCTCATAATAGCTTTCTATTCTTGGATTCTTTCTCATTTGCCTGTGCATATTTTGTGGCAATAACTTAATTTTTGTAATGACCTTTAGCCCTAGGACATGGGGGAATGGTACCTCTTGCCCCAGATCTTCAGTTCTCCCTTCTAGCCTGGAACCAAAGTCAAACTTCCAGACTCCTGTAAGTGCCCACAGCCAGGGGTTTCTGCCCCACTGCTTCTGCACTCACCTGGCATGTGCTCTTTCCTTCTCACCCCTGATGCACTTCACAGTGCAGCTGGGTCTGGTGCTCCTTGTCAGAAGAGGTTCCCTCAATCTTCCCAGGCTCAAACAGTCAACTCCCTTCACTATCGTGGGGTAAAAGTTCCTGTGGCTGAGGTAGCCTCTTGAAACAAGGCTTGCTACTTGTTCTTAAAGTAGACCTCAGCCTAGAGGTGTTTATTCCTCACAAGGATCAAACCTCATCCTGGGATTTTTCTTCTGATCTTCTCAAATTGTCCCAGGGAGACCCCTGTTGTGTCCCTGTTCTTACTTGTTTTAACCTGTACTTTGCTCTCTCTAAAGTGATATTTTATCTCTTTTTTTGGGAAAAAGCTTGAGAACTTGGAATTTTCTGACCTACTCCATCATCTTCCCAGAATCCTCTAATACTTCAGTATTTTTAAAGGATTGATTTCATGGTTGTGCTCCTCACTCTGTGACACAGGATACATGAGTTGGTAAGTCCATTTTGGAGATTTAACTTGGCACCAAAAATATTTTAACCTGATGGTCAACTATCTTATGATAAACTTTCTTAAGTAAGACGAGTTTTCAGCCAAGCTACAGATTTCTATACTCAAAGTGCTTCTAAAGTCACCCAGATTCTAGGATGTTTATATAGCTCAATAGAATCTCCTACAGGTTTGTTTTTTAAACTGTCAATTCCATGTTTCAATGATATATGAGATTATGACATATGCAGAGAAAATCCTGTTTTACCATCTGCATAAAGGTTTCTATAATGCCAGTACTAGTACAAGATTGTTGTGAGGCTCAATTTAATTTTAAAATAAAGAATAATGTTTATATTTCTTTTTTCATTGAAAATAGTTATTTAGTACTTGACTTAAAAAAAATAAAAACAGATATTTATTTCATTTCCTGATTGTAATTCCATATACCTGAGATTGAATATGAAGCACTCTGAAAACATTGTTTTG
>CM053585.1:280555908-280567875 GCA_028646515.1 Pseudochirops corinnae
AGTTTTTTTTTCTTTTTCCTTCTACTGATGGAAGAATTATCAAATCTACTTAGTTTTCCCATCTGTAAGAGGAAGGAGTAATCCCTAGGGTTTCTTCCAATGCTAATATTCTATCATTCTATGACTCACCTTTTAATCCTTTCCAGACCTTTTCAGATTTTTTCCCATGACCTCAAATTATACAGAGAAAGCCCAAGAGAGATAGGAAATTATCAAGATAAAGTGTTTTGTAATTTTTAAAGCATTATGTAGTCGCTAAGTATTATTCTTTTGGATTTTTATAACTATACGAGCTATCTATTCTTTGCGAATGTAAATGAATTGATGAATTGTCTTGTTTGCTATAGAATATGTATATTAATACAAAATTAGTCATTTCTATATCCATAGCTTAATTCCCTTTCCAATAATGTTAGTTGGATTTTTTCCTTTCTTAGAGATATCTTCCCCCAATCTATTATTGAGGTGGTAACAAATATTCATTCGACATTTATATATAGGATCCTAAGGGATTCTGAGTCACTTTAAAAATCACCTTTGACCTCTCATCCTTGAGACTACATTCATGGTAATGATCAGGCAATTTAGAGATAGAGAGAATTCCCTTGTGTCTATACCAATTGCTCTTATTCTATGAACTTTTGTAGTTTAAATTTTTCACCTTTATTTTTGTCCCTATCTGCAATCTACACACAGACACACACACACGCATATGCACACACTCCCACACAGGAATACAAACACACAAATTTTGGATCAGACCTGTGTGTTTATAAATATAGTAAGCTACCAGTAAGAAAAAGTCTTTCACCATTGCAGATTGTGTGCATAGATAGTATAACGAGGGGAAGAAATCAGTCTGAACCAATAATTATCATTTACATAGTTTTCAAAGTTCTTTAGATACATTATTTTAATTTAAGCCTAACAGTAATTTTAAGTAGAAAGCTAAAAAATGATCCTCATTTGCAGATGGGAAATGGAGACATAGAACACTGATGTAGCTACTGTCATGGATGTGTTGATAGTGGATGATATTGAGATGGCTGAAATAAGGGCTAACTTGTAGTACAATTGATATATTTAAAACTATTGAGTGGCTTAGAACAACAATAACAAAAAGTCATTAATAGTTCAATGTTAAGTGCCAAGGAAATTGTTCGTCTTGTCTCCTAGAAATCTAGCCTTGACTATGTGTTATTCAGCTGTTTTTTTCCAGTTATTAGAAAGGTACTCTTGAAAAAAAATTGTAATTTCAAAAAGTTAGGAAGTAAAGTTAACACAATAGATGGAATAGCATCAGAAACTTTGAGAATTTTGTTAAAATTCAGGTAAACTGTATCTACAACTCTTCCATGATATGTCTAAATAATGATTCTGTCTAAGAAGGAAATACTATTAACATAGTAGGAACTCCTCTTGATGGATTCATGCTGAGTCTTTATGAGCACCTCTTCCTTTTCAAGTTCATTTAGCTATCCTTTTCAATCCTTAAAGTTTACCAATGAAGACAAGCTTATTAGGCAATTTTTTTCTCTACCCAACCTTTAAAAAGAATAAGAAAAAGGACTTGTTTTCCAAACTAGTGGAACCTATCAAATAAATCAATTTTTAAAGGACCTTATCACAGATTTCTCTGGACCTGGTGATTTGAATCTATGAAGGACCCCTATCAATGCTCCTCTCCATAATTTTGTTTTTAATTTTGTATAAGTAAGTTTTGTTCTAATGCAAAATTCTTTGATTTCATGTATATATGGAACTTGTAATTTGAAAACTTCATGAAATTATCTAGATGACAAAGTTATCTTGAAAGTAATATAAAATTTCCTATGGCACTGAGAGCTATAGTAATTTTTCAAGGGTCACACAGAGCCAATATTTATGAAAGGCTGAACTTTGCTCTATTTCTTCTTTACTCTAAGACTGGATCTCTATTCACCAGGTGGTACTACCTCCTTTATTTTCAATTATAATTCTAAAATACCTATGTTATTTTATGTAATTTTCTAATTGATATCCATATAACTGATTTTTAAAGGAATATTTAAATTATATCTGCAAACCTCCTTTATTAATGCATAAACTCCATTAGTGTTTCAAGCACAACTTTTTAAACCCTGAAGGAGTCTAGTGGAGTGTCCCATACACAATTTAAGCTGACAAGTTATGGTGTTTTGTTTTGTTTTTTAATCAATGAATGAGTAGAAGTGGTGTTACATGACAGTAGTCTTTTTTTTTCATTGACTTGCTTACTTACTTTTAGTTTACAAGATTCAGTTTCACAATCCCTTGAGTTTCAAATTTTCTCTCCTCCCTTCCCATCCCCACCATGGTGGCATGCAATAAGGTATAGGATCTGCAAATACTTTCACGTTGTACAACAGTCTCATTGTATAGAAGGGTTGTAACCAATGGAGTGAACAATGGGAAAAAAGAAAGAAAATCAAACATGAAAAATAATGATAGCATGTAGATTGCTTCAGTCTCCATTTAATCGCTGGTCTTTCTAGATCTTTCTCTGAATGTAAATATTTCCTTCTATCCTGAGACTTGTAGAGTTGTCCTATAGCTGTGTGTTGCTGAGAAGAGTCCAGTTTATCAAGGTGGGCATGACAGTAGTATTAATTTATTTATTTACTTTTCTTGGTCTTTGATATAAAATTTATTTATTTATTTTTCATTTTCAACATTCATTTCCACAAGAATTTGAGTTACAAATTTTCTCCCCATATTTCCCATACCCCTCACTCCTATATAGTGACCCTACTAAATACCCCTTCCCCCATTTTGTTCTCTCTTATATACTCCTCCATACCCCCATTAGCTTTCTAGCAGGGCAAGATGGATTTCTATACCTCAGTGCCTATACATTTTATTTCCCAGTTGCATGTAAAAGAAAAAAATTTTTTTAACATTTGTTTTTAAAACTTTGATTTCCAGATTCTTTCCTTTCTTCCCTCCTCAGCCACACCCACTGGGAAGACAAGCACTCCAATATAGGTTGTATACATGTAGTTATGCAAAATGTTTCCATAGTAGTTACATTGTGAAAGACTATCCATCCTATCCCACACCTCACTTATTCTGTTTTCTACTTTGACCCTGTACCTTTTCAAAAACATTTGCTTCTAACTATCCTCTTCCCCAATCTGTCCTCCCTTCTATCATCTTCCCTCTTATTCCCTACCCTCTTATTTTCCTGTATGGTAAGACACCCAATCGCGTGAGATTGTTATTCCTTCTGTAAGGCGAATTCAATGAGAGTAAGTTTGACCCATTCCCTTTCACTTTGCTGTCTTTCCCCTCCATTGTAACAGTTTTCTGTTGCCTCTTTTGTAAGAGATAGTTTACCCTATTCTCTCTTTCTCCCTTTCTCATTCTCCCAATATATCCTCTCTCACCCCTTAATTTTATTTTTTAGATATCATCCCTTCCTATTCAAATGATCCTTTTACCTCATGACAGTAGTTTTTAAAAAGTTCATTTGGTGTAGCCAAGATAGTGGAGAAAAGGTATGGCATCACACTAAGGTCTCTATAAAACCCTCCAAACATGTTTAAATAATGCCTTAAAGCAAATTCTAGAGTGGTAGAGCCCAAGAAAGGATAGGGTCAAGCAATTTCCAGCCTAAGACAACTTAGAAGGTCATCAGGAAAGGTCTGTTGTATCAGGAGGAAAGTAGAGCACAAGCCAGTGTAGGTCATACCAATGCAAACCTCACGTCAGCAAATCAGCAGTAGACCTTTGGGCAACTAAATCAGTGAATATAGTGGTAATTTCCATACCTCTCAGGCTACGAACAGTAACAGGAATCAGACAACTAGTGAGAAGGAAATTAGAGGAGTCCATTTACTAGCACTGAGGGGAAAGACTCTATTGCATTGTCCCCTCTAGGTTCTGGGTCTCAGTCTCAGGGTGATGAAGGGCACTGGCACACCAGAACTTGAAGCGGCAGAGAAGCTAAAACTTTGGTCACAGTTCCAGGATGGAAAAGAGTGTTTCTGGTCACTCACAGATCAAAGCACAGGCCCGAAGAATGGTAAACACACCTTTCCCTAGATCATACTCACTTGGAAGAACTGACAACTTACAGGTGACCAGAATCATTTTTTAAAAAAGCTGCAGAAAAATAAGAAAAAAAGAAGAAGGTTGGGACAGTCCTACTCCACTCTGGAAGCAGACCTTCACTGTATAATAGAGTTAAAAGTCAAGAAAACAGTTGGAAAGTGAGCAACAAGAAGAAAAAATTATACTAACTATATAACATTACCATGGTGACAGGGAAGATCAAAGCACAACTCAGAGGACAACAAAGTCAACATCCAAAAATCTCAAAGGAAAAAAAAAAATTAATTGGTCCCAGGTCATAAAGGAAAAATTGGGAAGAAAAATTTAATTGCAAGAAAGCAATGAGAAAAGGTCAACAGTTGATAAAAGAGGCCTAAAAATTATTGAAGAAAATGACACTTTAAAACAAAAAAACAAAATATGCCAAATGGTAAAAGAGGCACAGAAACTAAAAGAAAAGAATGACTTAAAAAGTAGAATTGGGCAAGTAGGAAAAAAGAGGTATATAAAAATTCATGGAAGAGAACTCCTTTAAAAGCAGAATTAGACAAATAATAAAAAAAGAAGTGCCCACTGAAGAAAAGAATGGAAGAAAAGGATCCCTTAAAAATAGAGTTGGGTAAATAGAAAAGGAGGCAGAAACTCACTAAAGAAAATAAAACCTTAGCAGTTAGAATTGGGCAAGTCAAAGTTAATGACTTCATGAGACATAAAAAAAAAAACCTCAAAAGAATGAAAAACTAGAAGACAATTTGATATATCTCATTGGAAAAACAACTAACCTAGATAATAGATCCAAGAGAGATAATTTAAGAATTACTGGACTATGTGAAAGTCATGTTCACAAAAAGAATCAAGAAATCATCTTTCAAGAAATTATCAATGAAACTGCCCTGATATTCCAAAATAAAAGTATAAAATAGAAATTGAAAGAATCCACTGGTCACCTCCTAAAAGAGATTTCAAAATGAAAACTCCCAAGGATGTTACAACCAATTTCAGATCTCACAAGTTAATGAGAAAATATTGCAAGCATCCAAAAAGAAACAATTCAAATATAATGGAGCCAACAGTCAGGATAGAACAAGATTTAGCAGATTCTCCACCAAAATATCAGAGAGCTTAGAATATGATATTCCAGAGGACAAAAAGAGATAGGATTACAACCAAAAACCACCTACTCAGCAAAAAATAAATATAAACTTTTAGGGGAGAAATTGGATATACAATGAAATAGAGAACTTTAAAGCATTTCTCATGAAAAAGACTTGATCTGAATAGGAAATCTCACTTTCAAATGCAAGATGCAGAAGAAGCATTAAGATGTACAGGAAAGAGAAATCATAAGGGAACTGGTAAGATGCTACCAGTGAAAATGAAACTTTTAATGCCTAAATCTTTGTCATTATTAGTGCAGTGAGGAATATGTTCATTCATGGTTGTTGCCAACTACAGACATAAATTTACTACTATCTAGGTTAGAAGGCCCTTCAAAGTTCTTTGATACAATTTTTGTGTTGAATTGTCTCAAAATGTAATTTAAAATGGTGGAACTAAGAGCATTTTGATTGCCCCACCAGGATGCTGAAGTGTCCATGGCATTAGAAGATGCTCACCATGCTGATATATAATTCTGTATTTCCTTCAAAGCATTCTGTTTTCCCATATCCTCCCTAATCTCTTTTTATTCTATAAGTATCACTATATTTTCACATGTCCATGTATACATATATATATATATATACAGCCTATGAGTGTATATGTGGTTTTATATGTGTATACAGATATGAAATAGAGGGACTATTTCAGGACAACCCTGATAAATAAATTTCCTTTCAGCCCAGATGACAAAATCAGAGACTTTAAAGGGTGGGGAGAGGTATACAACATTGTTATAATCACAAAGCATGTATATAGGAATACTTCAGTGAGCTTGATGAAATTAGAGGACTCCTGATTATTGGTCCTAAAAGATTGCAGGAAATGAAGGCAACCTTGAAAACTGAGTTATTTGGCAGTAGAGAAAAGAACTAGGCAGGTAATAATGGGAGAATAAGCACTGCCAAATCAGAATAAAACTGTGGAGAGGAATAAATCTAAGGATTTGAGCTGAATGACCTGCCCAGGTAGAAACATCTTCAAGATACCATGAGAAAAGAAAGGAAATGGGAGTTCTATAATCCTATAGTACCAAATGTGTAATTTTTTGGCAAAACATTTTCTGTATGTATCTGACTGTATAAAATGCATGTTAATACAAATATATGGGAGCATACTTCCCACTAATACTGTATGAATCTCTGGCAAGATGTTTCCTAGTTTTATGGGGAGATTATTTTCCAGACACTATATATACTAAGTTGTGTCTATAAAGGATTATCTTCTGAGACAATTGTTTTTAATGGATGACTACTAAAGGCAAGTTTGCTAGTGGGACCGTTCATGAATTAAGGGGTTTTAAGAATGTAGATGCATAGAACACCTTGAATGTAGTGTTGCCTCATAGGGCAAGTTGAGCAGTGGTTTCGGTACACATGAGATATAACTTGCAACTCATGCATACTCTTGACCTCACCATGACTTACAAATGCTAAATTCCATGTTCATATATTCTGAAATTCCCTTATCTAATCACAATTTAACAACATCCCATATTTTCTTCTTCTTTAAAAATCTCAAACCCCATTTTTCATCCTCAAAATGAACTTCAATAACTTGACTCTGACACTACCTATGGTCTTCTACTTTTCCTATCTTGACCTTTCAGTGAACCTTCATTTTCAACTCCACACTGTCATCTTCTGAGTATCTCACCGATTACCCTTTCTTATCCTATTGCCAATCTTGCCCTACCTAGTTTTGCCCTTGGATCACTCCTGCCTACCTACTCCTACCTCCATCTTTGCTCTTACACATGAAAAAAGGAAAAGAAATCACGAGATTATGCTTACTGGATCCACCTCAAATTTGTTGTATAATCTTAACTGACTCTCTACTGCTACAAGACAATTCTTTTACTCCTCCCTAATTAATCTCTAATTAACTTACTACTATGGCTTTTCCAACTCTTTTCATCCCTCCTCAAAATTTTCATGATTCTTTCTCTCCCTGCCTTCTCAGCCTTGCTATATATTTTATTGACAAATAAATGAAAATCTGAGGTCATCCCCTGAAAGTTCATTCTTTATACTCATTGTGGATGACCCAGATGTTTTCTGCCATGATGTCCCTCTTCATCTCTGTCTTAAAGAAAGATTTTACATGTAAAGAAAGATATGGCACTTCCTTAAAAAGGCAAACCTTCACGTAGAATAGATTCCAGAACATTCATTTTCTCCACTCTCACTCATCTTAAACCTCTCCTTATTTAGTGGCTGCTTCCCTTCTGACTGCAAATATAGCTTTTTCTCCCCCATACTTGGAAAACCTCTTGGTCTACTTATTAACAATAGCTTGCTCCTTTTTGTGGTTGAACTACTAAGGAGATCATCCCTAATTGATGATTCATTCACTTCCTTTGATCTCACTCTCTTTTTATATCTCCATAGACTGGCTTCCAAACTCATCATTCAAATAAGACTATTCTCTTAAAGACTAAGGACATTTTCTCAATCTTCATTCTTGACATTTCTGAATTCAATTTCTTTCCTTTGTTATTCTCTTCTCTCTAGGTTTCTATAACTATATGAGTTCTTCTATATATCCAAACATTCCTCATATTTCCAAATATGAAAAAAAGGCAATGCATTATTTTTTTTTTGGAGTAAGTTCCTGAAATATAGGTGTAAAGCCAAGCATGAGCAGCTTTCCAGAGGACTGCTGCAGTGAATAGCTTCAAGGTTATGATTATATAGTATAGTGACCTCTCTATTTATTCACCAGTAAATTAAAGCAAAATATTCACAGAAATCAAAGTACAACATTTGCAATGTTATGACATAGCAACTTATCACTAAAATGGCCACATAGTTTTCACCAAAGTGGCCACATACTTTTAAAGAAAATGCATTCATTTAGTAACTCAATCATTTAGTAACTCAATAATTTAGTAAGTCCTTAATTCTTTCATCCTTAAGGAGGCTTGATAGATCATAGTAAATCATAAACTTCTCAGTCAGCATCAAGTACCCAAGAAGAGATCTTTTCATCTTGACTTGAGGCAGGCTCTCAGCCTCCATGGTTCTTCTTCCATGGTCCCAGCCCCTGCCCAAATCTACCCAACTGTCACCTGAGTTCAAAGGCAGAAAGCTCTCACTTCCTTATCTACCTTCTTGTGCAGTTTCTGTTTCATATTGAAGCTCACAGTGTCTAGTCCACCTCAAGTCCTTCACAGTTTCTCTTCCTGGGAAGACAAGCCTTAACAAAGGCACAACATTCATGCACATTGCCAGCATCCTCATCAATTCACTTTCAGCCTGTGAAATCAACTAGACCCAAAAACATCTGATTAATCAATACAAATCATCAGTATAATCCCAGGCCTCTGAAAACATCAGCGAGACCCTCCTCCAGGACATATATAAACATACAAGAAAATACTCTTTCAGGGCTTCTGAACCAGCAACAATATCCCATGGCTTCCGTAACAACAGCAATGTCCTCCATCATCAGATGAATCTGACAAAATAACATCAAAACAGACAGAAAAAGTACGGGCACCACAGCCATGCTTCCTCCTTGTTCTCCTCTCTTCTCATTTCTCAGTTCTTCTCAATGCTCTTCTCAGTTCTTCTCAGCTCTTAGTTCAGTTCTCAGTTCTCCATTCTATCACAAGTTCAGTTCTCCATTCTGTTCTCAATTTGTAACAGTTCTCAGAAGTTCTCAGGATCCTACCAGTTCTCTTTCTCAGCAATTCTCAGAAGTTCTCAGGATTGTAGTGGTTCTCTCTCTCTCTCTCTCTCTCAGTAATTCTGGCTCTCTAGCTTGGGTTTTTCCTTATATGTACTAGTATCTCCTCCCTGTTCCACTCCTTCCTGTTACATCAGCAACTTCCTCCCACTGTGGGATTCACAAGTTCTGGATCTTAATACTTGATACAATCATGAACTGAAGCAAGGTGCTAAATACTCAAATAGCTGAAACAATGTGTTAACTACTTCTTTTTCTTAACAAAACTGAAATAAGGTGCTAAGTATCTGATTGCCAATAACAGGCAGGGAAAATCTTCAAATCCCCATTACCATTGCAACAGGCAAGTTCTATGGAAGAATAACACACATCATTGAAGTCAAGGCAATTCAGGAAAATAAGTCCATGTACTAAATTAGAACACTAAGTAAAAGAAATTAATTTTGCCATGAAAAAATAGATAGTCTAAAAAGCCAGCTTGTGAATTTGTTTTAGATAAATAAACTCTGGTCAAGGATGGGATAAATCTGAACTACTAAGACCTCAAGAAGAAATGAAAATGGAGTGTTTGAGATTGCTACATTACTCTGTCCTGACTACTTTCCTTTCTCCAGGTATAATGTCAACAAAAGGCAGATGTTATCCAATGTTCTGTCGTGGGACCTCCTTCTTTCATTCATCTAAACTTTTTCATTTAGGAAATCACATCTGCTCCCATGGTCTCAATTATCACTTCTAAGTTGATCAATCTCAGATCTACTTATGCATCCACAAACTCTAGACTCAAATCTCTAACTACCTTTCAAATATCTTAAACTGGATGTTCCACAGACATCTTCAACTCTCCCTCCTTTTGAACTATCTTTTACTGTTGAAAATACCACTGTCATCCCATGATTACAATCTAGATGTGATCTTGTACTCAACTCCTATCTCAAATCTAACTGTGCAACAGCTCTGGAATATCTCTTCTCACTCCCATGCCCCACCCCAGCCGTACCTCAATTCTCGTATTGTTAACACCCTGATAGAAGCCTTCTTTACCTCACATTTACATGATGTAAATAGCCTGTTGATTAGCCTCTCTGCCTCAAATTTGGGTGCACTCCAATCTATTCTCTACTTAGTTATAAATTATAATCTTCCAAAAGACTTTATCTATGCCTCTCTTTTCAGTGTTCAATAAACTTCAGGATTTTGCCATCACCTCTAGGATAAAATACTAAATCCACTGCTTGGCCTCCAAATCCATATCTGGACCCTTCTCATTTTTCCAATCTTCTTTTATTTTGTTCCCCACAATATATTCTGTGATACAAAAATATGGACCCACCTTTAGACATTGGAAATTTTTCTTTGTTGTTGACCATACCTAGATATCTCTCCTTCTTCACTTCCTCTCCTCTCTTCACTGGCTTTCTTCAAATCTCAGCTAAAATCTCACCATCTATAGGAAGCCTGTCTTGAAGGAAGTAATGCTATAAGTTATCTCTATTAGATATCACCAAATTTATTATGTGTATATTTTGTTTGTAAATAGTTGCTTTAAATTTTTGCTCTCACATTTGACTCTGAGATGCTTGAGAATACAGATTATAAGGAGAGCCAATTTATTGTATTCACTTAAAACTGGGTTTTAATAAGGTTTATTCCTTACAGTCAACATTTTTTGAACAAATATTTCATTTCTTTCCTATTTATGTGACATTATACCACACTTCTACAATATAATGCCTTTCTGTGTTTTCTTGAAAATCAGAGGCTATTTTTCTAAATATTTTATTGTAAAACTTATTTTTCAACTCCATATATTGCCATTTGTAGAGACACATACATACACAAACCACAATACAACACTCCTCAACTCTGCATGTCCAACAGGGCTATTATGAGGACAGGTCAGCAAACAATGTTTACAAGTGAAAATAAAATATTGAGTTAGAACCTTATTTCTACCACTTCCTAGAGAACCAAATAGTGTTTGTGCCAGATGACACAGAAATACCAAATGTTCCTGTAAGGAAAATATTGCAATACATTTTCATTTGTAAACATTGTTTAAAATTTTTGGCCAATTTTGTTAATATATATGTGTGTATACATATATATAAATATACATATGCCTGTGTATACATACACATACACACATACATGCAACAAAAACAATACAGCAAAATAGAGTACTTTTGGGAGAAATCATTTTTCAATGGTGTAATATTATTTGTCTGAAGATCATTTCTATATTTCTTAACCTTTATAATCTTAATTTCCTTTCAAATTAAAAGTATCAGGAACATGCTTTTGAGATTCAACTTTTCTTTACAAAAGTAATTTCTATGCTCAAGATGTAACAAAATGGTTTTAAATGTACTGTGCCAATAGCTTCTGTAATTATTAGCAATTATTTTAAGTGGACATTAAATCATGCTAAAGTATGATAGGAATCCTATGGATATAAGACATAACATAGACGAATACTAAAATAGCTCATTACAATGAATGTTATCACAGTGCTAAAAGAAGCAATAATGATTTGTCACTTATTAGAAAGCATTCCCTAGACATCTCATGCTGTTCATTTCTTTGGCAATTTAATTTAATTTAGCAATCAAGACAGCTCTTGCCCTTAAGGAGTGTACCTTCTAATGGAGGCCGATATCAGATAAAGAGGTACTAGAAAGGAAAGTGTCCAGAAGAGAGAATCCTTATGTATTGATATGGAAGCCTGACAACGTAAAAGATAAGACAAAAGTTTCTCAATCATACCCCAACAGCTTAGAAATAGAATGCAAATTTCTGATGGGATGGGGATGATAGTTTCTATGTGAAGGGAAAAGAAACAGGGAGTGGGAATGATTTTTGTTTGGGATAGGATGGCATCATGGGACAATTGGATTTTTAAGGTTTTTTTTTTTTTCCTTAATGTCTTTATGAGTTTGGCAGTGTTAATATAATAATGTCATATTCCCTAGACCTTTTTGAAGGCAAGCTTTGCAATGAGCTCACCTGTTTTTAATATTAAATCATTAGAGGAAAAAAGCTTAATTA
>CM053585.1:280567975-280587209 GCA_028646515.1 Pseudochirops corinnae
GGCCTCAGAAAAATCTAACTGCAAGTGGTTTGGATATATGGTAAATAGGAGAGTTGAGAGCTTTGTGGCAGAGAGATAAAAGTATTAGAATCAGAATCAAGAATGCTGGAAATCATTCTTGCTTCATACATTTTTTTACTGCTGCTTAACCCTGGGTTAAGGTTACTTAACCTCTTTTACCTTCTATATATGTACCTATAAAGTAGGAATAGTCACAGAACTTATCACAGATGGTTGGGGTTAAGGATAAAATGTGATTAAGTGTGTAAAGTGTCTGACAAATTTTTAAGTGCCATATACAGTAATTCCACACTGTGACTTTCCCCAAATATCACAGGTTGGCAAAATATATTAAATGGGAATTTTGTGGAAGCCACAGATGACACACAAGGGTCATCAGACAAGACAAAAAAGTTTAAAAACTTAGAAATACATAAAATATAAGTATAGTATTGAATAACATCAACATATTTTTTCTTTTAATATCCATAATAATTCAGACTTTTTCTCTGATATGAAGAGAACCAGAAATTTTTACGTGGATTTTCCAGATTATGTGGCACTATGCCCCTAACACCTGTGAGGTAGAAGAGATAACTGCAAATACTAGCTGTTTTTATTATAAGCATATGCTAGAATATCACAAAGAATGATTCTGATGTGAGGAGTGGCTTTAAAAAGTAAATAGAACATTACATAAAGGTGGAAGAGGTGGGTGAGTGATATAATGAGAGTGGGGAATAACTTGAAGACCAATAAACTAAATTTTGAATTGATATACAGAAAATATGAGAAGATCCTGAGGATTCCCTACAATTGATTGGGTATATCACTTATTGAAGATTTATAGAAGAACACAAAACCCACAGCCATAAAGAGACATCAACAATGTTAGATAAACTGGACCACTGTAGGGAATATTCATATAAGTAAAATAATGGATCCCTTAAACATTTATTAAACATTTCATTATGTGTTGGACACATTGCTAAATGCTAAGGATACAAACATAAGACAGCAAATCAGTCATTGCTTTCAAAGGAGCTCATATTCTAATAGGAGAATAAAGAGATCTTTGTTTAATACCTGAAAAAGGAAAAAAAAAATGTACTAAGACTTTACTTAATTGTATAAGTAGAAGAAGAAAAGGGGAAAAAATGTCAAGAGAGGGCAGGAGGATAGAGTAAGGGCAGGGGAGACTTCTACTAAAACAAGGGAAATGTCAAAGTACAAAAATTAAATAGGAAAATGACACATCAAAAGAGAACTTGAAAAGCTATATATGATTAAAATTAGTTATAAATTGTTACCACTTTGTTCTTAGATCTTTCTGAGAAATCTTAAAGCTCTGCATGAAAGTAGCATATCATTCCACATACATTTAGTAGCAAATGATCTAGTAATTTCTTTTTCCTTTTCCTTATACCCTAAACTAAAACTTCACTTCATTAAATATTTTACCCTCATACTATTTTGTTCCTAGCTCTGAGATATCGGCAGCAATATCATACCTTAATGTATAAAGATGATATAAATAAAAATGTAAATGGTTTGTGGGGCTGCTTCTGATTTCATGGGACTTGCATTTATGTGGTACGTTTGTGAAGAGATTTAAACCAGCAGACAAAAGCAGCACATATATGCATGTGTTCAAGCAGTTGTACATAGAAGCAGGGTTTTGCACCAAAATTGACACCTGTAAAGTGACCAAGATTTTTTCTTCTTCCCAACTGAATTTATATGCATAGGCTTGATGCTATTTTTGTGATGAATGATTCTTAAGGGATTTCAGCTACTAAGGATAAAATGAGTTTGACGGCACTTGAATCCAGAATGCTATTTGAAAAGACGTAAAAGTGGATCTTTCTTATTACGTTTGCACAACTTGAAGAAAAATATTAAGTATGTCCATTATGTTAAATATACTTATTTTCATATTTTCAGTTCAGTACTTTGGAGATAAAATATGATTTATATGTCAATATGACACAATTAAATTTAATAATTTAACAGCAAAAATACATTAAAAAGTGGAAAATTATTTTTGTACTTTTAATGATAATAATTCACATATATAGAGTTCTATTTCTTTAAATGACTTTTCTTCCTAAAATCCCATAAGATTGATAGTCCAAACAATATTTCCCCTATTTTATGTGTGAAGACCCATGGTTTCAGAGTGGCTAAGTTGACTGTTGTAACACGTATAAACAACATTGAAACTAAAAATGTTGCTTTTTGTGTCACACCTAGAGGAAGCTCCCATATGCCTCACATATTTATGATGCAATATATATAATTCTATATCATCATTCAAAGGGTGTCTATTGTGGAAAAATTTCAAAATGCAGTTTACAGTGAAATTTAATTTATTTCTAAAATAGAAATTAATTGTAATGTTAAAATGCAATGATTCATAAATATTGTGGCCTTCAAAGACCATTCATATATTCATATTTATGAATATCTATGAAAATTCAAATATTTATTGCATTTACCAAATGAATACAATGTATTTGCTTAAGCATGATAATTTGTAGGCCAGGATTTCCCCTTAGACAGAGTCTTTAAAAGAATCCATAGGACCTACTGCAACATCAGCTTGTCACCCATATGTAATGATGTTATCAATAGTAGGACACTGAACACACACACAAATATGTGGTAGAGTATTCTGAGATTTTATTCATCTGATCAGCCACAGCTGGACACACACTAACTTGAATCTTAATTAACATAGTAATGTCATTTTGATCTTCAAGGACAAAGGATAACAACCAATCAGAAGGAAACAAACATTTAAGAACCTACTTCAGAAACTATCTTAACAAACTTTACCAAAATTGTCTCATTTGATCCTCACAAAAACCCTGGGAGGTAAGTATAATTATTATTTTCGTTCCTTCTCCACCTTTCACTTGATTAAAGTGAGGTACAGGGCAGTTAAATGACTCATCCGGAGTCATATAACTATTTAACAGTATGAAGAAGGCTTTGAACTCAGGTCTTTAGATTTCAGGCTCATCACTGAATCCTCTATACCACCATATCTGACTCTGATCATCCTTCTCTATATAGACATAGCCCTATTATTCATGGATTACTATGTGTTAAGCATTATGCAAAGCAATGGAATTACAAAGTCAAAAGAAAAGACCATTTCTGCACTCAAGGAATTTACACGTATTCTGATTAGGAAAACAACATAATTGAGGAGGGGAAGTGGCTACCAAGGAAGAGCAGCAGTTCACCCTCTCCTTTCCCCTAGAGAGTTAAAAGAGTGATTAGAGCGGCCACAGAGGAGATTGATAATCATGCCATAACAATGATAATGATGATCTGATCACCATGGTTCTGGGAGATGGATGTGGCTAAAAGGAGGTATACCTATAGAAGGGAGAGGTAGTTTGTCAGAATCAATAAGTAACCATTTCTAAAGTACCTCTTAAGTACCAGGCACTGTGCTAAATGCTGTTTTCTATCACATTTCATTTCCTAGGGTGAGCATTACCTAACTGATCATATTATTGCTAAAAAAAAAAAAAAAAAAAAAAAAAAAAAAAAAAAAACAGTAAATAAATGTTCTGGTCTCTGTAAACACAGCCAATTTAGAATATCAGGACAATTAGAACAATTATTGAAGGCAAATTGATTTTTAAATACTGGTTATCTCAGAACTTTCCTGCCTTTGATTAAAAAAAAAAAATCTCTTTCCTTTTGTTTGAAACCATGTTAGATATAAATTACATTGTTGCCATTAAAAAAAACAACATTCTGAGACTAACTATGGAATGTAAGTGAATTATTCACTAAGTGATATTGATCAAAAGTTTTCACTGATAAATAATAACAATAGTTCCACTTTTCCCCAAGCCACCTATACTATGAAAAAATTGGAGGTAATTGTTCTACTATAGTTACTTATGAAAAATGAACAATATGGAAAAAAAATTAGAGGCTTTACAATTTGTAATTGTTTAGTTACATTCAAGGAAGCTAGGTGATGCAATAGATTGAGTGCTGGACCAGGAGTCAGTAAGATCAGATTTCAAATTCTACCTAGTTGTTTGACCCTGGGCAAGTCACTTAACCCAGTTTGTCCAGGTTTTCTCATCTATAAAATGAGCTAGAGAAGTAAAGGGTAAATCACCAAAATATTTTTGTCAAGAAAAACCCAAATAGGTCACAAAAAGTCAGATATGATTAAAACAATTGAACAACAACAAAAGTAACATTAAAGTTGAAGAGTAGATGTAAAATCGGTTGTATTTATTTTTAAACTCTTTTTTGTTGTTGTTTGAAGACTTTGTCTTCATATAAATGATCCCTTCTGGAAAGGGACTTGGTTGATATTGTTTTAACCTTTTCTGCTTTCTTTTCTCTCTCAGTTTTTTTTTTTTTTGTTTGTTTCCCCTGTCATGGGGAGAGATGACAACGACCTAATTGGACTTCTACTCTAATATTTTGGATTTGACAAAGTAAAAGAGGTTAACTGAGGTCAACTGATGGAAACGTGGCAAACTGAAGAGTTCAACAGGTAACTATTCGGACTAGTCACTGCACAGATTTTGAGACATAACCATCTGCACTGATCAATACAGCAAAGCAATACCACAAGAGTTAAGAAATAGTGGAACAGCTTTAAAAAAATCAATCATTTCCCTCCCTCCAACAAACTACTTGCAAGATTATATTTGGGTCCATGTCACTCAGGCTTTTTAAATCACTATGGTTCCTTAAACCTTATATCATAACCATCTATTGCTTTCTTTCATCTCTTTTGCACACATGAAAGCTAACAACAAGTCCTCACAACATTGTGTTCAACTAGAAGCTAGCACATCGTAGCAAAATTCAATTCAAAATGCATGTCATATTGAAAATGGTGGTGGTAAATTTTGATTTGTAAGTTTTAAAAATGTATCTTAAACATGCACATAAATGTACACAAATACATACATTTATAGATTAAACTGGATGTGAGATTTAATTGGTATGGATATAGAGTGTTGCTTTGCTCCTTAGAGTACAGCACCTACTCTGATGTGGGTATACCATGCTGAGCAGTCCTGTGCCAGGGTCTCACATGTCACAAATAAATCCCTAAATTTTTAAGTGAGACATTTTTGCAATCCTTCATATATATGTGTATATATATATGTATATATATATATATACACACTATATATATGTATTTATATATATGTATTTATATTTATGTATATGTGTATTTTTATATAAATGGAGAGACAGAGAGATTGGTATAGAAAACTCCTGCTTAAAGATTTTATTAATGAAAATACATGTCTGCTCTCCAAGTCAGAGTCCCATAAAGAATCTGTGGTGTGCGTGTGTGTGTGTGTGTGTGTGTGTGTGTGTGTGTGTGTGTGTGTGTGTGGTGGGGAGGGGAGGGGAGGTCTGAAAGATTAAGTGACTTTTTCAAGTTCATAGAACTTGTATGTATCAGAAGTTGTATCTGCAGTCAGGTTTTCATGACCTTGATGCAGGTTTTCAATCTACTAACGTACTGTGAAATTGAAAAATTGATACCCTACTTTATTCTGTATTATTTAATAATTGTTGATTGGGAATTGTATCTAATCAATATAATCATTACTTAAGAATTTTTTTGATTTAAAAAGACAGTTTAACTTCTTAACTTTAGATTCTATAACATAGTTTGACTTCTTTATAATAATTTTATCTCCCAATTTCTTTGAGCTCAAGCCTGTATTAATCTATCTTAACCCAGAAGGGAGGAAAGATGAAAAGTCAACATAGTCATAACATATTCTACTTGGTTATAAGCCTGGCCCTGGACCACTCTGGTGTAGAGAATTGCCTAACAAGCACTTTCCTGAAGATGTTAATCAACTCTCTGTTTTCCCATTAATATAAACTTCAGGAACCCTCTTTTGCTCTGAAGTCCACATGCTTATGTCAAATGTAAACCCAACCTACATATTTAACAACTTTATAAGAGATTTTTTTTGTCTGCTCTACTATATCCCTGACCACTTTGGAACTTGGGATATCATTTTATTGCAGTTGCTACCCTTGCTAATAAAATGATCATGCTCAGAACTTTGTGCCTCAGATGCTCTCATTTACACATTAATTTCTTATAGTATATCATATCCCATAGGAATTCTACATTGATAACACATTTCTAACTATTGGTTATTATGGTCAGAGATGAATGAAACAATTTAGACAAATAAATTTACACATAATAATCAAGGCAGTGTGGCATAACTCACAAAAAGATGATTTCAGAATCAACAAGACTAGACCAGAAATCCAGATTCTGGCTAGTGCTGGCCATATGAACCATGACACCTTGTAAAGCCAAGAACAAGCAGTTTTCCAGAGGATGGCTGCTGTGAACAGCTTTTAAGATCCTAATTACACAGTATAGTAAACACTATTTATCCCATAACAAATCAGAGCAAAACATTCACAGAAAATCAATATACAGCATTCACAATGTTACAGCTTATCACACAAATGAAGGCACAGCATTCACAATATTACAACTTTTCACTAAAATGTCCACATAGTTTTCATCAAAGTGGTCACGTAGATTTAAACAAAGTACATTCGTTTAGTAAATCACAAAATTCTTAATTCAATAACAAAGTACAAACATCAAATTTCTCCACCCCTATGTCACAGTAAATCATGATCTTCTCAGTAAGCACACAGTATCCAAGTAAAGTCTTCTTTCAGCTTGACTTGAGGCTAGCTCTCAGCTTCCATGTTCCCAGCTCCAACTATCACCTAGGTTCAAAGGCAAGCAGCTCCCAGTTCCTTGTCCAGCTCCTTTTCCAGTTCTTCATCCAGTTTCCATTCATATTGAAGTTCACAGTGTCCAGTCCACCTCAAGTCCTTCACAGTTCCTGTTTCTGGGAAGACAAAGCTTGATAGAGCCACAATAATATTCATGCACATTGCTGGCAGCATCATCAATTCACTATATGCCTGTTTAATCAACAGACCCACCAAGAAGTTCTGAGAACTCAACACAAATCAACACAGAAATCAACACAGACCGACAAACAAGGTTCAAGAGGTCAACACAAATCATCAGTTAAGTCCCAGAACCTCCAACACCCTCCTCCAGGATTTCTGTAAACATACAACCAGAAAATTCTCCTTCAGGCCTTCCAGTAAGATCTCAGGGCTTCCGTACAAAGTATCACAAACAAACATCAATACAGACAGAGCAGACAAACAGAGCACTAGGATATGACAAGTTTTCTCCTTCTTGACTCTGCCACCATAAGAGTCCTCTTCTCAGTTTTTGTTTCCTGCTATCTCTAGCCCTGGGGCTCTCCTTATATAGTCATTAGCTCCTCCTTAGGAGTTCACAAGTCCTAGGTTTCACAAGTTGTGGGGTTCACACATTCTGTTTCTTAACAGACTTGATGCAAGACTCAAAAGAGGCTTGAACTTAAATAAGGTATTAATTCAATAGCTGAGATGAGGTGTGAACTACTTCTCTGCTTGTCATTACCTGTATCAGCTAACTTCTCAATATTCTAGGTATATGTCTAAAGTTTCAACTTGGTAGAAAAGTGTCTATATTCATTGATAGAAGGACTCTTCTCATCTGAGATGTGCCATTTCTAATTCAATCATAGTTCTAGGCTCTATCTATAATCACAAAATAATTAACAGTCATTCACTAAAACCATTACTCAGGTAACATAAGCATATAAAATATTTCAGTAGAATCTTTATATGGCACTAAATTTAATTATATTACAATACACTATACAAAAGAGTAACTAGAGGAAGTCATAAGAAGAGAATATCAAAACTGGTTTTCTAAGAAGTATTGGGTATGGATTGTTAAGAGAAAAGAATAAAAATGATGATTCCATTTGAAAGAAAATATAAAATAGACATGAAAATAAGTTATTTACAGTTAATAATTATTTTGGCTGACAGAGAACTTATAAATTGATGATGGTAAATTTTATCTTCATGTGAATTATTCCAAAATCCACATATTCACAAAATATTCCTCTTGAAATCATTACATATTAGGAACTGTGTGCTGGACATTTATATCTATATGTCCAGTACTTATCTTAAAAAGTGAAAATGTATAAAATTCAACTCAGTATAATCCTCTCTTCAAACCATATGCCTTTCTCAACTTCTTTACTTCAGTTGAAAGAATTATCATCTTGCAGTAACTTAATAACACAGATTGTGAGTTATTTATGACTCATGATTTTCCCTAGCTCCCATATCCAACTGGTTGCTAAGTTTTGTCAGTTCAATGTGTACAATCATCTCTAACATTTCTCCTTGAGCTCTGCACTCACACAACCTCCACTCGTAGTCCAGGTACTTAATTCCTTTCATATGAATCATTGTGGTAGACTTCTGGGGGCAGTACAGTGGATAGAGTGCTGGTCCTCATCTTCCTGAGGTCAAATCCAGCCTCAGACACTTACTAACTGTGTGACCCTGGCCAAGTCACTCAACTATATTTGCCTCAGTTGCTCATCTGTAAAGTAAGCTGGAGAAGGAAATATGAAACTACTCCAATTTTTTTTGTTATGAAAACCCCATATGGGGCAATAAAGGATTGGATTCTACTCAAAAAAAAAAGAATAAAGAAACAACAATAGCCTTCAAGTTAATTTCTTTGTTTTCAAAATTTTTCTTCACTAATACATTGTTCACATCACTACAAAACTGTTATTCCTAAAACATGGATCTAACTATCTCATTCCCTGACTCAAAAAATCATTCAATGCTTCCTAATGCCACTAGAGTAAAATATAAATTCCTCAGTCTGGGGTTTAAGGCCCTCTATGATCTCATTTCTTATCTACCTTTTTGTCTGCAATTGGAATTGTCTTCCCTTTATGTATTTGTAATGGCAAGCAAACAAATACTTAGCATCTTGTTTCAGTTATTTAATTATTTAGCACCTAGTTTCAGTTCAAATGTCTTTGAGCTGTGCCCTGATTATATCAAGTCTTCATTAAGAAACAGAACCTGTGAATCCCACAGTAGGAGGGACTTGCCAAAGACAGGAACAGGAAGGATGTAAGAGATGGGTGGAACAAGTAAGAGCTAATGACAGATAAAAAACTCCTGTACATCTGGGACAGAATAGAACTGAGAAGGGAAGACTTGTGGTGGCCGGCTCTCTGTTTGTCTGTGTTGATTTTATTTTGTGATGCTTCCTACAGAAGCCCAGGGACCTTACTGGAAGGCCTGAAAGAGAATTTTCTTGTCTATTTACAGAACTTCTGGAGGAGGGTTTCAGACATCCTGGGACCATGCTGATGATTTGTGTTGACTTCTCAGACCTTGTTTATGAGTCTGTGTTGATTCCTATGCTGATTATTTGTGTTGCTTTCTAGGACCTCGTCTGTGGGTCTGTGTTGATTTCACAGGCAGGCAGTGAATTGATGATGGTGCCAGAAATGTGTGTGAATTTTGTTTTGGCTCTGTTAAGATTTGTCTATCCAGAAATAAACTGTGAAGGACTTGAGGTGGACTGGACACTCTGAGCTTCAATATGGAATGGGAGCTATATGAGGAACTGGAGGAGGAACTAGAAAAGGAGCTAAGAGTTGTCTGCCTGTTAATCCAGGTGACAGCTGGATAGATTTACTAAAGACCTGGACCCATGGAAGAAGAACCAGAGAATCTGGGAGGCAGCCTCAAGTCAAGATGGAAAGTTCTCTCCTTGGGTACTTTGTGCTGACAGAGAAGATCATCATTTACTATTACCTAGGGGTCAGAGAACTTTGTACTTTGTACCTTGTATCCTTTAAGGATGATTGAGTTAAGGATGATTGGAGACTAATTTCCAATCAAGAAGAAAGAAGATTTTTTGACTGAGAGATTAAAACAAAGTGACCTAGGGGTGGGAAAACTTTAACCTTTTTACTTTGTATTCCTTAAGAATTTCTCCTTTGCTCCTTAAGGACGATTGAGTTAAGGACTTACTGAATGATATCTTTTGTTTAAAACTATGTAGCCACTTTAGTGATAAGTTATGTTATATCACTGTGTATCCTGTACTTTGTTTTCTGTGAATGTTTTACCTTAGCTTATTGCTGAATAAATAGAGAGTTCACTATACTATGTGATCAGAACCTTAAAGCTATTCACAGAAGCAGCCCTCTGTTTGTGGTTGGCGATAGGGTATTATTAATTCCTGTCAAATTGACATGCTAGCCAGATAAACACACATGCAGGCATGTGCATATACATGTACACACACAGCACCCTCTTTATAATCAGTCACAAGTCTCTACTTTTGCCAATGGACCCTATGAAATTTCTGTCTTCCATCAAAGCTCAGGTGAAATGTTATTGCTCTAATGGTAATTAATTTAGCAGATACTTAGCCCTTAGTAACTTAGGTCTAAGTGCCTCTTGAAAAAAATAAAAGGTGTAAACTCTGTCTCCTGTTGCTGACATAACAGGAAGGGGTTGGCTGAGACAGGAAGCCAATGTGTGTGTGTATGTGTATATATAAGAAGATAAGAAGATTAGAATATTTCCAGAGACAGAGAGACAGAATCAAGAATTTTCCTCCTAGTGGCTCCTGGTGGAGGAAGCAGAATTTTCACAGCATCTGGAAACTGGGCTGCTGGACTGAGAAATGAGTTGGAGTTTTCTATGAGACCAGAATCTGGTGAAGGCTGAAGTTGCCTGGAAGGCCACCTGGAAGGCTGATATTCCTTCTGGGTCCTAGGGCCAGCTGAACTGATAAAGGACTGAAGAAACATGACCAGGATGAGGTTTTGTTTTTTGTGGCTTGGTTGATCCTTGAGTTTCCAGCAACAGAAGTGGTGAAGGTTTTGAGATGTGTTGGATCCTTTGTACTTCAGTGTGTACCAAGAACTGCCCAGAGGACTGGACAAGGATCAGGGAACTGTCTGCTTCTTAATCCAAGTGAGTGGTAGATTTAGACAGGAGCTGGGACCATGGAAGGGGATACAGGGAATCTCAGAGACTACTACCCTGAAGTCAAGATGAAGAAAAGGACTCTCCTTGGACATTGAATGCTGGATGAAATTGAAGTGTACTAGACATCAAGGGGTGGAGGATTTGTGTAATATTCTAATGATTTGTATTTAGTGATTAACACTACTTTGTGACTGATTGCTGGATAAGTGAATGAGTAAGTTAATCGGTGATTTCCCCATGAGTGGAAGATTGATTATTGTATTGTGAGATGACTGATTGATTGAGTGAGGAGGCAAACTCCTTAGGGAAATGAGATTATTATTCTTTTGTTCTTTATTCTCAATACTGTGGACACTTTGGTTAAAACCATGTGGCCATTTTAGATGTCAAGCTGTTGTGAACACTATATTGTGATTTTCTGTGATAAGATGTAATGCTGTGAATATTATATTGTGATTTGGTGTTAATGTATGCTTTGATTTGTTATAGAATAAATGGAGTGTTCACTAAACTGTGTAATCAGAACCTTAAAAGCTGTTCACAGTAGCATTCTTTTGGGAAGCTGCTCGTGCATGACATTACAACTGCCCAGAAATAGTCTCGATCTCCACAGTTAATAGCACTCTCGGATTCTTGAAATTAGTGTGTTTATTTAGTACTCTGCATGTGGTATTTCTCCACTAGAATTTAAGATCTTTGAGGAAAAGAGACTATTTACAAAAACTAGCACAATGTTGTGAACATATTTTTACATTTAATAAATGTTTAATAAGTGTTTAACAAATGATTGTTAATGGAATTAATGTATTATATTTCAATTTTTAAATATTTGATTCTCCTGTGTTTTTATAACAACATGTTTTTCAGGTTTTCTTCTATCTCTTTGACTATATCATGTATTTCTCTTGCAGACTTATCTTCCTTCTATGCATTAAATCTATGTATTTTACAAAACTCATTCTCTGGCCCACTACATTCTTCATATAGTTTCTTCTTAAGCAAACTAATCTATTCTTGGGACCTTAACATTTCCCATAACTCAGAATAAATAGAAGAAGTAATCTGATCTCCAGCTGATGTCAACCTTATTCCTATATGAATTGAGGTACCAGAAAACAACACATACATCAGAAGTAAGGAGAGTGCTTTGTGAATCTCTCAAGAAATTCTAAAGGTAAAGAATATCTTATATATGCAAGATGACTATCTGGTCAGCAAGTTTCCAATGATGAAATAGTATAGTAATAGTAATCTCATTTTCTCTAAATTTACATTTATTATTAATAAAATTCTATTTTTATTGATCAAGAATTTAGTTTTTCTTCATCTCGCCTCCCTCTCTCAGTACCCCCAACAAAAGAAAACAAAACTCTTACACCAAATATTCATAGTCAAGCAGAAGAAATTTCCTAATTTGTTATCTCTGAAAAAAATATACCTGTTATTCACATCCTACTTTGATTATGTCTTTATTATACATATTAGTCCATCACATCTCTGTGAGGAAGTAAGTAGGATTCTACATTACCAGTCCTCTGGAATCCTAAATGATCTCTGTGTTGATTAGAGTCTTTAAATTTTCCAAAGGTTCACTTTTAGTTGTTATAGTTTAAATTGTTCTCCTGATTCACATCTCTTCAGTCAGTATCAGTTCACCTAAACTTACCCTGAAACAATTTTTCTTCATTTCTTTTTTTTTTAAATAAATAAATAAATTTTCTTGTTCACATCATTCATTTCCACAAGATTTTGAGTTACAAATTTTCTCCACATCTTTCCCCTGCCCAATACCTCAAGACAACCATCCCACTGTATAACCCCTCCCAAAATCTGCTCTCTCCTATGTCCTCCCCCTCACCCATCTGAATTTTTGGTGGGGTAGGGCAGATCTCCTTATGCCAGTAAATATACATATATATTTTTAACATTTGATTATAGAACTTTAAATTTTAGATTCTTTCCTTTACTCCCTTGTCACCCACCACCACTTGTGGCAAGATACCCAGTTTAGAGTTTATGTAATTCCTTCCCTAAGCCAAATTCAATGAGAGTAAGGTTGACCCTTTCCCTTTTGCCTTCCTCTACTTCCCCTCCATTGTAACAATTATCCCTTGCCTCTTCTATATGAGATGATTAACCCCATGCTGTTTCTCCCTGTCTCCTCTCATTCAAATCCTCTCCCACCTCAGAATTGCACCTTTTAAAGTATCATCTCTTCCTATTCAATTGATCCTCTGCCCTCTATGTACTTATTTATACACATACTCAGATATGTGTTCTTATGCATATATAAACCCTCCCACATAGACATATATATATATATATGTGAATGTATACTTATATATACATTTATATTCCCTTCACCTATCCTCACACTGAGAAAAGTTTCATAAGTTACAATTATAATTTTTCCATGTTGGCATGTAAATAGTTCGACTTTGATAAGTTCCTTATGATTTCTTTTCCATGTTTACCTTCTCATGCTTCTTGTATTTGAGTGTCAAACTTGCTTTTCAGTTCTGGTTTTTTCAGCAAGAATGTTTGAAAATCCTCCACCTCACTGAATGACCATATTTACCCCTGGAACATTACACTCAATTTTTCTGGGTAAGTGATTCTTGGGTTTAGTCCTAGCTCCCTTGATCTCCAGAATATCATATTCCAGGCCCTTCAATACCCTAATGTAGAAGCTGCTAGATCCTGGGTTATCCTAATTGTGTTTCACAGTATTCAAATTGCTTCCTCTTGGCAGCCTGCAATATTTTCTCCTTGATCTGGGGACTCTGTAACCTGGCTATAACATTCACAAGAGTTTTCTTTTTGGGATCTTTTTCACGAGGTGATTGGTGAATTCTTTCAAGTTTATTTTGCCCTCTGGTTCTAAACTATCTGGCCAATTTTCCTTGAGAATTTCATGAAGGATGCTTTCTAAGTTCTTTTTTTGATCATGGCTTTCAGGTAGTGCAATAATTTTTAAATTGTGTTTCCTGGATGTATTTTCCAGGTCAGTGGTTTTTTCAAGGAAATATTTCACATTGTCTTCTATTTTTCCATTTTTTTAGGTCTGTTTAATAATATCTTGATTTCTCATAGTCATTTGCTTCCATTTGTTCCATTCAATTTCTGAAGGAATTATTCTCTTCAGTGAACTTTTGAGATTCTTTTTCCATCTGGCATATTCTCCTTTTTAAGGCATTCTACTCATCAGCTTTTTGGGCCTCTTTTGCCATTTGAGTTAATCTATTTTTTAAGGTGTTATTTTCTTCAGTCAGTTTGTTGCCTCTCTTTTCATGATTTTCTTGCATCATTCTCATTTATCTTCCAATTTTTTCTCCACTTCTCTTATTTGGTTTTCATAATCCTTTTTTAGCTGATCTATGGCTTTTAGACAGTCTTCATGTTGCTTGGAAGCTTTTGGTGCAGGAGTTCTGACTGTGTTGTCTTCCTCCTGTTCCATACTTTGATCCTTTTTGTCCCCAAAAAACGATTCTAGAGTTTGGTTGCTGTTCTTACTTTGCTTCCTTCACCTGCTTTTGTTGTTGTCAGTCAATTACTTGATTTTTTAGCCCTCTTGAACTCTGCTTCCAGATCTGTCCCAAATTGCTGGGGTTTTCACAGCTGCTGGAGTTATTGGGAGGCTGCTGCAGCACCCACCAGCTTTAGCTCACTGCAAACACTCCTCAAGACCACCACTCAAGATCACGACCTGGATCCAGGCTGCTCAATGCAAGAGCAATCAACCTCTGAATGATCACTTGGCACCCCTGCAGTCTGCAGGCCAGGAGCTCTGAAGCAGGGGCAACGAGGTGGCTACAGGGCCACCAATTCTGCCACTTCCTTGCCCTGAAGGCAATTTGACCAGACCACTTTTCTCATCCAAATTTAGCTGAGATCCACTGACCTTTCACTTAGTTCTTGTTTCTTATGGCTTGGTAATTCTGGAAACTGCCATAGCTGCCACTGATTCTCTCTCTTGAAGCTCCAGCTGAGGCTTTTCCTGGTTGCCTTGTGGCCATTCCATGGTATCAGGCTGAACTGGTTTTGGCTCCTAGTATGCTGCAATGAGCCCTTTGTGCCAAGGTGCCTCCAGTGGGAGATGTGTTTTCTTGTATTTTTATATGAGTTTTGGAGCCCTAAAATTAGTTTAGAGTCATATTTTATGGGTATTTGAGGTGGCTATGTGGGAGCTGTGGAAACTTGCTGCTTCTGTGCTGCCATCTTGGCTCCGCCTCTGGTCAGTGGTTTTTTCAAGGAGATATTTCACATTACCTTCTATTTTTTTCATTTGTTTGGATCTGTTTAATAGCATCTTGATTTCTCACAAAGTCATTTGCTTCCATTTGCTCCACTCTAATTCTGAAGGAATTATTCTCCTCAGCAAAGTTTTGAGATTCTTTTTCCATCTGGAAAATTTGAGTTTTTAAGGCATTCTTCTCCTCATTTGCTCCTTGGACCTCTTTTGCCATTTGAGTAAATCTGTTTTTTAAGGTGTTATTTTCTTCAGCCAGGCTGTTGACTCTCTTTTTATGATTTTCTTGCATCATTCTCATTTCTCTTCCTAATTTTTCCTCCACTTCTCTTATTTGGTTTTCAGAATCCTTCTTAAGCTGATCTATGGCTTGTAGGAAGTCTTCATGTTTCTTGGAAGCTTTTGTTATTGGAGTTCTTACTGTGTTGTCTTCCTCCCATTCCATGCTTTGATTCCTTTTGTATGCCAAGAAGGAATCTAGAGTTTGGTTGCTGTTCTTACCTTCCTTCCTTTGCCTGTTCATGTTGCCAGACAATTACTTGAAATTTTAGCTCTGTGGAAATCTGCTTCCATAGGGGAAGCTCTATCCCTAATTGTTTAGGTTTTCACAGCTGCCGGAGCTATTAGGAGGCCACTACAGCCACCACCAGCTTTGGCTCACCAATAACACATCCCAGGACCACTACCCAAGATTGTGATCCAGATCCAGGCCACTCAAAGGAAGAGCACTTAGCCTCTGAATGAATGCTTGGCCCTGCTGCAGTCTGCAGGCTGGGAGCTGCTGAAGCAGCCATGTGGAAGCAAGTGCTAGGCCATCGCTTCTGCTGCTTCCTTGCCCTGGAGTCAGTTTAGCCTTACTGCTTTTCTCCCCCAAATTTAGCTGAGTTCTACTGACCTTTCACTTTGTCCTTGTTTCTTATGGGTTTATAGTTCTGGAAACTGTCACAGCTGCCACTGATCCACTCTCCTGAAGGCTCCAGCTGTGGATCCAGCAGCAAGATTCAGTCACTCCCACATAGCCACCTCAAATATCCATAAAATATGACTCTAAACAAATTTTAGGGCTCCAAAAGTCACAAAAATACAGAAAAACAATCTCCTGCTGAAGGCAGCTTGGCAGGAAGGGCTCATCACAGCACGCTGGGAGCTGAAACCAGCCCAGACTGAAACCACGGCTTTGTCCCAGGGCAGCCGGTACAAGCTACAGCTGGAGCCTTGATGTCTTCTAAATTGCATTACTTCTATATTGCATTATAGCTTGAATCCATAATTTGTTTAGCGATCCTGTGATGAATATTACTCTAGATATCAGTTCTTTGCCACCACAGCCATATGCACATGTACAAGCACATGCATGCGCACACACACACACACACATCCAAAGAACAGTTCTAAATTTTTATGTATGTAAGAGCTTGTCTTCCTTCTTTTGTCTCCTTGAGGCATATGACTATTAGTGTTGTTGCTGGGTCAAAGACCACTCACTTTTTAGCAGCTTTTTTGATTCAGTTCCAAATTGCTTTCCAGAATGGTTGTACCAAGTTGCAGCTCTACCAGAGTGCATTTATATGCCATTTTTTTTTTTGCTTTCCCTCCAATATTTGTCTTTTCATTTTAATAAAATTTTCCAATTTGATGAGTGTTAAGAGGGAATTCTGAGTTGCCTTAATTTGCACATCTCTTATTGTTAGCAGCTTGAAGCTATTTTTTTTTCCCATATAATTAAAGATAGCTTGGATTTTTCCCTTGGGAACTGCCAGATTATATCCTTTGAACATTCAAAACTGGGATTCCTTGCTATTATAAAGAACACATAAAATCAGTTGCATAAAATTAGGTAGCTACACAGTGATCATTTTTTAATCTATCAAACTCTACAAAGCTCAATTTTGATTACTTAAAAATATGAAAATGAATTAAAATAATGAAATTTTTCTAAATGAAAGAGTAATAAGAAATACTTTCAGGTATGTAAGATTAGAAGAATTATGAATCCTGTATTAGGTTTTCTAAAAAGTTTTTGTACCAATAAAACCAATGCAATCAAGATTAGAAGGAAAGTAGAAAGCTAGGATTTTTTTGACATCAAGTATCTCTTATAAAGTCCTCATTTCTCAAATATATTGAGAACTGAGTCAACTTTATAAGAATACAAGTCATTCCCCAATTGATAAATGGTCAAAGGATATGATCAGGGAGTTTTCAGAAGAAGAAATCAAACGTATCTATAGTGATATCAGGTCACACTTATCAGGTTAACTAATATGAGAGAATAGCAAAATGATAAATGTTGGAGAAGATTTGGGAAAATTTAGACACTAATACACTGTTAATGAAGTTGTGAACTTTCCAATGATTCTGGAGAGCAATTTCAAACTATACCCAAAGGGTAATCTATACATATCCTTTGATCCAGCAATACCCTTAGTGGATCTATATTCTAAAGGGATCATTAAAAAGGGGAATAGGAGAAACATGTACAAAAACTATTTATAGCAGCTCCTTTTGCCATGGGAAACAATTAGAAGTTGAGAGGATACCTGTCAACTGGGATATGGTTAAATGAGTATTGTGCTATACAAAATGACAAACAGGATGATTTCAGAAAAATATGGAAAGACAGGATTTGATGCAAAGTGAAGTGAACAGAACCAAGAAAACATTGTACATAGTAACACGATATTGTGTGATGAGCAACTATGACCTGTTTAGTTATTCTGAGCCATAGAATGATCTAAGACAGTCCCAAAAGACTCACAATAGAAATTGCTATTCACATTCAGAGTAAGAACTAATGGAGTCTGAATAAAGATAGAAGTTGCTATTTTCACTTTTATTTTTTCAAATTTTTCCTTTTATTGTGTTTCTTCTTATACAATGTGACTAAGATGGAAATGCATTTTACATGGTCGCACATCTATAACTGACTTAAAATTGATTGCTGTCTTAGGAAAAGGTGGGAAGGAATAAAGGGGAAACATTTGGAACTCAAAATTTTATAAAAAATGTTAAAAATTCTTTGCATGCCATTGGAAAAAATAAAGTACTTTAAAAAGAGATCATAAAAAGAATAGAAGCAATATCAATCAATGATTCATCAAGCATTTATTTAGTGTCTGAAATGTGTTGGAATTGTACTAATTTCTAATGCAAATACAAAATTAAGAGTCTCTGACTTCAAGAAGTTATCATAATATCAATTAAAAATGCAAAAGATATAAATCTTAAGTAGTATAGTACGGTTCAAGAGTTCTCCTCAATAGTAATCTTAACTAGGAAATTTTTTTTTTTTCCTTTTAATGCTTCCAGACTTAACCCTTTTTATGACTTTTCCCCCAAACCTCTTAGGTACTTTTATCATGTTTATCCTATCTTCCTACTAAACTGGAATGTAGAAAAGGATGTAAAACTTTTTCATATAATTAATCTAATGTCTTAGTAATAGTTTACATAACCTACAACTTAATAGCCTAATGGAATAAATTTCAAACAAGCCCTAGAGTCTTCAGAATTGATATTCATACCATCCTCTGAATGTTCATTCTCATTTCTAAGGTTTTGCTTATCCCATTCTCCCTGTGTGCAAAGTACCATTTTTCTTCCCAACTATTCAAACATTATTTACCTTTCAGGGTCCATATCCAGTCTCATCTCCTTCATGAGTCTAAGACTCCATTGATCTCTCCATTCTCTGAACTGTTACAGTACATACTGGTTATAAAATTCATTTTTAAATATAACACTCAACTGTTTGACATTCTTACAACTGTTGAATATATGCAGGCTTTATTTTATTTGATGAACTAGATTATAAATTTCTGGATATTAGGAATCACTTTTTTCCCTCTTTTCCTCTCTTTTTCCTTTCTTTCTCTTCTCTACTTCTGTCCTTCAATCTCTCTCACTTCTTTTCCTTTGCTTCCTTCCTTCCTTTCATCCATCTATCCTTCCTTCCTTCTTTCCTTTCTTTCTTCCTTCTCACTCCTCAGCACTTGAGGGAAATGTTATGCACTTATTAAATAAAAAAATAATTTC
>CM053585.1:280587709-280616591 GCA_028646515.1 Pseudochirops corinnae
ATATGCAATTATTATTATTATTATTGACTACATCCAACTGGAACTTGAGATACACAGGCACTGCGGTTGGGAGATCCATCCTGCCGTACCGAAAAGTGACATAGGAGAGAATAGACTGGGGGAGGGGGGACACACTGGGATGGCTGTTTTGGGGCGGTGGGTGGGGGAGAGAGGGAGAGAAAATATGTAACTCAAAATCTTGTGGAAATGAATGATGCAAACTATAATAAAATTTTTAAAAAAAGGAAAAAAAAGTATCAGAACTTTTCATTTCCCTTAGAAATCATTTATATTTTGCTTTTTCCTCTCTGAGTACTTTTTGCCTCTAAATTTTAAATTGCTTTATGCATATTAATCTCCTAGATCTTATACAATCTGTTGGAATCACTTTCCCTCTCTGGAAGGTAAGTTAAATAAGTTTCCCAATTTTAGGTAATGAGCATTACCAGAATTTTTCAAACTTTTCCTCTTCTAAAATATTGATTTGATAATGAAAAACATCCTATGATTGGTCATCATAATTTTTGAAAAGCTGGAGAAATTTTTCCGTGTTATATTTAAATTTCATAAAGAAATTTACAACATTAATTAAGTTGTGGCAAAAATAGAATATGGGGGAAATTTTTATGTATTGTACTTTTAAAAAAATGCTGTTGGAACCATGAAATTCTGTAAATGTTTTATATGACACTATCCATGTGAATTATTCATTACCAAAGGAATCCTGAATCATTTATTGCACTTAGCAGTAGAGGATCTCTGGTGTGCTGAATGAACAATTGTTGCAGGTTTTGGCCAGAGAAGTAAATATATGGGAGTGATTATTTTTCTTTGTCTGTTCCTCTCTATTTATTTAACTATTAACTTAGGTAAATAATTACCTAAGTTCTAAATGAATACTGCAGATGCAAAGAAACAGAAAATGATGTTACTTTTCATTCAGTTTCACAAGTCATTGGCCGACCCAAATGTCATTCTTGAAGAACAACAAACCATATCATAAATGTTAGAAAATACATAGCTTTACTTGGTTTTCTGGTATAAAACTTTTATGGTAAATAATAATAATTGATCCATATACTTATTTTTTCCCCATCACTATTGTAAATGCCTCTTAGCAGGGGAGTGGGAGAGAGATAAAATAGGAATGTAAAAATAGATTAGTAAAAATTCTACCACTTTCTTCCACTGAGTACTTTTCAGAAAGGATTAGAAATGAAGCTATAATATCATTGGTATACATAAATCCATTGTGAAGCAAGTCCCTTTACCAAGACATCAGTATCTTCTATGCAATTAACAATTTTAGAGAGGTGCCTAGAGCACTGATGGGTTACTTGCCCAGAGTCACAAAGCTAGTTAAGTACCAAAGGCAAATCTTAAACCAGGCCCTTTTTGGTTTCAAGAATAACCTTCCAGCTTCTGCTACATACTGCTCAAGAAAGAGAGCAGTAATAACCTAAAGTGGAAATGTGTGATTTAAGCTGGAATAGAAGCCATTTAAATTATATTGATATTTTCCTTCTTCTGTTTTACAAACATGAGGGAGTAATTGAATTATTTTTTTTTATCCTCCATCTAAGTTTAATGAAATGCTACTGATTGTCCAAATGAGAATACATGAAAAAAAATATTGAGATATCTAGGTACATGTGTATATACACACACATGTACCTAAAAACACTCATAATTTCCCACTGATGGTTTAAAAAAAAGCCAAATATTTTACATAATCATACATAACAACTCATTTTTTTGGAGAACTTAATTCTCTGATATTTGATATCCCTCCTAGAAATGCTGTTACAATTTAAACCTGGATTCCTATACTAACTTCTGTTAGGGAGGAAGGATTTGAGATCAAACTATTTTTGCACATGTTGCTAAGAACCAAGTAAATGAAAGATTACCTAGAAGTTCTTTGGACTTCATTTCATTTTGAGCAATTTTGAAATATCATTAAAAAATTACAGATATGCCAGTAGTTTTTTAAGGTTTTCTTTTTTATTACAACGCTCCAATAAGAGATTGATTTTATCCATTTTCTCCCTATATATTTTAACTCACCTCAGTTCAATCTTTTAATATAGTAACTTTTTGGGGAGGTAGTGTGGAGGAATGATCTTGATCTAATTGTTGCACTCATGTAAAACGATAATACCAAAAAGAATCCTCACATTTACAAAGTATTTAGTGAGTGAGTAGAAGTCAGAGAGACCTGCTTTGAATTTGACCTCAGATTCTCACTCTATAATCCTCTAGGCAAGTCACTTAATGTTATGGATTTTCAGTTTCTTCATTTATAAATAATAATAAAATGTATTTCAAGCCTAATTGTGAGGACGTGATGAGGTAAATATTTTGTTGACCTTAGAGCACTATATAGGAGCACTCTTCTCATGAGGCAACTAAAATATAATTATTTACATTTTAAAGAAAAATAAACCTAGGCTTAGATACTTTCAATGATGATAGTTACTAAATACTAGAATGTTTATCTCTTGACTTCATTTCCCATCAATAATCCTACAAGAACTACTAAGAGAATAAGGCATGATAACTCTAACTTGAGCATTATTAAAGGACCTTTAGATTTAGAATCAGGAAATCTGTACCTAACTCTGACCATGGACCAGTCATGTTACTTATCTTCTGATTTTGAGCTATTGCACTTCATACCTCCTCACATTATTTTTTGGGGGAGAGCTCAGAGCATTTTATTGATGCTATTTAATTACAACAAAAATGTTTTTATAATATTTTAGACATTAAAAGGTTTCCTCTCCTCTTAGTACTTTCACAAGATCTGTAACTCTTGTCTTTAGAAAAATGAGAGCAACTAAATTCATGTTTTTAGTTTTCAGCATTCACTTCCACAAATTTTTGAGGTACAAGTTTTTTCCCTGTCTCTCCCCTACTCCCTATCCCAAGATAGCAAGCATACTAAATACCCATTTCCCCAATTTTTTCTCTCTTATGTCCTCCTCTGCCCTCCCCCCTTACTTTATATACAGCAAAATTGATTTCTATATCGTATTGCCTGTATATCTTATTTCCTGGTTGCATGTAAAAAACAATTTCAATATTTTTAAAACTTTGAGTTCTAGATTATTTCCCTTCTTCCCTCCTCACCCACCCCTACTGTGAAGACAAGCAGTTCAATATAGGTTGTACATGTGTAGTTATGCACAATGTTTCCATAGTAGTTATATTGTGAAAGACTAACTATATCTGCCTCCATCCTATCCTGCCCCCCACTTATTCTATTTTCTACTTTAATCCTATCCCTTTTCAAAAGTGTTTCCTTCTAATAATCCTCTCTCACAGTCTGACCTCCCTTCTATAATTCCCCCTCTTATCCCTTCCCCCTACTTTCCTGTAAGGCAAATACCCATTTGAGTGTATATGTTATTCCCTCCTTAAGCTAAATCCAATGAGAGTAAGGTTGACCCATTCCCTTTCACCTTTCTTCTCTTCTTCATCATTGTAAAAGTTTTTTTCTACTTCTTTTATATGAGATAATTTACCCCAATCTAACTCCCCCTTTCTCCTTCTCCCAATATATTCCTTTCTTACATTTAATTTTATTTTTTAGATATCATCTCTTCATATTCAAATCGTCCTGTACTCTCTGTCTATATATACATGTACACACTTATACACATTCACACACACACACACACACATACAGATAGATAGATAGATATAGATAGATTGATTGATAGATACATAGATCGATCAATCAATCAATAGATAGATAGATATTCCCTTCAACTATCCTCATACTGAGAAAAGTCGCATGAGTTACAATCATAATTTTCCCATGTAGGAATGTAAGAAGTTCATCTTTATATAAGTTCCTTATGATTTCTTTTTCCTGTTTATCTTCTCATGCTTCTCTTCCTTCTTGCATTTAACAGTCACGTTTTCTGTTCAGCTCTGGTGTTTTCATCAAAATGCTTGAAAGTCTGTATTTCATTGAATGTCCAAATTTTCCTCTGAAATATTATAGTCAGTTTTGCTGGGTAGGTGATTCTCGGTTTTAATCCTAGCTCCTTTGACCTCGGGAATTTCATATTCCAAACCCTGAGATCTCCTAATATAGAAGCTGCTAGATCTTGTATTATCCTGATTGTGTTTCCATAATACTCAAATTGTTTCTTCCTGACTGCTTGTAAGATTTTCTACTTGACCTTGGAACTCTAGAATTTGGATGTAATATTCTGAGAAGTTTTCTTTTGGGCATCTTTTTCAAGAGATGATCGGTGAATTCTTTCAATTTCTCTTTTACCCTCTGGTTCTAGAATATCAGGACAATTTTTCTTTAAAGGTGATGACTATACTTTTTTTAATAATAACTTTCAGGTAGTCCAATAATTTTTAAATAATCTCTCTTGAATCTATTTTCCAGGTCAGTGTTTTTTTCCAATGAGTTGTTTCACATTGCCTTCTATTTTTTCATTTGTTTGAATCATTTTTATAGTATCTTGATTTCTTATAAAGTCATTAGCTTCAAATTGCTCCAATCTAATTTTGAAATAATTATTCTCTTTAGTGAGGTTTTTTTTTAAATTTCTTTTCCATATGACCAGTTCTGCTTTTTAAGGCATTCTTCTCATTGGCTTTTTGGATCTCTTTTGCCATTTGAGCTAGTCTATTTTTTAAGGTGTTATTTACTTTAGTCAGGCTGTTGACTCATTTTTTATGATTTTCTTGCATTATTCTCATATCTCTTCCCAGTTTTTCCTCTTTTTCTCTTACTAGATTTTCAAAATGCTTCTTAAGCTCCTCCATACCCTGTGACCAGTTCACATTTTTCTTGGATACTTTTGGTGAAGGAGTTTTGACTTTGTTGTCCTCTTCTAGTTCTTTGTTTTGATCCTCTTTGTCCCCCAAAAAGTATTCTATGGTCTGATTGTGCTTCCTCCATTTGCTCATCTTGCCAGTCAATTACTTGACTTTTGAGCTCCTTGCCATGGTATAATATGCTTCTGGAGTGTAGAGTTCTGAGTCTGAAATTTGTGGGGTTTTGCACAGCTGTTGTCTGATTTTTTTTTTTGAGGCCCCTGCCTCAGTACTGTGAGGAGGACTTTATCTCCACAGCTTCAAGAAGCTCTGCCACACCAACACTCCTCACCTGAGGACCACTGCCCAAACCTTATGACCCTGATCCAAGCATTTGGATATAAGAAGTAAACAAGCATTTCCATGACATAATAGAATGGGAGGGAAATGTAATTGCACATGAAATTTCATATCTTTCATGAGCAACTAGCTATTCCCTCCATATATACAACAAAGTTATCATGTAATTTTTTTCCCTTTTTATCCCTCCCCCACCCAAGAGATGGCTACCATTAGACACAAATTGGTATGTTTATGTATTTATAATAGTCAAAATGACTTAGGCTGTCATAGTTGTGTTTTAAAACAGTATTGCTGTTACTGTATGCAATGTTCTCTTGGTTCTGCTCACTTCACTCTTCCTAATTTTGTGCCAGTCTTTCCATACCTTTTTAAGATCATTGGTTTCATCTTTTCCTATAGCACAGTAGTGTTCCATCACAACCATACATCACAACTTGTTTAGCCATTCCCCAATTGAAGGGGATCCCTGAATTTGCCAGTTTTTTGCCATCACAAAGGAAGCTGCTATAAACATCACATTTACAATCAAAATCATAATTACTATTTTTGAATTTCCCTCCATCTTACTTTTACTCACTTCTCTTTTTCAGCCTCTCTTTTTACTCTGTCCCTGTTATTCTTTCCTCTACCCTCCCACCCATCCACTTCACTAACCCTTCTAAGTCTCCGCATTCTCTGCCATATCCCCACAATCCTAATACAGACACCCCTCCAAAGGCCCCCCACCCTCCCCAATCTTAATCCACACAACTCCCCCCTACCAGATTCCTTTTTAAGTTCTTGCAAGAACTCTTTTTGGGTTTGTGATCATTTGATGTTATACTTTAGGGTAGGAATAGCTCTTTCTTTTTTTTAAACCTTATTATCTTTATTTGAATATGAGCACAGATTTTTCTTTTATACCAAAGTACCTATCTATGGTCAGCTTCTTTTTTCCTTTGATCAATTTTGTTTTATTTTTAGCAGCTTATTATTACAATCAGGTTTGAGTCTCACATTTTGATTAATGTTGCCCTATGCCTCAGGTCCTTCTTACTGTTTTTTTTTTTCTGAATTCTCTAAAGGGGTTCAATTTCAGGCACTCTTCTTCTCCCCTAAGCCGCAGTCAGGGTCCCCAGCCATGCTGTCCCAAAAATCTTCTTGCTCTCCCTGATACCTCACTCATTGAGCTTGTTCTTGCTCCTCCTTGACTATGGCCGCAGCCTGGGATCACTTCTGGTCAGTACCACTAGACTTTACAAAATCACCATTATATATCAATCACCTTATATGTCACAATAATTTTACATGTCAAAATCTTTACATACTATTCATTACCCTATCATAAATTCTCCTCCTCCTCCTTCTTCACTTTGGCTAAAGACATTATTTGCTACATTGTTTTTTAAAGATGTCAGCCAATGGGTCACATTGCATCCTTCACCTTTATCTTTTACCCAAATTACTCCGCGAAGATTGCCTTGTACCTCAATGCTTTAAATCCTTTAGTCTGGAGTACCTGGATGGAGAACATGTTTCATAAGATATGTAAAATATGTGTGAGGCATCATGTGAATGTATAAAATGTCACTGAATCTTGAAACCAGATTTTGTATCATGAGTTAGCAATGATTATTGTATTATATGTTCTGATGATATTAAATGGAGAAGAATTTCTATTTAATTTTTTCTTTTTCGCTTTTTCCCTGTGTTTTGAAATTCATTCTCCTAACAATTAAGTGACATTTTGATAAATGGTGAGTCAATCTGAAAAAAAATTATACACACACGCACACATTCACATATATGTATGTGCACATACATGTAGACATGCATTGTGTTTGTGCACATATGCATTGTATATGTGCGTGCATGTATGAATTGCTATGTATGTATTGCATATACATATACACATGTGTGTATATGTATGTGGGTGTATACACACACACATACTACAATAAGGTACCCTGAAGAAAGTTATGTAGCTTCTAAAAATGTTTTACATTCTAACAGAAGAGAGTTTGTGTACATCCTTGGTCAGGTTGGCACAATAAATTGTAGCATATTATTCTGTATTATACAATCATTTTAGGTCCTATGTTATGCATTTTTATTAAGTTTTCATCTTTGTCAAATTAGCTAAAAAGTAATTTGTCCCTGTAAATCACTTCACAAAGCATAGTACTTCAGGCTGTCAGAAGTCAATATAAATGTTTGATATACCAGACTTGCAATCTCCCATTGCTCAATATGTTCATTTTTTTCTCCAGTGAATTAGCCCCCAATTTTAATTGACATATTGACCTTGAAAACTCAAAGAAATGATCTCTTCTGCCAGTTTCATTATCTTTGACTTTATTAGCCAAGAATTTTTGAAAGCCATCATAATTAATATGCACACTGATGACATAAATCATACTTCTATCAAATAAATGTAACTAGCAAAATACCTCACACCACACTCTACAAATATTTTGTTCTCTCTGTTCATACAACAGAATCAATAGTTGTGTATTATAGGTGGGCATGGAATTCTGTAGAACTGTTGAATTCAATGAATACCTGCTTTTATATGTATCTTTTTACTGGGTTCTCTCAATAGAGGTCCTCTATTTATGTCTGGAATCATCATAGAAAACTAAGAACTCCCCCTCCTCCAAGTTGTGAAATGTATAACCTTCTATTATCTGTTTTATTATGGTATGTCTTTATATATTTAGATCATTGATATTTTGAATTTATTGTGGCAAGAATCTCATTTCTTGTCAAAATCCTATTTAGTTTCCCCAGTGATTTTCAATAAAACAATTACTGCCTTCCCAAATTGTTTGTGTTCTTAGTAGAGTGAAGACTACACTAAAGTGTATGTTTTGAATATTGCTTATCTTATATATTTCACCTATTTACATTTCTATTTGTTATCTGTTAGGAATTTTTAAGTTTCTCCATTGATGTAATTCAACAAACATATATTAGGGAGCTACTTTGTGCAAAGCTTAATGTTAATGTTGTTTGTGTGTGTATCTGTGTGCACGTGCGCATGCAAGCAAGCATATAGGCATCTCTACATGTGTAGGCAGGTAGGTGGTGCAGTGTAATGAGTGCTGGACCTAGAGTCAGAAAGACATGAGTTAAAATTTGGCTATGTGACCTTGGGTAAATCACTTAACCTTGTTTACTTCAGTTCCTCATCTGCAAAATGAGCTAGAGAAGGACAAGGTAAATAAGTCCAGTGTTTTTGTTTTTTTTGTTTTTTTTTTTTCCCAAGAAAACCCCTAATGTGGTCAGAAGGAGTCAGACAAAACTGGAATGACTGAACAATACCAACAATAAACAGACAGATAGATAGTATCTTGGTTCATATAGATAGAAGAACATGTTGATTTGTAGGAATTTTGTATATTATTTCTATTTTTAAATCCATATTTTCCTAATGTTTCTTAGTAATATATAAATATGGGTATGATTTTTATGGAATTATTTTGCATTCTGATAATTTATTAAAGTATTTCTCTTCTCTCTTTGTTTTACATGTTAAGATATGTGTGAGTGTGAGTGAGTGAGTGAGTGTGTGTGTGTGTGTGTGTGTGTGTGTGTGTAACTGGTGAGGTACTTGGACCCCAATCTTAAAACCATATCCCTCCATAGTCCAAAGACCCTATCTCTGTCAATAACTCATAAGTGAGCCCCAAGGAGGCAAACTATTAGACTTCTAAACCCTATTAGAAGAATGAGCTGACCTCTGCAGAAGTTCTTTTGTATGAACAGGACTATCTTATACCAGCAATACCATCATGCACTGATTCCCACACTTACCTTATACAAACCAGAGACCAAACTCTAGGTGTCAACTATCTTGTTACAGACATAATAGACCAAAAACACATCCCTTAGAAGACTATACTCCCTGCCTCAAGGTTTCTAATAGTGAATGATGGCTGTGCCCAAGGTTCAGAAACCATAAGTTCCTTAAGGAACTGAAAGACTGCTTGAGTCTGCAAATTCTTTCCAAATGACTCTGCCCTATACCTCAATAGTTTTAGGGCCCCTGCACCCTTAAACCAAATCATAACCATTTGTTGTTGTTGTAGTGTGTGTATCCATGCCTATGATTTCACTGAACTCTGACATTTCCATCATTGTTGCAATAATGAATTTGCATCATTTAGATATATGCATGTATATGCAATTTCCTTACCTATATATATATATGGATGTATATACATGCATGTAACTTTATATATAACTCTATATGAAGTGATGTAACATTTCCTATCTTTTGATTACTCATTTCTCAATTTTGATTTTCTTCTCTTAAAAATAAATCAGCTAGTGGTTTACAAATTTTGTTGATCTTTAAGAAAAAAAAACATGTATTTATTAATTTACACCTCTTTTTATCTTTTATTTTCTAAAATGCTCTTTTGTACTACTAATTTTCACCTATTTTAAACTGCTAGAAAGAAAGGAGAAGCCTACCCACATCTTTTTTAAGCTTCTTCATTTTTACTCTAATTGTGTTACTGTGTCTCTAATGACCTTGCATGAAAAATTCTTTGTTCTTACTATTTTTTTGACAAAAGCCATATCAGTGATACATTTTTCTCATATCACAATCATTTCCAGATAGCTTATTACTGAGACATAATGTACCCTCCCATAATGTAAGGAACAATGGTAGATAAAACGAAAACATTGACTATGTCTGACAATGTATGCAATACTCAGAATCAAAAGCCACTATGAGTACTGAAAAGAGGGAGATGTTTCCTAATTTCTTCCTTAGGGTCAAGGTCAGTCAATGAAATTTACATTTATTTAGTTTCTTTCAATTTTCTTCACATTTTCATTATTGTAGTCATCGAATGTATTATTATTCTTGCTGAATTTACAGGTTTCACATAAGTATTCCCATATTTCTCTGAGAATCATTTCTTAGAAAAGTGAGTTAGGTAAAGCAATTGTAAGACATGTTCATGATATGAAGAAGATCATTTTACTCTTCAGTTGTCATTGCAATTTTGTAAGTTCCACTGTTTTTGTAGCTCTTTCCTTTCAACTGTAAGATTCATCGACCATTATCTGGATGTTTGCCTGCTTCATCCTCTGAGTTTTAGATTCCTGCAAGAAATACTTCTGGACTCATAATTTTGTACATATCCTCAGCCTAACACAGTCATAAATTTAGAGCTGTAAGTAACCTCAGAAATTATTCAGTCCAGTCTCTTTGTTGTACATATGAGCTATTTGAGCCCCAGGTAGGTTAATTAAGCATTTTTGCCCATTGTAAAAAGTTTGTATAATCACAAATAACAGAACAACATTTGAACCTAAGCCCTCTCCCTCTCACTCCAAACCTAGCTTCCTATGTTATAAATTGCTCATTGCAAACCCTCTGAAGAACATTCTTCGTAATGAAATTTTGTTGTCTTAGGAATATAAATGCATGCTTTCTTTCTTAATATGTCTTTTAACAACTACAATTTGTATATTAATGAAGAAATACGAGTAGGATCCTATTAATTAAGTGGAAGACATTCCATACACTGCAACTTAATCTATAGAAAGTAGTAACTTTTAAAAAATAAATTAATTTGTTTGGGGGTGGTCTTTGAAGTAATCTTTCATCAGAATGACCAAATTAAGCCACATTCTCAAATTTGTGATATTTTTGCCATTTAACTATTGGATAGTTTCTGATAGCTAAGGGTTATAATAATAATTTCAAGCTTTTTAAAAAAAATAAGATAAACAAAAGCTAGAAAAATTACTATACTATCTAAGTGGCATGTTAATACTAGTGCATATAGTTTCATCATTTTCCATCTGAATTGTTTTTACTTCCATTCATTTTTGAATATAGCTTACAGTCATGAAGGAAAAGGTCTATATCTACCAAGTCTGTTTTCTCATTGTTATTCATTGGTCCAAGGAAGCTGAGATGGGCATCTCAGTTTATTTAATCAGTGGTTCTCTGCAAGGAAGGTTAGGAATCATCTCTGTGTATCAGAACTGATATGTAGCAATGCCCGTCAGAAGAGATTAGTAGGCCTATGTCAAGATGGAAGCAGCAGGGTAGAATGAAACCTGAAGGTAGGTTAAGTAATTGGGTTCTTGTTCAATAAAAGTGCTTATTTGTGTTCTGTAATGAAAGATCTTTGGTGCAATGGATGTCTGAATCCAAATACCCTCCGGATTTTCTGATGGATAAAGAGATAAGGGTGAAAGGGATTTAATTTAGAACTATTGAAAAACTTTAAAAAGATTAGAGGAATTCGTAAGTGTACTTTCTTTTTTTTTTATCAGTATGCTTTGTTACTTATCAAGACTGGGTATTAAAAAATTGACAATGAAAGCTTTTGGGGTTTGTTTGGTTTGCTTTTTTTTTTTTTTTTTGCTCCCGTCCATCATTAACTGTCCTCTGAGGCTCAGGTGAAGAAGGAGATAATAGAGAAACTTATCTTCCTGCCCATGTATCCTAACCTGAATTTAGGGAGTAGTATTGCCATTGGTCCTCTTTGGAGTGTCTCATCAAACGCACAGGAAACAGATTGGCAAGTAGAACAAACCGCATGTCTTGCTTCAAGTGATAAGCTCTTTCCCCAGTAATCAGTAGTGTATCCAAGCTTCAATGAAAAGAGTTCAGCTTTGGAAGAAATTTCCTTGTCACCATAGAGGTGGAAAAAAAAACAACAACCTTTTTTAGTTTGGGAATGATTCACTTGGGTCAATGAATGGGGGAAATACACATTAAATGTAATCATTCTAGGAATAAAACCAATATTATGTTGGTTTTACATCATCATAATTACTATTAGTATTATTACTATCTTTTTGTAGCCTTACTGTACCCAATTTTGATAAGTGACCAAGTAAACTAAAATTTTGTGTTTATAGCAGACAAAAATTTTACTGCAATATTTAAAAATACATAATTAAACTAGCATTTTTAATAATCCCACTGAAGTTATTACACAACTGGTGTGAAATTCAGACCAGAAATGGTAATTTACATCTTAGGTATCCCCATCTTTATCATTGTCATTGTCATCATTATCATTGTCGTCTTTGGCTATTAGGTGATTACTCAATTTGAAGTCTAGTAGAAAATGGCAAAGAATCCCCTCCTCACCTCTTTTTAAGTTCCCCCTTTATTCTTTGTGTGACAGTTTTTCTAATTGCCCAGCATGGAAAATACTTTCTTATATATTATTTACTTCTTCACTTGCCCCTTATCTTCATGATTCAGTGTTCAAAAAAACTAGGTGTCTGTTGAAATCAGCTGTTCCCAGCATATGTTATATATTTTTTAGCATATTATATTGTTACAATTTAATATGGTTTCATTATATTATCTCTTGATAATATATAAGTGACTTGAGCACAGTACCAACTTTCTTTTTTTTTTTAAACAGGTTTTGGCCTGATTTATTAAAATATACTTTTATACAGTTTACTTTTCACTGATATGTTCTGGCATGCTTCTAATGATATCAGAATCACCTGGATCAATGATAGCCAGTGTACATACTCTGTAGTACTTCCCACATGCTGTACCCAATTCAACGTTATTGCCACTATATGATGTACGCCAGTTTTAGCCAACATAGCTTAATTTCGATCATTGATTTCCTCAAGGCTGGGCACTTGTTGGCTAAGATGATCAATTTGGCTTTGCGTCTTCAGATTGTTTTCAGAGTCTATTTGTAGCCTAGCACTTTCCCACTTTTCATGACCAGCTGGAGCCTCGAGTTGATGGACTCTAGTGACATTTTCATCTTCTTTGCAGCCACCATCTTCTTGCCTGCAGTGCGCAAGGACCTCAGCCAGAGACCTGCCACCAAGATGGCTGGGAAGTGGGAAAGGCACTAACTTACTTTCTATTTAGAAGATATTCAATAAACTTCCAAATAGATTTGAATCTACATAGGGAAGCCAGAATGAGTTTAAGAATCTGAAGAATCTGTGGTACAGGGAAAGATAACTGACCATAGGTCCTGAGTTGGAATCTCATCTCTGCTACTTCCATGTGTGACCTTTAGCAAATCATTTCACTTCTCTGTGTCTGATATTTCTTTATTAAGAACTTGAAATGTTTCAGTAGGTGATCTAAGTCTAAGGTCCTTCCCAATGCTAACTCTGTGATACTAAATTGTAAAAGTTTCTGATTTCTTCAGATTATTAATCTTTCAGTAGAGGATTCACAGCCATTAGATAATACATTAAAGGACTGTAGTTGGGAGTATTTTCTTATGGTAAATGAAAAAATAATAAATCTTTGGGTGTTATGACAGAGAATAGTTACCAAATCTTAAAAAAGAGAGAAACTTTAAGAGTTTCATAATAAGCCTAGTTCTACAATCATTTCAAAACAGAAAGAAGACATGTAGCAAACACATAAGTAAATAAAGACAATGACATGAATGACTATTACAACTAGAGAGGAATGGGATGAAATCCCCTTGGTGGGCAGGGGGAGAGTTATTTAGGAAATCATTGAACAAAATTCCTAATACAATGAAGTGATGCTATTAGAGAAGAAAATTGTGGGAGAAAGTTCTGAAACAGGATAATTCTAAAATAACTACCAAAAAGAATACCCTGACCAAAAGAACCTTGGGAGTTATCGTAATCTCTTGTAAAATCATTCAAAAAAAGATTTAGAATAAAATTTGAACTCTTAATGATCCATTCAAAAGAAATCTCCATTATACAAAACAGGAAATTATAATAAAGCAAACCCTTGGGGTAGGAGAATGATGGTAGACATAAACACAGTTCAGTGCCATGACAAGAAACATTAAAGACAAGTGAAAGGGTAGCAAAATTGGAAGAACATGAGATAATATATAAAATAAAACAAAAACAAAATGTAATGGAAAGGTTAGTGTGTTACCTTAACCTGCATTGACTTTTGAGATTTGGTGTGCTTAAAGTCTGGAGGAAAATGGCAAAGAATTCCCTACCGAACTCTGTTAAAATTTTCTGTTTATTCTGGGTGAGGAAAATACGTCATGGTTTTGGGACTGTTTGGGACTTGAGGGAAATGCCAATCCATTATTACAAAACTGTTCTCAGTTGCTCTTATCTCCCTCATTTTTTTAGCCATCCTGTTGGTGGATTGAGAAAGCCTCTTCTCTCTGAATTCTCTGTCTCTCTGTCTCTCTCCCTCTCTCTCTCCCCCTCCCTTCCTCCTTCTCCCTTCCTTCTTCCCTCCCTCCTTCCCTCTCTCTCTCTCTTTCCCTCTCCTTGTCCTTCTCCATCTCCTTGCCCTATCCCTATGCTTTTCCCTCTCTCCTTCCCTCCCTCTCCTTCTTCCTCTTGCTCTTCTCTCCTTCCCTATTCCCATTGTACCGATAATTTCCTTGCCTCATGAAATGTGTGAAAAATAAATCCTAGGCAATTATGTGCATTCTACTCTTTGTTTCTTAGAGAGGTGATATTTTTTAAAAAATACCCAACTGACCCAGAAAATAGGATTCTGAGAGATAATATCAGAATCACTAGCCTCCTACATAGAAAAGGTATATGTATTTCATATTTACAGGATCATCTGCATTAGCACTAAGAGGGGGCTTTTCGCATCTTGATCTATTACCTCAAGTAATTTCACATGTGACATAGTTCCCGCATCTTGTCTTATATCCCTTGCATATGCATGGATGGAATTTTCCATGTCTCCTCCATTCAGTTCTAAGCCTTTCCTTCCTTGGCTCAGGTTTCTATCTAAGAGTGTATTTTAAAAATAAAATTGTTTGTGGTTGATGGCTGGCAGGGTGATGAGGGGTCCAGATCTATGATTTCATCAATTGCTTCTATCGCTCTGCATAAAGATATACTTGGATGACCTAATTCTTTCTCTGCCTCTCGTTGCTTTTTGATTTTTTAGCTCAGCATTCTATCTAATGTAAGGGTATGATTTATATATTTATGTTTGTTTAGGTATGGTGACTTGGGGGGGCAAATTTAGATTTATTATTTCAATAATTATCAATTACCACTTGTAAAAACTCTGCTCACTAATGCAGATCTTACACTGAAATACAACTTATACTTTTAGAGAGTTGCTTCAGGAACTAAGAAGTCATGTGCCCATGGTCACATAGGTATTATATGTCATTTCATATGATTTAATGCTATTGAAGTTCATAATTCACTTGGCTCATTTTACACTCATTTCTATAGAATTTTGATCTCATTTCTAATTTCTAGTGAACTGAAAGTGTACCTACCTACATACAGATAAAAGTGCACTTACTGAATGAAATTGAAAGTGAAAGGCACTACATTATAATCTTGCAATTGCTTCATCAAGTCACAGAAGCTGATGTTAAAGTCAATCAATCAATTAGTATTTATTAAGCTCCTACTATATGACAGATGTTGTGTTAACCAGTGGAGGAAGAAGGAAAGAAAAAAAAATAGTTTTTGCTTCCAAGGAGGTCATGGTCAAATGGAAGCGACAACATGTACACAACTAAGTATATGCAAGACAATATTAGGTCAAATTAAATATATCAGCATAGAGAAGACATTAGCATTAAAGGGGATAAGGAAAGGCTACAAAACAGAGAATGAAACTATGTGTATGTCTGGGTTACAAAAATATTATTTTTTTGAATTTTATTTTTATGTATTTTAATGTAATATCAAATACCAAAGGAAGTATTATAGAATTAAATAAGCATGGAATTCATTTGTAAAGGAAAAAATATGAAGACTATCAAAAGATATGACTTGCACATATTATGTACTGACTAATATTTGTTGAATTAAATTAAGTATAATGAAAACAAAAGTAGGAAAAAGGGCTTGATGCTACCATAACCCTAGATTTACTGCCAAGTATTACTTACCAAAACATTGGTGCTATATTAAAAATAAAATAGACTAATATTATAAACTAAATAAGCAAAACTGAGAAAGGAATGTGCAACAGTTGATTGATAAATTAAACATCACAGATTAATAGGAAAAAGTATTTTAATAAGAATAGCTAGAAAATTGCAAAGTAAATTCACAGAAATGCATTATTATAATACACATCTCATGAAATATTTCAAATAGATAAATTATATTAATATAAATAGGAACACCATTGAAAAGAAGAAAGAAAATAGGAGGTCATATATTTGGCAGTTTTGAGTAGGGGGGAAGTCTATAACAAAACACAAGAATGACAGGCTATGTACTACTCAATTATAAAAGATAAAAATAAACCATTTCAGTCATACTACACTATTCTAGAGGATCTCTTATCTCATTGAGTTGAGTATGACCTTCAATGATGGAGGTCGCAACCCCTCAAAGGTTGCCAATCCTGACAGACTTGTCTTTTCTCAGTATCTTCACCCAAATCTGTCACAGAATAATTACCAAGTGTATTGGGAAAGAAGACTAGAAACCATTACAATCTTATGACATTTTTGTTATACTAATGGATCACTCCAACTGTCTATATATTGTGTCTCCTCTTGCCAAATGAACAGCCCATCTACTTTTTTCCAGTTGTAAATTTATCTGATGAAATTTTTATAAACGCTTCTCATTGTTTGTTAAATAGCTAGTTCATGTCTACCATGTACCTCTCCTTTGCCCATTAGGTGATACTCAATTTCAATTCTAGAAAGACTAAATAACATCTATAACTTAGGGCCAAATAACATCAATAGATGAAAAACATTTAACAAATGGAACTTTTATTTTCCTTTTTTCAAGGAAATTGACATGAATAAAATAATCATGTAATTTTTAAAAAGAAATCCAATCCATTCTCTTCCTCTTCATAAAATCTCATTCTCTGTACATTTGAGACATCTTTCCAAGATTCTATGTATCTATGTATGAATTACATGCTATACATACACAGAAAACCTGCATGCATTGTGTATGTGTGCGTATACACACACATAGGCATACGCATATGCACATCCACATGTACGCACACTTCATAACCATTTTTGACCAACTTTTTCACCCCACTGGATGCCATTTTAGATGCATTTCCATATTCAGGATCTTGATACAATCAGCAGCTCATCATCTGCAAAAAAAGAATATCTAGAGGACCTCACCATGTATAAAATATTCTGCTTTTATTTGGAATCTGAGCTGAACATCTTAAATTGAAGGAGCAAACAAAAGAAATTTTCTGGTTTTATTCCAAATTCATTTAATGGTCACAACCAGAGAGTCTTTGAACAAACTGAAATATTTCACCTTTCAAGGTTGATTGCAGGATTTTGACAAATACATAGGAGATATCTCTTTGAAGGAGAGCTTTTAAAGGCACTTTATGCTCTACCAATTTAAAGTTGACGAGGAGTAAGTACAGTAAGCCATTGTGATTTGTACACATGTCTTTCAGACAGTTGAGTAGTTTTAAAGCTCTTATCTACTGTAGAATATCATTTACAAATACCTACCTACTACTTTCTAATGTTTTCATGAAGGATTCCCGTGGTTATTGTGTAGGTTCTCCTCATAAATTTTTTTAAAGGTTTATACACACACACATATGGGAAAATAAGCACATTAATCAATTACTGATTTTTTCTTGGTCACTTTATTTTGACCAAAATGAGGTCTAAGTTTTTCCCCCATAGCTTTTGTATCATTCCATCTTAAAGGTCACATAAAATCAATCCTTGAATGCTCTTAAAATTTTATTAGTCAATGCATAGGCCTCCTTTATGTCTGTTTAGTCTAGTCTATTTGTGTGTGTGTGTGTGTGTTTTACTTTATTTTGTTTAATGCCATTTAAAATTTGTCAGAAAGCAAAAGCAGGGTGATGATGTTAAAGTCCAGATTTGCGGGTTGCACTCTCCATGTCAAATGTGGTGACTACAAATATGGTAGTTCCAATATTAAGACATCTTTATAGATGTTTTATATTTTGGAATCTTATTTTTTCTCCTTTCAGTTTTGTATTTAAATACCATTAGAATAATTTCCCTTGTTTGAATCTCTCACTAAGATTTTTTTTATTGTTTTTTATCCCCCCAAAGATTTTGCCATTATATAATCAATGTAATATCATTTAGTATGCTTTATTTTCATGATTTTTTGCCAATACTTATCTTGCACAATGAAGAACAAGATGACTGAATAACAGATTAAATGATAGTCCTTTGTTTTGCCTTAGCAAACAAGAGAGAACTAATTATAAGAAGCCTTTATTTGTTTTTCCTAGCAGAGCTGGTGAGTAATCATTCTTTTTAGTTGCTCCTTCATTTTCTGATTTTATTTTTAGTAAAGATATCAAGATCGATACAATTCAGGTTCCTAAGTAGTATGTGTACCTCTTTGTTGATTACTCAACATGTACATTAGGTCCAGAGTACCAGCTATTAATTTTTACAGCTCCCATAATCATTAACCCATGTGATTCTTAGGACCCTATGTCCTGTTTACCACCCTTCTGTCAACATCACTGTAAAAAAAGAACGGGATGACAGAGGGCTAAGGACCTCTTATATTTTTCTTTTTTTCTTGGGTCATATAGACCAATTTCTTAGTCAACAAATATACATCCTGCTCATAATGAGCCTTTTTTCATTTAGATTTCTTGGTTCTAAGAAAGCAGATATAGTTGATAAATTGATGATAGATGGATGGATGGATGGATATATGATGGACATACAGACTGAAAGAGAGGCAACTAGGTGGCAAAATATAGAAGAGTATTAGACTTAGAGGCTTGAAGCCCTAAATTAAAACCCAGCTCTTTGCCCATGGCCATGTTGCTTAATTTTTTCAGTCTCAGTTTCCTCATCTGTAAATTGGGGATAATTATACAGTCTACAGCACATTTTCAGTGTGAGGAACAAATGAGCTTATATATGTACAAAATATATATACTATAGCTAATATCATTTAAATACAAAATATTTTAAAATTCTAAACTTTGATTTCAAAATATGAAGGAATTAAATTTTAAAATCTCAATAAAAGATTTAGCAATTAGAAAATCTATAAGCATGAGTGGCAGGTAAAAGATGAATTGCCTGTAAACAAAGGTTCAATTTTCTAAGTATATTAGTTGATTAAAAAATGCATGCCAATTGCCCAACAAACTAGGACCAGGTTTCCTCAGCTTAGGACTGAATGTTAAATACATGGGAAGACAGACTTTTATACGTTGAAAACAATTAATCAAATTACGCCAATTAATTAAAAGAAAACAGTAAAACAGCAGGTTATCTAATTTCTATCTTGATAAGGAATTAGGGACTTTCCAAATTGGGAGAAAGAAAATAAACATGTAAAATTCACTGATTTCAGAAGAAGAGATGCCATCTTCCCAGCAAGTTTTTATAAACAATCATAGAAACAATAACTGATTGACAAATATAGGGCCATTTTTCAGATAACACATTTGGGTTCCTTAAGACTCACAATTTTAAGAAAATTTTTTGAATCAATCTTTCAATCTGAATAAGTTTTTGGTCAGCGTAACCTAGGACCTTAGTTAAGGTTCTCTAAACATTGATAAGAGGTGATCCTATTTCCCAGCCAAGTAGACCTAGGTTCAAACAATATAGTAAGGTTTTCTACTAGTTCCCATAGTTGAATAAAGTTTAACTACAGAAAGAAATTTGGATCAGACTAGACACATAATTGGACAGAAATGCAACTGAGCTATCTCCAGAATTGAGTTAGAACATGATGTTGGTGTGGTTTACTCATTTCCTGCAATTAACCACTGCCTATCCTAATGCCTTCATGTGATTGCCTCCTAAAAAACTGAAAGGTAAGGAGGAAGAAGGAAATGGTTTTAGAAAGATAATAGGAGAAAGAAAGAAAGAGAAGGAAGAAAAATTATGGTGATGCTTTCATTGATTTCTAAATTATATTTATTCCAAGTCTAGGAATTTGAAGGACAGTACTATGTTTCCTGCCTCCCTTGTCTTCCCTGTACAGCCCCATTATTCCTCAATGTTTATCATCATTTTAAAAAGTGATATGGAGTCAAGAAGACCAAGTAAAGGCAAGGACTTGCCTGAGCTCTCCGCCAATTCCCTTCAATACCTTTAGAAAATTATTCTAAATAAATTCAAGAGCAGCAGAACCAACAAAAAGATGGAATAAAACGAGGTTCCAACCCAAGACAACTTGGAAGATCAGCAGGAAAGGTCTGTTGCACCAGGCTGAGGGAGGAACACAGTCCAGAACAGACTCAGCCCCAATAACCTAGGAGTTGGCTTCCACATGACTGAATCATAGACAGCAGTGGCAGTTTCCCGACCACTCAACACACAGATGTCAAAAACAACTTAGAAGGTCAGCAGGAAAGGTCAGTCACACATAGATGAGAGTAGAATGCAGTCCACTGCAGGCTGCACCAATAGAGCTTTGGCCCCAGCAAATCAGGAGGAATTCTTGAGAGAGACTGAATAAGCAGTGGCAATGGCTACTTCCAGAACTATCAACCCATACATGGTAAGGGGGTGGGTGGTGGGTGGTAAAACAACTGGTCAGAAAGAGATTACATGTATCATTTTGCTAACACAGAGGCGGGACCCTTTCTTTGTCCATTCTCAGATCTGGGGACCTGTCCTGGATAGCAGTCCCAGGGCTAACAGAAGCACTATCATAGCAGAGCTTGTGGCCAGAATGGAGGGTGGAGGACCCTCTTCACATATCCATGGCAGAAAAGAGTACTTGTAGTCACTCACAGACCAGAGCACTGGGCAGAAGAGTAGTGAATATCTCTCCTTGAAACATGATAATTTGGAAGAATGGAAACTTGTAGGTCAATAGAGGTTTCTCTGTAAAGGATTGTACTAGACACCCAAAACTTGAGACAGTGGGCTCTCCACGTGGAACAAGAGCCCGACTTTAACAAAGACCTAAAAGTCAACTAATAGAATGGGAAAATGAGCAAACAATGGAAAAATAACTCTCTTTAAATCTGCTATAGTTACAATCGAGAACAAAACACACACACACTCAGAGGACAACAAAGTGAAAACTCCTTCATCCAAAGGCTCTAAGAGAAATTCAAATTGGTCTTTGGTCATGGAAGAGCTCAAGAAGGATTTTGAAAATCAAGTAGGAAAGGTAGAAGACAAATTGGGAGGAGAAATGAGAGTGATGCAAGATACTCATGAAAAATGAGTCAACAACTTGGTAAAGGAGAAACAAAAAATACTGAAAAAAAAATAACCCCTGAAAATGACCAGACAAATGACAGACAAAGGGGTCAAAAAAGCCAATGAGGAGAAGAATGCCTTGAATGTAGAACTGGTCAAATGGAAAAGGAGTTCCAAAAGCTCACTGAATAAAATAATTCCTTAAAAATTTGGATAGAGCAAATGAAAGCTAATGACAATGAGATCAAGAAACAAAACAAAACAAAATAAAAGCAAAAGAATGAAAAAAATACAGAGACAATGTAAAATATCTCATTGGGGAAAAATAAATAAACAGACCTTGAAAATAGATCCAGGAGAGATAATTTAAAAATTATTGAACTTCCTGAAAGCCAAAATACAAAAAAAAAAATTGCCTAGACATGATCTTTCAAAAATTGTTAAGGAAAACTGCACTGATATTCTAGAATTAGAGAATTAAAAGGAAATTGACAGAATCCATCAATCACTTCCTAAAATGAATCCCAAAATGAAAAGTTCCAGGAATATTATAGACAAGTTCCAGAGTTCCAATGTCAAGGACAAAATATTGCAGGCATTCAGAAAGAAAAAAAAAATCAAATATGGTGGAGCCATAGTCAGGATTACACAAGATTCAGCATCTTCTACATTTCAGGATTAGGCAGCTTGAAATATTATATTCCAGAGGGCAAAGGAGCTAGGAAATCAATCAAGAATCACATACCCAGCAAAAATGAACATAATTCTTCAGGGGGGAAAATGGATATTCAATGAAATAGAGTACTTTCAAGCATTCTTGATGAAAAGATCAGAGTTAAATAGGAAATCTTACTTCCAAATGCAAAAATCAAGAGAAACCTAAAAAGGTAAACTAGAAAAGAGAAATCATAAAGGATTTAATTTTTTTTCCTACATGGGAAGATGATATTTGTAATTCATAAGATCTTTCTCATTATTAGGGTAATTAGAAGGAGTATACATAGAGGGCAAAAGTATGAGTTGAATACGAAGAGATGATATCAAAAGTTAAAATTATGAGATAAGAGAGGAAAAGGAAAAGGAGAGGTAAAAGAGCATAAATTATGTCATGTAAAAGAACATAGAAAATCTTTTACAATAGAGGGAAAGGGGTAGGGATAGTGAGGGAAGAGTAAGTGAACCTTACTCTCATCAGAATTGGCTCAAAGAGCGAATAGCATACACTGTTATTTGGTTGTATAAATTTATCTTATTATACAGAAAAATAGAAGGGCAATGGAATAAGGGAAGGAGGGGATGATAGAAGGGTGTGCAGATTGTGGAAGGGGGTAGTTAGAAGCAAAACACTTTTGAGGAGGGACAAGGTGAAAGGAGAGAGAGAATAGAATAAAAAAGTGGGAGGTATAGGATGGAGGGAAATGAAGTTAGCAATAGTAACTGTGAAAACATTTTTGAGCTAAGTATAAAGCCAAGTATGAGCAGCTCTCCAGAGGACTGCTGCTGTGAATAGCTTTAAGGTTCTGATCACATAGTATAGTGAACTCTCTATTCAGCAATAAACTAAGGGAAAACATTCACAGAAACCAAAGTACAGGATTCACAATGATATAACATAACAACTTATCATCAAAGTAAGCATATAGTTTTACACAAAAGATATCATTCAGTAATTCCTTATCTCAAGCATCCTTAAGGAGCAGTTCTCCTTAAGGGATACAGTGTACAAAATTCTCCCACCTCCCAGGTCACATTTTCTTAATCTCTTCAGTCAAAAAAATCTTCTTTCTGCTTTATTGGAGACTAGTTTCCAATTATCCTTAACTCAATCATCCTTAAGGGGTACAAGTTACAAAGTATAAAGTTCTCCCACCCCTAGATCACAGTAAATCATGATAGTGTCAGTCAGCTCTAAGTACTCAAGGAAAGGTCTTTTCATCTTGGCCCAAGGCTGGCTTCCTGATTACATGGTTACTCTTCCATGGTCCCAACTTTTGCCTGAATACAACCAACTGTCACCTGGATTCACAGGTAGGCAACTCCCAGCTCCTGTTTCAGTTCCTGCTTCAGCTAGAACCTCACAGTGACCAGTCCAGCTCAAGCCCTTTGAAGTCTCTGTTTCTGGGAAGAGAAAACTTAACAGACCCACAATTATATATACGCACATCAAGCTTAGCAAAGTTACAACAATATTCACATACATTGCCAGCACTATCATCAATTGACTTTCTTCCTGTGCACAGGGTCTCTGTCTGATAAATCAACACAAATCATCAGAAAAATCTCAGGACCTCTGAAAATACCAGTAAAACCCTTTTTCAGGACTTCTGTAAACAGACAACAAAAAAAGTCTACTTTCAGGACCTCTGAACCAGCAGTAAGGTCCTAGGGCTTCTGTAATGACAGCAATGTTTTCTGTCAGCAGACAGATCTGACAAAGTAAAAGCAACACAGAGAGACAAAGTTCTAGTGCCACAGACATGATTTCCTACCATTTCTATTCTGTCTCAACTTACGTTTCCCCTTATATATCATGATTCTCCTTCCTTTCCCACCCTTCATGTTGCCAGCAAGTTTCTACCACCTTCAAATCATAAGGTGCTCAATCAAGATGCTAAATACTTAAGTAGCTGAAACAAGGTGCTAAGCACTTCTTTGCTTGCCATTACAGTAAGTTTCTCTGATAAAGGCCTCATTTCTCTAACAAATAGAGAACTGAGCCAAATGTATAAAAATAAAAACCATTCCCCAATCAATAAATGATCATAATATATGATCAGTTTTCAGATGAGTTAATTAAAACTATCTATAACCATATGAAAAAAGACACTAACTCATTATGGATAAATGCAAATCAAAACAATTCTGAGGTGGTACTTCATACATATTAGATTGGATAATGCAATAGTAAAAGTAAATGACCTACATTGGAGGGATTGTGGGGGAAAATTAGACTTTAATACATTTTTAGTAGAGTTGTGAACTTATTCAACTATGCTGTAGAGCAATTTGGAACTATGACCAAAGGGCTATAAAACCATGCATACACTTTGATCTAGCAGTACCACTACTAAGTCTGTATCCAAGAAGAGATGAACAAGTGAAAAAGACCTATATTTACAAAAAAAAAAATTAAAACATCTTTTTTTTGGGGTAAAGAATTAGATGTTCAGGGGAAACCTATCAATAGGGAATGACTGAACAAGTTCTGTTCTGTGATTAAGAAGGAATACTGTTATAATATAAGTTAGATGAGCAGGATGCTCTCAGAAAAACCTGGAAAGAATTGTATGGGCTGATACAAAGTGAAATGTGCTGTGTTCAAAGTAGCAGCAGTATTCTAAGATGATCACTTTTGAATGACTTAGCTGTTCTCAGCAATGCAATGATCCAAGGCAGCTCTGAAGAATTTGGGATGAAAAATGCCATCCATCACCAGAGAAAGAACTGATAATGTTTGTATATAGATTGGAACATATTTTTTTTTCACTTTATTTTTTTTAGTTTTTTTTTCCCTATGTTTTCTTCTACAAAATGATTATTTATATGTTTTTCTATGACACGTGTTTAACCTATGTTGAATTGCTTGCCTTCTCAATGGGGGAGGGTGATGAAAGGAAGAGAATTTAGAACTCAAAGTTTTAAAAACAAATGTTAAAATTGATTTTATATGTAACTGGGGAAAATAAAATACTAAATAAAAGTGATATAGGTCTTAAACGTTATTTTTATGTGTAAAATGTACTTATAATTGCTGAAATTTTGAAATTTAACTATTATAAGATTGTAGTTTGAAGTGTTGGTTGTTTTGCATTTTTTAAAATGTTTTTGTTCCATTCTGGTGGTGATCTTTCAATTCATTTATAAATGCCTTGCTGCCAATATTTAGATATTCTGAGATGTTTTGTTTTGTTTTGTTTTAGCATATTTCCTATGATGTAAGAATTAAGAGCTATATAAAGATAGATATAGATCTATGTGAATTAGTAATAGTAGTCATTATTGTCACCATCATTGTCTTAATAACTAATAGCTAACTTAAATATAGTGAAATTTTTTTAAGGTTCATAAATTGTTTTATGTATCTTATCTCACTTGATTGTCATAGCAACCATGTGATGTAGTTGCTATTCTTATCTTAGTTTTACATGTGATTAAGCTCATCTATATAGTTAATAAACATTTATTAAGCACCTACTATCTGCCAGGCATTATGATAAACAGTAGGGAAAGGGGAAAAAAAGATAAAAAACAGACCCTACTCTCTAGGAGCTAGGGTGAGGGGAGAACAATATTGTAAAGAAATATGAATAAAAATTCATGTACAGGATAAGAAAATAATTAATGATAAATGTCTGGTCAAGGGTTGCCCAGTTTATAGGCATTTGATAAAAAAAATTCATACCCAGGTCTTTCTGACCCCTAAGTCCTTTATGAACCAACTCTGAAAGTCACAGCTCCTCAGAAGCCAGTGCTCCTTGGGCCCCTGACTCTCTCTATTTGGAGAGTGTATAGGGCATTGCAGAGTTCCTCCTATATCCTCTAAGAAGAGAACCAGAGGTAGAGACCTCATTCATTACTCGTTACAGGACTTCAAAAGGTTCCCCCACTGGGTACTTTCTCTCTTCCTTTTACCTGTTCCTTCAATTTTCATATATCTTTATGTGTTGTCACCTTCCCCATCGAATTGTGAGTTTCTTGAGTGCAAAGATTTTCATTTGCCTTTTGTTCTATCCCCAGAAATTTGCAGTGACTGGCACATAGTAGGCACCTAATGAATTTGTTTGACTGGTTAATTTTATTCAGTACAACACCTAGCAACACTGATGGCTGTAGGTATTGCTTTATAGTTTCTAGAAGAGACAGAAAAATTTCACTTGCAAAAGAAACAAATTTCACAAAGAGAATGGAAAAACACATTTGCATACATATATATGAATATGTACACACATACATATATTCCTGTTCTCTTTGAAAATATCCTTTTTAAGTGCCCACCTTTTTCCTTTTAAAAATCCATACTCCCCTTATTGGATTTCTCCTATAGCCTCTTATCTGCAACACTTAACGGACATAACTTACTTAAGACTAGCTGTAAATAACTGAAACACCTTGGTGAGTTTAAAGACAACAAATCAATGCATGATAAACAACACAGCTGTACTTTCCAACTAAGAAACTGGAAATTTAAAGGACATCTTGTTATTACCAGAAAGTGAAAAAGGAAAGAAAAGAAAATCTCCCTTTGAATGTAGATGTTGAATTATCTTCTTGACAGAATATATTTTCATCTAAAGAAACAATCAAATCATTTTTAAATAAGATGCATATTTTCTAACATTACAATTTAATCAACTTATTGTACAAGTATTTGATTTATCTTTTGTTTTTGTTTTTTCTTTCAAAATCATATAGGGAAAAGTTCTACTTAATTAAATATTGCATATCAGACAACTCACTTAAAACAGAACAGGTTTTATAAGTTCTAAGTATTATGCTGTATGTGTAGAATTGCAGAATGTGCTAATTGGTTTACTACACAAACAAACACATGCATACATACACGCACACACACACACAACCATTGCCTGGCATTCTCAGTTAAAGAAATAAGATAATGGATTATGGTAGTTGTTACTGTGAGAATAAGGAAAAGAAATATTTAAATTTAAATTTCATTCCAATTCAAATTACCAAAGTTTTGTTTCCAATTTTGTCATCAATTTCTTAAAGGTCAATAAGTTTTGTTTTCTAAGGATTCTAAAAAATATAATTTTTGTTGAATCTCTCCTTGCCAAGAACTTTCTTTAGAACATGTGCAATGCTAGGTGGTATGATAGAATACTATTTGATATCTATTATATGTAGTAATATTTTTGGATTCTATAGATATATATAGACTAGAACAATTGAGTGAATATGTTTAGTAAAGATGATGCTTTCTGGTGCACTCAAATGCTGCTTCTGAGACCTTGGAATCTTTTCTTTAAGATTTAGATATTCATTTAACTTATAACAAGACTCAAGCATATATGGTCATTGAGAATATAATAAACTTTTCTTTTTCATTGAAGATCAGAGACTGCCTTTTTTTATTGCTGATACTTTTTTCTTATATTTTTATAACGTCTTTACCTTTCCTTCCTTTGGCATTTCCCTCCTTCTTCATATTTGGTCACTGCACAATAAGCTCTTCCATAGCAAGTATACAACATTGATAATCATATAACTGAAATAATTTCTTTAAAGTTCTTATTCTTAAACAAATATAAATATACTTTCATATGATTATAGAATTTTAAACATCAAACCAATCTATGCCAGCTCCTTGATATGTGTATGTAAGTTTTATCTTCCCAAATTCTTTGAGTACACAGTTATCATATCCTCTAATTATTGGCATTCTCTAATCATAGCATATACAATGATGCTATTCCTATACTAAATAATCTCTCCCTTCCCTCCCCCTTTTTTGTTCCTGGGCAGTGATTTCATATAAGGTAGTAAAGTGAGGAAAAGCTCTCTTTGGTTTATACAACAGTAATTTGGCTATAAGAAGCAGAGTGACTTGTCTTCTGTGTTGTTATTCAGTTATTTTTAGTTGTGTCTGACTCTTTGTGACCCCATTTGTGGTTTTCCTGGCAAAGATAGAGAAATTGTTTACTATTTCTTCCTCCAGATCATTTTACAGATTTGAAAACTGAGGCAAACAGGGTTGAATAACTTGTCCAGGGTCACACAGCTAGTAAGGGTTTAAGGTCAGACTTGAACACAAATCTTTCTGACTGAAAGCCCAATGTTCTATTCATTATGACACCTAGCTTTCCCTGTCTGTGTTCATACCACCACTAATATCAAAAGCAGTATTTGAACCTAAGTCTTCCTAATTCCAAGATAAACCTTTTATTCCTTAAGCTATGTTGACTCTTAATGAAAATTTCTTGAGTGAATAAGTATACTGAAATGCCTAATCATTCCCAATAAGGTTAAAAAAAAATTACCTCAAACTAGGTTAAGGAAAATTAGCTAAAAAATAAAAAATAAAAATAAAAAAGAAAAGCTTATATGTAAGTATTGGGATATTAATGGAAAAAGGAAACAAATAGGAGCCAGAAAGCTGTATTCTTAATGTACCAACATGAGATAACCTATTTTTCTAATACAGTTCAAGGGAAATCTCAATTTGTGTAATGCCATAGCTAAGAGTAGACAACACAGCCTTATGAAATGAATAATGGCAGTTCCATAGATTACAAATCATGCATCAGCAGCCATATATGGCATTTGGGAAAATGACAGATGAATTATTATGTAAAAGGAGACTGCAGGGTTTTTTTTTTAAATTTATATACTGAAAAGGTTTTTTTTTGATTTTGCTTTAAAAGAATAATTTCTATTCCTTTTAACATGTTTTATGAGTTTTTGTGATTCTTAACTAATATAATTAAGAAGTAAAAGTTAGAATGCATAAAAAAACTAACCAGGTGTAATAATAGAATCAGGAGTAGAAGGGACATTAGGTATTATTCTCAGTCCATGGGAAAGAGTAGGATTAGAATTGCAGGTAAGCAAAATAAGCCATTTATATATGTGTGTGTGTGTGTGTGTGTGTGTGTGTGTATGTGTGTGTGTGTGATACACACACGTTTATACATATAAATATA
>CM053585.1:280617091-280637521 GCA_028646515.1 Pseudochirops corinnae
ATTTGCAGATCCTATACATGCTTGCATGCCACCATGCAGGAGGCGGGGCAGGGAAGGGAGAAAATCTGAAACTCAAGGGATTGTGGAACTTAATCTTGTAAACTAAAAATAAATTTAAAAAAATAAATAAAGTGGCAATCATCTAAACTATTTGATATTAGCTAAGAATTAGAATGGTGGATCAGTGGAATAGGTTAAGTGCACAAGACCATAGTAAATGACTATAGTAATCCACTTTTTGATAAGTCCAAAGACTCCAGTTTATGGGATAAGAACTCATTATTTAACAAAACCTGCCGGGAAAAGTGGAACATAGTATGGGAGAAACTAGGTATAGATCAACTTCTCACAACCTTTCCCAAGATATGGTAAAATCAATACATGATTTAGGCATAAGGCATGAAACCATAAGTACATTAGAGCAATGAGTAGTTTACCTGTCAGATCTATGTAGAAGGGAAGACTGTGTGACCAAATAAGAGACAGAGAACATTATGAAATGCAAAATGGATAATTTTTTTAACATTAAATTAAAAAGGTTTTGCATAAACAAAATCAATTCAACCAAGATTAGAAAGAAAGCATAAAGCTGGGAAACAATTTTATAGCCAGCATTTCTGATAAAAGCTCCATATAAGAATACAACTCCTTACCCAACTGATAAATGGTCAAGGAATATGAACAGGATATTTTAAGAGGAAAAAAATTGAAACTATATAGTCACATGAAAAAAATGTTCTAAATCACTATTGATTGGAGAAATGCAAATTAAAACAACTCTGAAGTACACCGTACACCTATCCAATTGGCAAATATGCCAGAAAAGGAAAATAATTCCTGGAGAAGATCTCAGAAAGTTGTAACACTGTTGTTAGATTTGTGAACTGATCCCACCATTCTGGAGAGCAATTTGGAACTATGTCCAAAGGGCAATCAAATTGTGTGTATCCTTCTATCCAGGAATACCACTACTAGGTTTGTACTCAGAGATCATTAAAAAAAAAAGGGGAAAGAACCCACCCACACACAGAAAAGTATTTATAGCAGCTTTTTTTGTGATGGTCAAGAATTGGAAATTGAGGGGATGCCCATCAATTGGGGAATAGGTGAACAAGTTGTGGTATATGAATGTAATGTAATGTTATTGTTCTATAAGAAATGATGAGTAAGTGAATTTCAGAAAAACGTGGAAAGACTTATGTGACCTGATGCTGAGTGAAGTGAGCAGAACCAGAAGAACATTATACACAGCAACAGCAACATTGTACAATGATTAAGCTCTTCTCAGCAATATGATGATCCTAGACAATTCCAAAGACTAGTGACAGAAAATGTTAACACATCCAGAGAAAGAGCTATGAAATCTGAATGCAAATTGAAAGCATACTATTTTCATTTTGTTGTTGTTGTTTTCTTTCTCATCATTTTCCCTTTCTTCTGATTCTTCTTTCACAAAACAACTAATGTGGAAATATGTTTAACATGATTTTACATGTATAACTTTTATCAGAATGCTGACTGTCTTGGGGAGGGGAAAGATCAGGGAGAAAAATTTGGAACTACAAATTTTATACAAATGAATGTTGAAAACTATCTTTATATGTTCTTGGAGAAAAATACTATTAAGGAAAAAATAGTATGAATTCCTATCTCCTGATCATTTATCAATTGGGGAATAGCTCCTATTTTTATAAATTTAACTCAGTTCTCTATGTATTTGAGAAAACGAAGCCTTTATCAGAGAAACTAGATTCAATTTTTTCCACACAGTTATGACTTCTAACTCTATTTCCTTCCATCAAATTCCCCCAATTATTCTATTCTATTCTATTCTATTCTATTCTATTCTATTCTATTCTATTCTATTCTATTCTTTCTCTTCCCCTCTCTTTTTCCCCCTATTTTCCCTTCTCTCCCCCTCTCTCCCCTTTCACCCTGTTCCTCCTCTAAAGTATTTCACTTCTTAGTACAACATCCAACACAACCCCCAGTTTTTAAATGAATTGAACAAAGTCATGGAGGGGTGGTGGTGGTTATAATAACTTGCTTGAGACCATATGGATCAGAATAGCAGAGCTAGAATTTTATCTGAATCCCCTGACTCCTAGAGTCTCTTTAGTCTGTACCATGCTGTCTTTTTAAATAATGCATTCTAGAACTTCTATAAAGTTTAATTTAACCACAAAGGCTTATATTTTGAATTATTCACTCCAGCTCAATTCAAGAACATTTATAAAATGCGTACTTCTGTGTTCTCTATATTTAAATTGATACTTTCAGTGATACTGTTTGCAACTCATCTATGCAGTCTTATTTTTTTTTCTTCCCATAAATCTGTTTTGAGTGGCTTGCTGAAAATGCTAGAGGCTTTATTGTAGATCTTTTAACATTATAGTCGTATCATTGACTTATGTAGATTTTCTATTGATTATTCCTCCTTAGTCCATGTTTACTGATTTCCTTTCCTGATAATATATTTATTTCATAACATCTTTCATGATACAGAAGTATCATGTAATCTGTCATTGAAAATGATTTGAAATCTAAACATGCCCACCATGAACCTCTGCATTTATCTTTATGTTACTCTCAATTTTAATTCTTTGAAGACCATTATATTTCATGTCTCAGAGACATGTGCCATCATGAGAAGAACATTGCTGTTAAAAATATGGATAATTTTTAAGAGAATCTTGGGATCTAAAAGTACTGCTCAGTTTCCCCAAATCAATTTAGCATATTTTCTCCTTTCAGTTCTGTGCCCAGTTTATTGTATTCCATCTATTCAGGATAAAAATGCTGGACTGGTGGGCCAATTGAATGCTCAATCTGGTATATAGATCTGGACAAAGCATATTTCTCATCTCTTAGTTTTTCTAGTATGAGTTTATATACTGCAGGTTTTTGCTTTATTAGCTGTATAATTTTGGAGACTCTTTAATATTCTGGGAGTTGATGCACTAAACATTATGTTATCCATAAACAGGAGATTCTGGAGGACTTCAACAACTGAAAGGAATCCCTCCATCTGAACTCTTTACTGAGCATCATCCATTATATTGGTCAATACATTTGGTAAGCATACACTTCTTTGTTGTTGCTGTTTTTAACTCTTAATATTAGTGATGGTTTTTGAATATAATTTTCTGTTGTTTCAGCTTTTAAGTAAGATTGAATAATTTTGACATACATGCAGGAGATACTTTGTTGGAGGGCACCCTTTATTACAGTATTTTGTTCTACAAAATGGAATGCTTCTTTAGAGTCAACAAAGAGGAATCACAGTAGAATTTTGTCTTCTTAAACTGTGGGTCACAGCCTCACATGGGATTGCGAGTCACAGATTAAGAGGTGCTAAAGGAGTCCTGAGTGGGAAAACTTTAAGAAGTCCTGAATATGAATGTGATGCTATCATTTACAATAAAAATATGATGTATGAAAGCCTGCCTATTACTTATTTATACTTTCAACAATGTTTTTGTTCATGTATAGACTTTATTCGTATTAAGAAAAATTTAGAAAAGGAAAAGTAAGTACATTGTGTCAATTAATATTTTTAACCTTTAAGTTATTTTGAATAGTAAAATCTAAGTTGTTAATGTTTTTTTTTTCCCCCTAAACCTTTTGGTATACAACCTTGTTCCAGCTATTTTGAGATTGTACTTCTCAACATTGTGCTTTCTCCAGTGCAGAACACTGTGTATATTTGATCTAGTTAATCAATCACCACATATTTATTAAGTGCTATGTGCCAGTATTTATTAAGTAGTAGGTACTGGGGACATAAAGACAAATAAGGAATAGTTCCTGACCTCAAAGAGGTTGTATTTTATTACAAAAGACAAAATAGATGTATATGTCCATACAAAATGTATTGAAAATAAATACATAAATATAATTTTGTAGTAGAATGACATTGAAGTTAGAGGAAATCAAGAAAGGCCTCAAGGAGAAGGTGATTCTTCTTTTTTTGAGGGGGGAGGGCAGAGCAATTGGGGTTAAGTGACTTCCCCAAGGTCACATGGCAAGTAAGTGTTACGTGTCTGTAGTCGAATTTGAACTCAGGTCCTCGTGGTTCCAGGGCTGGTGCTCTATTCACTGTGCCACCTAGCTGCACCTAAGGCAACTCTTAAACTGAGCTTTGAGGGAAACTTTCATTTTTGTATTACCAAAACATAATGTGATGCCTTACTGTGTAGTGGGAATCCGATAAATGTGCATGAAATTGAATTGAAGTGAAATGAATATGATTTTTAAAAGGCAGCTGACTGTGAAGGAAAGTTCAATGTATGTGGAATCAGACAGAGGACCTGGGTTTAAAACCCAGTTCTTCTGTTTACCAACTATGAGACATTGAGCAATTCATTTAACTTTTCCCAGTTTCAATTTCTTCATCCGTAAAATAAATGAAGGGACTGGAATAGAAAATATCTTAGGTCCTTTGAAGGCTAGAGTATATGAGGACTTCATTCTTCTCTTCCTCTTTTTTTGAATCCTCTTCCTCCTCTTCCTTTCCTTCTATTCCCCTTCTCCTCCTGCTCTTCCTCTTCTTATTCCTCTTCTTCCTCCTTCTGCTCCTCTTCATTTGGATAATCTGATAAGCTGCTTTGACATTCAACAACTTATTAAATAAATTTGAATTTGATTGGAGGTAATTACATAAATAAATTGGATTAAGTACTTAGAATGCCATATATGTGTAATTTTGCATATCAAATAATTTTTGAAAATATTTAGGTGTTTATAATGCAGAAGATACTATTCAGGTTTTAACGTTCATTCCAGTTTGAACATCACAAGGGACAGCTTATTTTCTCCCCTACTCCCTCAAAAAAAAAAAAAGTGTCAGAAGATTACATATTATTATTGCTTCCTAATGGATTCACCATAGCACTGGAAGGAGAGGGGAAAGAAAAGTTTCCTTTTTCCTCTTGCCACTGGAGAGTAGCAACCATGGTACAGTATATAGAACACTAAACTCAAAAAAGTGAAAGCTGACTTCCAGGCTGGATTTTATTCTTTGTTTCTGCAACCTTTGGCAATTCACTCAAATTCTCTGGTCTCAGTTTTTCCACCTGTAAAATGAGGAGATTGTGATGTGTGACCTCTAAGGTCCTCTCTATCTCTTAAACTCTGTGACTGTGTTATTTAAACAGACAATGATACCTTGTATTAGAAGTGGCTGCCAGAATTCTTCATCTCCAAGTAAGTCTTCATTTGTTCATAGAAGTTCTAAATAATGAAGCTTAAAAGTATAAGGGACTTTAGAGGCCATTTACTCTAAATACGATATTTGCTAACTGAGAAACTGATTAGAGAGACAAGGAATGGTGATGGCAAAATATTTAGAAAGTACAAAGCATGCCACATTTATTCATCTTTTATTCTTTCTAGTTCTTCTTATGGCAGCTTTTTTTCTTTCATTTCCATGATTTCTTTCCTTTTTAAAAATATGTATTTTTATTTCATTCAGTATTTTCCAATTACATGCAAATTTTTAAAAAACGTTTTCTTTTAAATTTCAAAGTCCAAATCCTCTCCATCCCTCATTCTCCTTCCCCCTCCTTGAAAAGGCAAACAATTTGATATTTATCATATGTGTGAAGTCATATAAAACATTTCCATATTAGCAATGCTAGAAAATGAAAATACAAATGAAATAAAACAAAAATAAAGTTTAAAAAATGCTTTCATCTGCATTCAGAGTACATTAGTTCACTCTCTGGAAGTGGATAGTATTTTTTTTTTTTTTTGTTATGAGTCCTTTGGAATAGTCTTGGACCATTATTTCATAAGAGTGACTAACTAAGTCTTTCACAGTTGATCATTCTTAAAATATTGATGTTACTATGTACAATGTTCTCCTGGTTCAGCTTATTTCATTTTGTACGAGTTCATATAAGTCTCCCCAGGGTTTTTGTTCTGTTTTGCTTTGTTTTTCAGAAAATGTCTTACACATAATTTCTTATAGCATAGTAGTATTCGATCATAATCATATACCACTACCTTTTCAGTCATTCCCTAAGTGATCAACATTTACTTCATTTCCAATTCTTTGCTAGCACAGAAAGAGCTACTATAATTATTTTTGTATGAATAGTTCCTTTTCTTTTTCCTTTGACCTTTTTGGGATATAGACCTACTGGCATTATAGCTAGGTCAGACAGTCTATTCCATTTCGTAGCCCTTTGGACATAGTTTCAAATTGTTCTCCAGAGTGGTTGAACTAGTTTACAACTCCATCAACAATGGATTAGTGTCTCAATTTTTCTACATCCCCTCTAGCATTTGTCATTTTCCTCTAATGTCATGTTAGCCAACACAGAAACAATGGTCTTCCCCTCCCAGATTGATTTTTTTTTTTTAAATTGGGAAAGAGAGGCCATACTCTGCTTCATTTCTTGTCTAGCCTTAAGCACTGATTAGGTATTAGATCAGTCAAACTGAGACCTATTAAAGACCTTAGCTTAAAAAGACTGAGGTCTCTCCCCCACCCCCTACCCCGGTATACAGGGCCATCTCCAGTCCTCCTGATCTAAATCTTACCACTGGACCCAGATGGCTCTGGATGAAAAGCGAAACTGGGGATTTTACACAGTTCTCCTTCACTTAAATCAAATTCAATTGCAGGTTATGGCATCACTTTGCTGATATCATGGTCTTCTTTGAGAACGAAGGGCAAGCAGCAACAACAACAGCAACATGTTAACCTACCTGATAGTTGTGAAGTGCCATTTCAGAGTTGTTTTTATTCGAATTTCTTTAATTAGTAGTGATTTAGAATCACTTTTTTTATGTGACTATTAATAGCTTTTATTTCTTTTTCTGAAAACTTCCTGTTTGACCATATATCAACTGGAAAATGGATCTTATTTTTTTTATAAATTTTCTCAGTTTGCTAGATGTTTGACAAATGAGAACTTTATCAGAAAAACTTGGTATAATTTTTTCCCAGTTATCTGTTTTCTTTCTAATTTTGGCTGCAATAATTACGTTTACATAAAAGTTTTTAATTCCATATAATTAAAATTATTAATTTTACTTCCATAATCCTCTCTATTTTTGTTTTGTCATAAACTCTTCCCTTATCCATAGATGTGACCGGTGCATTTTCCCATACCCTCTTAATTTACTTGTGATTTCACCCTTTATGTCTAAGTCATTTATTCATTTTGAGGTTATCTTGGTATACAGTATAAGATATTGGTCTATGTCTCATTTCTATCAAATTGTTTTTCAATTTTCCCAGCAATTTTTGTTGAATGTTGTGTTTTTACCCCACAAGTTTAGATCTTTGCATTTATATAAGTGCCATTGAGATATCCATAGCCCTTACAATGGCTACAAATATGCTGACATAATTTTGAATTGCAAAATATAACAGACTCTCCCATGGGAAGACAGAACCTGTCTTAAATAAACTGACATTCATTTAAACATCAGACAGCCCAATCCCAACTACAGGAACCCAAATCCATCATAGCAACAAAGAAATCTATACACAATAAAAATGCAGAGGGAACTGCCATCCCCAAACCTTCCCTCTTGTATGGCCTTCCCACAAACAAACACTCACAGCTCACCACCTGCTTCCTCTCTCTCTCTCAGCTCCAACTGCTCTGACCAACTTCCTCTGGGCTCTATTCCACCCTTTCTGCTCAACCCCTTCCTGTTCCACCCACTCATCAAGCTCCTCCCACCACAGACTCATTTGACTCAGGCTTCCATGTGATTTAAGCAGGTCTTCCCATTAAGCAAAAATACATTAACAATACAGTTTACCAAGCACTAGATTAATATGTATTATAGATTACTATGTATATTATACTGTGTATTTCATGTCTAATCTATTCAACTGATCCATCACTCTATTTCTTATCCTGTACCATATTGTTTTGATAATACCCACTTTGTAATAGAGTTTTGGATCTGGTACTGTTAGGTCCTGCTACTTCCTTCACATTTTTTCCCCATTGGTTGTCTTGATGTTATTGATATTTATTCTTCCTGATGAATTCCACTTTTTTCTAGCTCTGTAAAATGTTATTTTTTTTTCATAGTTTGAGTGGTATGGCACAGAATAAGTAAATTAATTAGGTGGAGTTGTCATTTTTATTGCATTGATTTGGCCTACTCATGAGCAATTATATATCTCCAATTGCTTACATCTATCTTTATTTGTATGAAAAGTGTCTTGTAATGTACATATAGTAACTAGATTTGTCAGGGCAGGTAGACTAACAAATGTTTTGTATTGTCTGATATGATTTTAAATGTAATTTTTCTTTCTATCTCTTCCTGCTCGGTTTTGTTAGTGGTATATAGAGATGCCAATTATTTCTATGGGTTTATTTTATATCTTTCAATTTTGGTTAGATTGTTAAAAATTGTGTGAACTAGTGTTTTAGTTGATTCTTTAGGGTTCTTTAAGTATACCATCATATCTTTTGTAAGGAGTGATAGTTTTGTTTCTTCATTGCTTATTTTTATCCTTTTGATTCCTTTCTTCTTTTCTTATTGCTACAGCTAGCATTTCTAGCAGTATGTTGAACAATAGGAATGATAATGGACATTCTTGTTTCACTCTTGATCTTATTGTGAAAGCTTCAAGTTTACCCCATTACAGACAATGAATTCTTGCTGTTGGTTTTAGATAGATACTACTCCATATGGGATCACAAAGAGTCAGACACATCTGAAATGACTGAACAACTACAAATGTATCATTTTAAAAAGGTTCCATTGATTCTTATGCTTTCTACAGTTTTTAATAGGAAAGAGTATTGTATTTTGTCCAAGGCTTTTTTTTTTTTGCATCTATTGATACAATCTTATGATTTTTTTTATTGATATGGTCAGTTATGCTGATAGTTGATCCAGCCCTGTGTTCCTGGTATAAATCCCACCTTGCCATAGCATGTAATCTTTCTGATATATTATTGTAATTTTCCTGCTAGCTTTTTATTGAATTTTTGCCTACATATACTTTAAGGAGATTGGTCTATAATTTTCTTTTCTGTTTTTGCTCTCACTGTTTTGATATCAAAACCATTTTGCATTATAAAAGTAATTTAGTAGGACTCCATCTTTTTTTTTTTCCAAACATTTTATATAATATTGAGATTCATTATTCTTTAAATGTTTTGTAGAATTCACTTGTAAATCAAACTGGCCCTGGGGTTTTTTCCTAGGGAGCCCATTGCTGGCTTATTCAAATTTTTTCTCTCTCTAAAATAGTGTTCTTTAAGTATTCTATTTCATCTACTGTTGATCTGGGCAGTTTTTGTAAATATTCATCCATTTCACTTATCATTCTCTTTAATTAAATTATTGATTGTCTTTATGATTTCTTCATTGACAGACTTATTCTTTAAAATTAGATTATTTAGTTTCCATTATCCCCTAATCTATGCTTCATAGCCCTTGATTGAATGTAATTTTCACTGCATTATGGTCTGAAAAGGACTCATTTAATATTTCTTCTTTTCTGAATTTGGTTGTAAGGTTTTCATGCTTTAATATATGATCACTTTTTGTGAAGGTGTCATGTATAGCTGAGAAAAAAGTCATATCCCTTTCTGTCCCCATTCAGTTTTCTCCAAAGGTATATAATGTCTAATTTTTTCTGAGATTCTATTTATCTTCTTAACTTCTTTGTTATTATGTGATAGTTAGAGTTATCTGTCGCTGAATGCAGAAAATTGAGGTTCCACACTAGTGTCATTTTACTGTCCATTTCCCCCTGGTAATTTATTTAACTTTCCCTTTAGGAATTTAAATGGGGGCAGCTGGGTGGCACAGTGAATAGAGCACTGGCCCTGGAGTTGAGAGGACCTGAGTTCAAATGTGGCCTCAGACACTTTACATTTACTAGCTGCCCTGCCTTCCCCCATCCAAAAAGCATAAATGAATGAAGGAATGAATAAAATGAATAAATACATAAAAAAGAATTTAAATGTTATGCCATTTGGGGGGTGTGTGTGTGTGTGTGTGTATAGATACACATATATGCAATATTGATACTACTTCATTGTCAGTGGTACTTTTTAATAAGGTTAGTTTTCCTGCTTATCCTTTTTGATTAGGTCAATTTTTGCTTTTACTTTGACCGAGATCATGGTTGCTATCCCTGTCTTTTCAGTTGAAGCAAAAAAGATTCTACCCCAACTCCTTACCTTTACCCTGTGTGTGTGTGTCTCTCTCTGTTTCAAGTGTGTTTCTTGTAAATTGTATTGTGTTGGATTCTTGTTTCAAATCCATTCTGCTATCTGCATATCTCCCATTTACATTCACAGTTATATCCATAACTGTTCATGTCCATTCTCTTTTCTTCTATTAATCATTTTCTTTTTCTTTGGTTTCTCCTCTAAAGTCGTTTTTGCTTCTGACCATTGCCTTCTTTTATCTGACCTCTCTTTTATCTTCTCCCCACCCTACTTTCCATTTTCCATTCCCTTCTTACTTCTTTGTTGGGTAAGATAGATTTCTATTACTAATTAAATGTGTGTGTGTGTGTGTGTGTGTTTTGGACCAATTTAGATGTGAGCGAAGCATTGTGCCCTTCCTCTCCCTCCTCCCCCCACCATTGTAAAAGATCTTTCTTATATACCTCTGTTATGTGTGATAATTTCACCCATTCTTCTTCTCCCTTCTTCATTTTCCCAGGCTCATGATTTTAATGTAGGCAATTCTTGTTTTTGAAACTTTCTCCACTAAAGCTGATTTGTAAATCCTATATAATTTATAGTTCTAGGAAATGACCTGAGAGATTAAATTATTTGCTCACTATCACACAACTGGAAAGTGTCAGAGAAAGTCCATTTTACCATACTACCTATATTTATTACAGTTAGAGCTTTGATGATAGTTATTCTTTGCATTCTACTGACACATTAATAGCTCATCATGTTTTCCCTTTGCGAACAGTTGGTCACAAATATGGAAATTATACAAGTATGAAGCTAGACTAGAGAATTAAGACTGAATTCCTACATAGTGCTAATGAATATTCACCTAAATTGAGAAAGGCTATTTATATGAAAATAAAACAAAACAAAAACAAACAGTTGGGACCAGAATATATTTGCTCCACTAGGTAGGCAGCTAGGTGGTGCAATAGATATGGAATGATAAATATTTAAGTTAAAATCCAGCCTCAGATACTTCCTAGTTCTGTGACTTTGGGCAAGTCACTTAACCTCTGTTTGCCTCAGTTTCCTCAGCTGTAAAAGGGGAATAATAATAGCACCTACTTCCCAGGCTTCTTGTGAGAAGCAAATGAGTTAATATTTGTAAGATACTTGCTGTCATTATTATTATTATTATCATTATTATTATTACCAAATTCACCCTCAAAATACTAGAGATTTTAAGAGTATTTTTAACTTTAAAATGACCATAGTAAGAGACATTAAAAGCTAAAAGAAACCCCAAGAAATTATCTAGACTAAATCTTTGCTTTGAGACCTGTAAAATGTTATTTCCCCTCCCTACTTTCATAGATGACAAGGTCAAAGGGGATTAAATCATTTTTCCCAAGACTCCACAACTTAAAATTGACATAGGACAACAATCTTGGTCATTTAACTCCTATTATATTTTTCCTTTTGTATTATACCATCCTGCAAAGGAAAAGAGAACAAAACCCATGAAATATGTAATAAATACTTCTTGTGATAGTACAAGATTTAAAATTTGTCAAATTCACCCCTTCCTTATCTCCTTCTGTAAGTTTCTTTCAAGTTTCTACTTCTGCAATAAGGCATTACTGATGCCTTACCGCCACACTCCCCAGCCTCACACGTAGGTTCTATATACTTGAATTTAGATTTGAAAGCATGTCTGAATTTAAGTTTCATACTCTATCTACTATTCCATCTCTTTTCCCCAGTGCAATATATATCTATATCTCTATCTGTCTCTCTAACTAGATAGATATATGTATGTGCATGTATATATGTATGGATGGATGCATGTATATACGAATATATACTGTGCCTGAATTATAAGATGAAGTCTTACCATTTGTTCACATAGTTTGGATATCTTTTGTAGATAAACAATAAACTGGGTCCAGAATTGAGACCCAGTTAGACAATACTTGAGCAATTACACAACATTTTCAATGGTAAACCTGCTACTTGTGATTGCTCATCTTTATTCTTCTAAGTTTGAACTTTCCTATAAGTCCTAGGTATTCTATGCCAGTCGTATCAAATTCAAATAGAAATGGGGTCACCGAGTAGTACATAAGGATCCCTATAGTCTGCATATTGACTTAGAAAATCACATATGTTTATATATATATATATATATGTAATTGTTATGATTATTATTGTTAATGTTGCAACCCATTAAACTCACATAGGAACCACATTTTAACCTGGATCAGGCTACACTTGAGAAAAATGTAGATAATAGGTGGCACTTTGCTCTATGCTATCAAATTCTATTTTTCTCTATGCAATATCATAAAAGACCAGTTTCAGGAAAATTAAAATTGAAATTGATTTAAAGTATAATATTAAGGGATATTATAGGTATTAATAAACTACTCTTAAATAGGGTGGGAGAGTTGTTTCTTGTAGCAGATAGAGAGTTAACCTCATTGTGAGGATCCATGCTATGCTCTTTAGACTATAAGCTGTAAAGAAGTGTTGACTTGAATTGGTAGAGACAGTATCTTCACTGGGAATTCTAGGAAGGAAGGGGAAAACAGGAAAGGAAGGAAGAAAGAAGGAAAGAAAGAAACATTAAAGTGACAGGAACAACACTAAGCACAGGAAATGCAAATACAAATGAAAAGTAAGTTCCTTCCCTCAAGGAGATTACATTCTTTTTTTTGGGGGGGGAGTAGGAGTCTAAGAGTATTTAACTTTATTATCTGAATCCAAAGAGGGTAGGGTAGGGTAGGGTAAGGGCAGAAGTCCCCAAGGAAAGGAACATGGGCTGGGCTCAGCTTGGATTGGGGACTCCTCAGGGCTGTGAGAGTAACAGCATTCATTCCCCAGGAGGCAAGTTCCCCGTTTGAACTTCTTGCAAGGGAAAGCCTTGAGCATGTCAGTTCCCTGGTCCTTAGTGGGCTCCTTCCGTTTGTTCTGTAGCTGTTGCTGTTTCTCTGCCAGCTCCAAGGGGCCCTTCTCCCCTGACCGGGCTCCGGCCTTTGGGCCCCAGTTGGCTTCAGGATTAGCTTGGAATTGCTGTAGTCCCTGCTGTCAGGAGTTGGGGTTAGCATCATCCCAGATGGAGAAATTTGCCTGGAGCCTGGGCTCCACTTTGAGAATATGGAAGGCTGAGCTGGTCTCTGAGAGACACTCCCATTTCAGAGGGTTCTTTTTCTCCCAGCAGCGCATGATGTCCCAGAGCACTGAGGGTGGGACGTCTGTCTTCACAGCATTCTTACAGGCATGAGAGAGGCTTACCTGGTAGCCAGCATGTAAGAGTGCAGACTGCAGCTGTAAGAGACTGGGTGTATTGCAGTGAATGGTACTGCTCAGCTGATCCAGTGTGTAGTTCAAGGAGACGTCTGGCAGCACCTCAAAGACCATACTAGCAACACCCCAGATCCTTGCAGATGTATGGAAATGCCCAGGGTTCCTGTTGACGGCAGCCAAGAAGTCCAGGTCATGGATTGGTTCTGGCCACAGAGGGCCACCCAGCTGATATCACTGCCCACAGTGCTCACACTCAGACCCCACTGGGGGGCCTGTGGCGGCAGAGAATTTAACACGTCCACCATTGTTCACTGCCTTGCCCAGTCTTTACAAGTGGAAGGAACCACAACCAATACACTGGAACAGGAATCCCTGCTTACTGGCCAAGGCTTTGACTTTGGCTTGGCCTGTGTACACACGAACCAACACTCGGATGTAGAAGTCGGCGCTAATGCTGAGCAGGGGGACAATATATCATTGGTAGCAGTTGGCCTGAAGGTCGAAGCTATGCAGCACAATTCTTAGTACCATTTCATGACAGGCTTAGCTCTTGATGGACATGGCTCCTTATTTGCTATAACATGTCTCACTGCTGTTCTCTGCCATCACAGCCATGTCAATGCAGGTCACACACAGGAGACCTCCTTCAGAACTGCCTGCACAGCAGCATCTAGGAATGTGGCTGGGCTTCCATAAGGGTCTAGGTCAATGACATCAAATCACTGAGATCCCCTTTGGTGCTCATACATCAACAGGTGAGCATCAGCTAGATTAGGCTGACTAACACGACCAGGTGACTAATGTGGGTTAGCTGTATATTGCATCCTATGAGGTCTACAGCCCAGGCAGAGGCATCATTTGCTATCACGGCTCAGAGGCCTGGGACCTCCTTTGCAAACTGGATGGAGTGAAGGCCTGATGCTGCCAAGCCCTCCAGCACATGCAACCCCTCCTTACAGACATTTCCCACAGCTGCTGTCTGGGGTTTGTCCCTGGGTCAGGGCTCCGTGCTTCCCTTCTCTGATTCAGCCAGGTTCACAATCACCTTCTGAAAGCTTCTCCTCACCTGGCACCTCAATCTGAATTCCTTTGGCGAGAGCTGCATCCAAGCAAACTCTGTAATGATGGCACATGCTAGGTCTCTGTTGAACTCTTGAACTGGGTTGTGAAACACTTCATTGCTTTGCGGGGAGGACCCTTTATCCCCTGCAAAAAATGGGCTCGAAAGAAGTTTTGGAAATGGCTTTGGATGCTTCAGATGTCAAGTTGAAGCCACAGAGCAACCTGGACAGGCATCTAAAGGGGGTTCTTGCTTGACTTATCAGTAGCGGCAGCTGCAACAGCAAACCAGAAATCTTGAATGGAACACATTTCTGAAGTCAACTCTTGGGTGTTGCAATGTTGCCCCAGGAGAGCAAACCCTCCAAGGAGATTAAATTATAATGGGGAAGACAAGACATGAAAGGGAGCTGAAAGTGAGGATGGGGAGAAGGGAAGAGGGTATGGTTGTGAACTCTAGAGAAACTCAAGAACACTGCTGGAAGGGAAGAGAAGGCAAGTTCGCCTGGACCAATCCAGAAAACAGAAGCTCCAGGAGGAACTCATCAATAGGATAAAGGAGGTAGAACTTATGATAGATAAAAGTTAAGTGGGTAGTGGGGTAATAGGGAGTGGGGTAGTTTCAGGGCAAGGAAGTTCTGATGCTGAGAAAAGTTCCAGGTTGAGGTAGCAATGTAGGGGAATGGTTCTGAAAAGAATGTGTACATATTGTATATACCATTAAAATCACAGATCTCCCCTTAAGAAAGTAAACAGTAAGCCACAGCATATTAGCAGTAATAACTTGAGGGAAAAAAGTAATATTAAAACTATCACCAAGAACATGTGTGGCTAGAACAATCTGTTGGCTGACACTGAGAATGAAAGATAACAGATGGACAACCCAAGTGTTGCATTTACCTCCATAGAATACTAATATAGCTAGTATAAACACCCAGTGTGTTAGGTAAAGCCTTTACAGAGGTTTTATGCAAGGTTGTGAATAGTAATCACACAGTAAAAGAAGCTATGCATAGGTTGCAATGTGGCACAAGAGTGTCCTTTGATCAGTGATGAAATCACAGAAGTATTGATGATTTACCTAAAAACTCAAATTAAACAACTATCAAGAGAGTTAAAAGGGGGGAAAAAGAAGTAGGCAAAATAAGTGCTGATAACTTATAAATGTATTATTAAGGGGATTTTAGAGCTATTCAGAGTATATCATTTATCTATTCAGAGTGTATCATGTATCTACAATATACCCATATTTTTTATGTTTTCAGTTGGGGGCACTGTCTAAGACAGAATTTTTAGTTGGATGAACTTTTATCACACACAGTATATATGAGATTTCATATCTTCTTAATTCAACCTTAATTTTGTTAAATTTCAGGCAAGTATTATAACTGGAATCTCATAAATTTTACTACGGTACCTAAAAATTGAAAAGGACAAATGACAAAGGAAATTAAATAATTAGAAAGAAAACGAAGGTAAGTTATTCATAGAACTCATATTATAGAGGAAACTGTCAGCAGAAAAATTTTTTAAAAGGCTATTCATTCTTCCATATCTCTCATAATGGGCAGATTAATCTCTAAACAGGATATATAAATAATTTCCCTTATTCATATTTTCAGATAGTAACTTCAGTAAAGCTCTGATGAAATATGCCACCCCTTCTAAAGTTTTATAGCTAAGAAAAGAGTCCTATTCAGCAGAATAGAATCTAATTGGATAAGAGGTTGCAGGAATGTACCTGTAATTCTGCTTCTGTGTGTATTCATAACAAGTTTTCTGAATTCTTGAAAGAGTAAAATATTGTATGCAAAATGCTTTGAAAATATAATATTACTTGGACTGATTGGACCAAAGGCTTTGCAGTGCCAGGAGAAAGTTAGCCATTTCAAAAAAAAAAAAATTAAGTTTAATTCAATACAGCTGGTATAGCATGAATTTTCATCCACGTTTTCAAGACCTAGTAATAGTTGTATTGGCTCAGCTATACTGACTCATCTGAGTGTCTACATGTCATTGTGACCAATAGAAGCACAATCTGATGTATAGATTTTCTTCTGGGCAAAGTTAACTTACCGAAAGCAGGATTCAACATCTGGATCTAATCTATTCCCTTCACCCCTATATTCAAACCAACTTCACTAATAGGTCAAGAGTTTGAAAATGTAAAATAGTATAGTAACTAATATTATGTCACTGTGGTAATTGGTCACTATGCCCAAAGAGCTAACTAGTGATTGGGCATGGGGGGTGGGATGAACTGGAGGTGGGGAATAGCCCTTGAACAGCTCATATTGTCTTTTGCTGGGACCATCATATGCACTTTTTCAGGTTGACAGAACCTGCAAGCACTTGTATTCTGTTAAAAGAGATTTTGAGAAACAAGAGCTTTGAGATATAGAGATTAAAAAAGGTATTAAAATAAATCTAAGCAATAAATTTCATTGATCCTATATGCAAGAATTTGAAATGGTCACTGAAGCAAATTGCACAAAATAAGAAGGCAAGGAGAATGTAGCCATGCTCATGTGACCAAACTGATATAGTTGTAGATCCTACTAAGTATTATAGGAAGGTGTTAAAATAAATCAGAAGGCTAAACCATCTAGAATGTCAACATCATAGAAATACAGAATCTCAGAACTAGAAGTGCCTCAAAAAAATAATTAAACTAAAATCCTTCATTTTACATTCATCTACTTGCCAATGTCACTCAGCTTGTTAGCAACTAAAACTCAGGGCTCTAGACTCCTAGCCCAGAACTTTCTTTTTTTTTTGTACTACTTCACATGATGAAAGATAAAGAATTATAATGTTTGTCTTTTGTTAAAATTGTATAGTATGGAACATTTGTACTGTTATATTCCCTCAACTCAGAAGAGCTAAGCAAAACAAAGCCTTTTTCTGTGTACTTCTTTATGAAAGGGCACAGGACCTCAAACTGTGATTATATTGACACAGGAACTTTCCAGGGAGCTAAACTACCTCTATCAATGCAGGTTAGCATCTCCTTGACAATTTGCAATTTTTAAGTTTCTTAATACCACCAAGAGGTTAAATTTAAATTACCTGCCTGGGGTTACATAGCCACACATATTAGAGTTAAGATTTCAGTCTGTCTTCTTTGACTCCAAATATTCTTGCCTCCACTACCCTAGAAAAGATGGACTTTTTAAGAAACTGATTTGACATTTAGACATCTACGCTAAATATTAAAAAGGAGGTGGCCAGTAGGTAGAAACTATTTGATTTTTTAGGAGATCCATATTTCTTTCTTAGCTTTGCTATTGACTGATTTCATAGTCTTTTGGAGTTGATTCATCTTCCTCTGTTGTTACTGGGGATGATAGTACTTGTAACTCATGTGAATTTTGCTATTGATGAGAAAATATGGCTTCATTTTTTGATTTTTAATTTTTTTTTCAAGACTATGTTTTTGTTATAGTGGATTTCTTTTAAAATGTATTCCATATTTATGTTCAAAATAGACAAAATATAAACAATATTTGAATGAATAGAGTAATATGAATTTTTATAACAAGATGGATAATCTTACTATTAAAGAGTACAAACTTAATTAATTACATTTCCACTCATATTCAAATACATTATTTTATTATATATGCTCAACCTGGAAATATTACTTATGCTTTCATTTTGTTGTGTTACCCAATTTACATATATATGTCTATATGACTATATGTACATATATGTATATAAATATATATTAATACAAAATTTTCAGTTAATTTACAGCTTAGGGATAAGTGTATTTTTGATAGCTGTAAAACCTCAAATCTTTTATGCAAAGTAGGTATACCAAGTCAGCAACAGTAGTATTAGTGAAAAACATATTCATATTTACATTGTCATATTAAGTTACCATAAAGAAAGGCACCTGAGGTTTTAAAATACAGTGTTTTATTTTGTTTCTATCCAAGTGTGGCTTAAATGAGACAAATGTTGTCCTTGGCTTGTAAAGTGTAACATCACATTTTAAATGATCTCTATTTAAATTGATTTATTGTTTATTGTCAGGTTGTTGTAAATCCTTCTTCTCAATACTTAGGATTTCTGGAAAAGCCAAACTTTAATGACTATATATGAGAGCATTTGCAATCTGATGTTTAATACCCCAGGAATAAAATTCAAGAAGTAGATTAAGTATCTAAGCAACATTCAATCTGTTCATGAGTTGCATTATTTTTTTTTTTTATCCCTTCCTTGGAACAGAGAATACCTTTATTTAAGGCTTTATATAGCTCCATGTTTGTATCCTTTATGAATTCAGATAATACAAAGTTTATTCTTACAGCTGTAACAAATTCTAAAGAGAATCCTTAGTGACAGCTTGACTTATATTGCATATATTAATGGAGAACAAAGTAAATTATCTTCAACTGGCCTTCTTTAGCCTGGTTCTCTCCACATAATCCAGTAAGGACTGCATCATTTTTCTAATTATATGTCACAGTTAGAAGAAAGTCATGAGATGAGGTACCTCATTTTAATTAAAGCTCATGTAGCAATGAAACCATCCACAAAATAATTAGCCATATACATAGATATAAAGACCTAATTTTTGATAACTATTTCCTGTGTTGCTAGAGAACACATGAGAGCAGGGTTGCAAATTAATCAACAAGGATTCATTAAGTATTTATTTTTGTACCAGGCACTGTTCCAAGGCTAAAGATACAAAAAGAAAGAAGAAAAAAAATCTGTACCCAGGAAGTTTACATTTAAACAGAGAAGATAATATATTTTAAATCAGAAAACACAAGATTAATAGAGAATACATGGAAAATAAATTTAGAGGGTATGGAACTAGCAGCTATGGCACCAAGAAAAGTCCCTTAGAGAAGATGGCACCAAGTAGCATTTTGTTTTGAGATCCAGTACTCAAATTTTCTGTTAGAACATCTGAGAAAGTCAAATGATAAATAGAAATGGTTATTTCCCTTTCAAAGGACCAGTTCTGCTTGTTAAGATGAAAAATTTTATCCCTGACTGACATCAGTGAACTTGCATTTTATGAAGAAGGTATTACATATGATATGGACAGAAATAAATATCATGTAAGAGAGCATAAGAGTGATCTAGGCCCATGCTTTTGAATGGAAAGGAAGGAATTATTTCTCCTGGGGATGGTAGGATCAAGAAAGGTGGCAATGGAACTAGTTTTCTAAGGAAGGGAATTTCAGCATGTGGGAAGGAGGAAAGAGGTGAATTTCAGCCATGAGCAAAAGCTTAAATGAATGTATAGAAATAGACAAGAGTAGAACAAGACTGAAGAAGAGCTATTACTCCACTTTGATTGGAATGTAGTAAGAAGCAGAGTAAAATTTTAAAAAAAGAAATAAAAGTAGATTGAAACCAGATTGTGTAGTATACTAAATGCCAGGCTAATAAACATATATTTTATATTCAAGGCAATGGAAAGACATTGAAACTTTTGAGCAGGGGTTAATATGGTTAGTGCTTTGCCTTAGGGAGATCATTTGAGCAGTTGTGTGTGAAGGATGGATTAGAAGGGGAAGACAACGTTAGATACAAAAATATCCTTTAGGGTATGTTGATACAGATGAAAGTGGTGGAAGTCTAAACCAGAATAATAGCTACTTGAGTAGAAAGGAAGGGACAGATGAGGAACTGTTGTGGAAGTAAAGGGAATAGTCTTTGTCAATTGAGTGGATATTGGGAGTAAGGGAGAGAGAAGACAGTGATAACCTTCTAACTATGCTTAATGTAACTCTTGTGTAGCACAGGAGGAGCAGTGTATGAGAAGTTGCAGAGAAGGGTACATGTCTGCTTTCCACAAAGTTCAAGCTCTAACTCTGCCACTTATGCCAGTACTTGGAATCCCTCAGTATTCTCTCAGTCTCTCCAAAGCATCAAGCAGCACTGGGCTGACTCTCCCCTCTCTACTTAGGTAGGA
>CM053585.1:280646983-280669568 GCA_028646515.1 Pseudochirops corinnae
TGCAGAGCCTCTCCATAGTGAGCACACTGTGAGCGTCTGGTTAAATGTTCCTTCTTCCTATCCTGCCCCTCCACTCTCTACCCTGTCCCTATCCCTCTACAGAAATGTGAGCATTCATCAGCCCTCCCCCCCACCCTGCCCTCCCCTCTATCACCCCACTACTCATCCCCCTTCCCCCAACTCTTCTATGTGGCAAAATTGGGCTGTTTTTTCAATGAAGTATTATACATTCTCTCCTACTTTTTTCATTTTTTTCATTTGGTTTGACTGATTCTTGATATCTCATAGAGTCATTAGCTTTCACTTGTCCAATTCTAATTTTTAAAGAATTATTTTCCTCAGTTAGCTTTTGTACCCCTTTTTCCATTTGGCCAATTCTACTTTTAAAGGAGGTGTTTGCTTCTGTGGATATGATTTCCCCAAAATTTGGCCAGTTCTATTTTTAAATCTTTCTTTTCTTTGGTCTTTTTTTCTTTCCTTTTTGAAGCTGTTGACTCTTTTTTTTTTTTTCTCCCTCATAACTCTCATTTCTTTTCCCAATTTTTCTTCTATCTCCCACTTGATTTTCAAGATCCTTTTTGACCTCTTCCAAAAGGACTTTTTTGGGTTTGGGACCAACTCATATTCCCCTTTGTAGTTTCACATGTAAGCAATGTAACATTTTGTTCTCCTTTGAGTTTCTGTTTTGATATTCCCTGTCACCATAATAATTTTCTATTGTCAGGTCTATCCTCATTTCTTACTCATTCTCAACCTATTTTGTGACTTTTAAAGTTGAGCTCTGGGGCACAGAGGGCACTATCCCAAGCTTCTTATACTTGGGGCCACAGGCCTGGTCTCTGTTTTTCTGTTCCAAGGCTTCAGGTGCTTGTGACTTGCCCACTCTGCAGGGCTGGTATGGGGGGGGGGGAAGGGGGAGAGAACCTGGCCTAGTGCACCTGTTGTGCCAGGGTTTCAGTGCTCATAATTTGCCTTCTGCGCTGAGGATAGAGGCCTCACTGCTGACCTGTTGAAGGAGGAATGAAGGGCCTTGTTGCTGATCTGTGCTGTGGCAGAGACCCTCCAGCTGGCTTACCCAGACACTGTCTGCACTAGGCTGTGCTTTGCTTTTACCCTAGTGATTCAGATCTTTCCTAAAATCCTACCAAGTTATCTTAAGCTGGCAAATTATTTCACTCTCTTTTTGTGGGTTTTGTCATTCCAGAATCCATTTAGAGGCTTAATTTAATGTTATTTCTGAGGGAAATTGGAGATACTCAGGTATCTTCATGGCTTCTCTGCCATTTTCACTCCAATCCCTTAAGACAGTTTTCAGATGAAACAATCCATATGAAGGAATGCTCTGAATGACTACGGATTGGAGAAATGAAAATTAATATAATTCTGAAGTACTACTTCATACTTATTAGATTGGCTTATAGGACAGAAAGGAAAAATGTTGGAGGGGATGTGGGAAAATTGAGGCACTGGTGTACTATTGGTGGAACTGTGAACTGATTCAACCATTATGCAGAGCAATTTGGAAATACACCCAAAGTGTTATAAAAATTTGCATACCCTTTGACGCAACAATGAACCATCTCCAGTCTTTCTGATCTATATTTTGCCACTGGACCCAGATGGTTCTGGAGGAGAAAATGAGGCTGGTGACTTTGCACAGCCCTCCATCACTTGAATCCAGTTCACTTGCCTGTCATAACATTACCTTCCCGATGTCATGGTCTTCTTCCAGAACAAAGGACAAACAACAACAACACTACTAGGTTTATACCCCAAAAGACATAAAAAACTAAAAAAGAAAAGGACTCATATGTAAGAAAATATTTATGGCAGCTCTTTTCTGGTAGCAGGGAATTGGAGGTGGGGGGGTGCCTATTAGTTGGAGAGTGACTACATAAGTTATGGAGGATAATTGTGATGGAAAATTATTGTGCATAAGAAATATTGAGCAGGATAAGACTTAGATGAACTGATACAAAGTGAAACAAATGGAGCCAAGAAAGCATTACATATAGAAACAATAATACTGCAAGCAATACTGTGAATGGCTTAGCTATTCTCAGCAATATAATGATCCAAGACAATCCTGAAGGACTTGTGATGAAGAATGCTGTACATCCCCAGGGAAAGAACTAATGGAGTCTGAATACAGATAGAAGCATACATTTTTTAGTTAATTTCTTGATTTTTCTTTTTTGGCTATTTTTTTTAATAACATAACTAATATGAAAATAGGTTTTCCATGATTGCACATGTATAACCTATATCAAATTGTTTGTCTTCTCACCAGGGGAAGGGGGATGGAGAGAATTTAGAACTCAAAATTTTAAAACTTTACATTAAAGATGGTTTTTTACATAAAGGCAAAAAATGGACTTTGGGATTGTTTAGGAGGTTTGAATATATTGACTAAGTCCCTTTCATTTCCAATTGTATGATTCTATAATTAGTCTAGCAGTTAAATGGCACAATGGATAAACCACTGAACTTGGAGTCAGGAAAACTCCTCTTTCTGAGTTCATATCTGGCCTCAGACACTTACTAGCTGTGTGACCCTGAGCAAATCATTTAACCGCATTTGCCTCAATTTCCTCATCTGTAAAATGAACTGGAGAAAGACATGGAAAATCACTCTGGTATCTTTGCCAAGAAAACCCCAAAAGAGGTCATGAAACATCAGACAACTGAAAAAATGACTAAACAACAACATGATTAATCTATTATTCTGTGAAGGTGGAAAGAGAAGTAGGTAGCACAGGTACATTAGCAACAGGTCTTGACAAACTGATCCTGTCTTTTCTTGACAGGATTACTAAAGTGTAGGTAGCCTATTGATTCACTCAATAAGCATGTGCCAACCACTGTGCTAGCCACTAGGGCTATAATGACCAAAAAAAAAATCTGTCCCTGTCCTCAAAGAGATTATATTCTATTAAGGTAAACAAGATGACTGCAGAACAGTAAATTAAAATGGAGTCAAATTAAATAGCAAATAATTTCTGGGAGAGGGGATGAATAAAAGGGTCAACATAATCTGGATAAACTTCCTGTAAGAGATGTCAACTAAGCTGAACTCTGAACTGAACTAGGGATTCTAAAATGCTGAGTTGGGAAGGAAGGTCAGAAAATGCCACATAAAAAGATATACTTATATTTCAGTTAGACATTTCACAAAGTCTCTCATGATTTTCTGTTGAGCATGATAGATATAGATTTATAGTTAAATGAATTGAGAAGTGGTTCACTGACCAGGACAAAGATTAAGGATCTCTGTCATCCTGGAGGGAAAATTTCTAGTGGAGTGCCTCAGGGCTCTGTCTCTGGCCTAGTAAGTTCAACATTTTATCAGTCATAGATGAAGTCATAGATGTCATACCTTTCAAGTTTTGGGATGACACAAAGATGAGAAGGATGTTTAAAACACTGAATGACAGAATCAGGATCCAAAAATTGCCTAATGTCTAGAATGATGGTGCAAAATACTTACACATAAAGTTAATCAATTTTTAGAGGATATATGTGTGTATATGTATACTATGTACCCACATGCATATGTGTGTATACATAAGCATATACAACACATCCTCACATGTATGTATACATATATGCATACATACATATCTGTATGTTCATCTATCTACTTATTCACATATCTATACCCTCCAAAAACAAACTGCCCTAGGATGTCATCCTCTAAGATGAAGATCTCATGGATAAATGGTGGTCAATTTAAAAGAGACACGGATTGGGGAAAAGTAGTAGATTCAAAACTTAATGTGCATCAATAATGTGAACAAATAGCCAAAAAAGTAATGTGATATTAGGTAAGATTGCTGGAGTGGAGAGGGAAAAGGAAGGAAATGAGCATAAGTTAAGTGTCTACTATGTATCAGGTAATAAACACTTTACAAATCTTATCACATTTGATCTTTACAACAACTTGGGGAGGAAGCTGCTATTTTGATTCCCATTTTACAGTTGAGAAAACTGAGGTAGATGCTACGTAGCTGGGGTCACACAACTATTAGGAGGCTGAGGACAAATTTGAACTTTCAGCTCCCTGACTCCAGGCCTCTTTGTATGATACCATCTTGATGCCTGTAGGCAAAGTATTATGTCCAGAAAAAAGAAGTTAATCTTCTGATCCACTCTGTTAGTCACACCACATCTGTTCCATTTGGGGTACAATAGTTTAGGAATGATATTGAGAAGATGGAGCAAACACAGAGCCAGGTTTGTGATTGTAGCAGGATGGGGGAGGGGGAGAGGAGAAAGGAGGGAGGGAGACAGAGAGAGAGAAAGAGAGAGACAGGGAGAGAGAGAAGAAGAGACAGACAGACAGAGATAAAGAGAGAGAGAGAGAGAAAAATATATATATATATATAAATGTTTTTTAGGTCAGGCTGGGTTTGGATGAAATAAATGGATGGCAATGGAATTTAAAGTATATCAAAAAATGATCTAAGGGTTTGTTTTGTTTTGTTTTTAAGCTCTGGCGGTAAGAATTTAGGGAGAAGGATAATTATACTGTCTCCAAGTATTTGAGGGGCCACAATGTGGAAGAGGTACAATAAGCCTTTTTTTTAAACTTTTTTTATAGAAACCTTGTACCAGAAGTATCTATAACAAAGAGGCAAGCTTATCTATTGGAACATTATATCACAATTACTAGTCTGCACCACTGACTGGAAACCTCAGGTTAAAATGTTATTGCATTACCTAACAAGCTAATATTATTAAAGGACACAAACTTTATTATCCTACACATATAAGATTATAGGATCATAGATTTATAGCTGCAAGGGACCAGGAAGGCTATAAACAGAACTAAATAGAACCTCTCATGTTCTTCGTCTTGTCTTACAACTCTTTTTTTTTTTTCCCCCCAGAAATGCTTCTGATGGGCTATTACAAATTCAAAGTAGTTTGGAGCAGTTTATCAGGATTAACCTGAAGTAGGAGTCACTAGGATCTTCAAACAGGTCATTTTTCAGGATTCAAAAAAAAATCTACATTTCTCTCCTTGATCAACTCCATTTGATTCAATTAAGTTTAATTCAGAAAAAAAAAAAAAAAAAACTTCCTGCCCTCCAAGTGCTTATATTCCACCAGAGCCTAACTCTTATCTTACTTCTTTCTACAAAACATTAGCATTATGTTTATGTTTATATCTAGGGGAGTGTCTAGCGGTGTTCTGTAGTTGCTCAGTAATACTTGATTTTTTACATGATTTTGACTAATTAATTGTATTTGTTCTATTCCCTGTTGTTGTTTTGTACTTTGTTAAATATTATTTTGTATATGTATTTTTTTTCCCAACTAAAATATAAACTCCTTGAGTGCAGGAACCATATGTTCTATTACATTGTGTATCAACCACAGCTTTTAACATGGTGTATTGCACTTAGTGAGTGATAGACATTGATTAATTGCAGTAGAAAACAAACAAGTAAATGAGAATCTGATGGCCGTATTTCCAAATCTCTTTTCTCAGATCCTTGTTTATCATGAGAACTCCATTTTTTGAGGGCCGTGGGAGATTTCTGCCTGATTTCAGTCCAATCATTGCTAAGCTAAAGTCATTCTCAGTTCTCAGTATCTTTTCCAAAATGTTTAGCTAGCACCTGACCATCTCAAAGCTTCTCCTAGTTCAAAGTACTCTACCATACTGGTTACTTTTTGCCATCCTTCTGTCCCCACAGTTTGTTCATTCATTAGAAAATCCTGGTATTTCTGTCAGTTTGATAATTAATGTCAGCTTAGCAAGGAATTTTATGTGACGCTGCCCACCTCCTTCAATACTTGTCTTGGTACTAGAAACATTTCAAAAGGAACAACTTCCTTCTGATTTAATTGGCAGGAGGGTAGAAGTCATAGTTCTCTTTATCCCAGTTAAACATATTATATGACCACGGTGGTTAAAGTTAATGTAACCTGTGAAGTTTCCTGCTGAAGAAAGGAGGTTCCATATCAGCAGGGATCCACAACAACTACAACTTATGTGAAACAATATCCTAATTATAGTAGAAATATAGAATATAAAGCTATGTCTATTCCAAATTCATATATCCAGTCAGTAAAATTTCCATCTTTAACTCTAGAAGACAAACATACATACATATATCTATACTTACAATAACCAAGGTAGTTACATGCAGTTTGCCCACAAAAATTATAGCTAACAGTTGTATAGCATTTTAAAAGTATTTTATATACACTACATTACTGGTAGGGAACCTGTGACCTCAAGGACCTCTGTGGCCTTCTTAGTCCTTGGGTATGGCCTTTTGACTGAGTCCAAGTTTTATTGAAGAAATTCTTTTATTAAAGGGATTTGTTCTGTGAAGTTTGGATTCAGTCAAAGGGCCTCATTTGAAGACTGAGAGGGCCACATGGGGCCTTGAGGCACAGGTTCCACATCCATGCAGTACATCAATTGTTCCTCATGACAACCATGTGAGGTAGTTACTAGAGGTTCAAAAAAAAAAAAAAGAGCTTAATAAAATTTAAAGATCTTTAAGATATTTAGAATAATTGATACCACATTATTCTGAGATCTTGGTAATTTTGTAAGTGTTAGGATAATTTATATTTTGACTATTTTTTCTGGGTATTTTCATTTCTATTTTTGTTTTTGTGAACTATTTCTGCTCTTGGTTGATTTCAGGTTTTGTTGAGTGTGTAAAGAAGAAAGTATATTTCAGAGGAAAGACATACAGGATCTAAAGGGCTCAAGCAGAGTGATGTGGATGATCCTAAAAGAAAGTGGAATAATTCCAGAGATGGCTTGAAGTTGAAAGATGACAATAATCCGGGGGCCAGAGACAAAAGCTTTGAGTTTTGCATTGGCAGCTAAATGGCACACAGAGAGCTGAGAGAAGTACAAAAAAACAACTCAAAGCTTAGGGATCAGATACTAAAGACAAGGGGGTCAGTCAGGAGAGGAAATAAAGAAGACCCAAAAAAAATCATTTTGTCAGAGGCAGCTGAGAGTGTCGATCAGAGCAGCAGGGGGAGCTGTGGTATTGCAGTTTCTAGTTAGAGTTCTAAGGCCAAGTTCTTAATGAATGGTTCTAGGACAAAGAATGTGCTGGTGATTCTCAATTTTATAATAAACAGCTAAACTACACAAACTAGAACTAGCATTAATGACCTGCATCACCCTCTAATGAAGCAGATTATAGGATCAGTATATCCTCTTCTTTTCTCAGCCCTAACCGATATCCTATAATGATTACAGTAAATATAACCACAGGTATACACTTTCAGTCTATAACTTAAATATGTTTGTTTGAATTTTTAAAGGATAAATTTTCTTGTGGGTGAAGAAAGTAGTAGGAGGAACACAGAATTAAAACTGAGAGAGACGCCCACTAGGAAGAGGAGGGAATATTTGTACCTAGCGATGTATCCTAAAATAATATTTTCCCTAATTTTGGTTAGCTTTATCTGGTGGCAAAGATAGGAGTGAAAGGGATCAAAAGAGATAAGTATGCAAAACATCAATCCTGCTTTAACAAAACCTCTCCTAATTCACTTTCTTTCTTCCATCATTAACTAAGGACATCTTTCTTTCTTTGAACCCATTAGAATTTCTTCCATTTTTTTCAATGTAGTTTTATTTTATTTTATTTTGTTTTTCTTTCCACATATTTTCTTGCTTAAAATATAAAGCCAGACGTGGGCAAAGTGAGCTGCCTGGCTCCTGTTTAGTGCTCTTCAGATCTAAGTTTATATTTATGTTTGATTTACCTTGAGCTTCAAAACCTTTATGCATCTTCCAACTAACAAGGGATTAACTTCCCTCAGTAGCAGAATAGATAACTGGATCAAGTCTTATTTGAAATGGGGCAAGGACTAGAGGCTATGAGTGGATAAGGGCTTCCTCTTAATTTGGTTGTTTTCCACCAGAGAGATATGAATTTTGTAGCTGACAAGAGTACTGTCCCTTAAAAATAGTTCAATTGCTACTATGTCTAAAAAGAATGGAACTTAATTAATTCATATTTATCTTATGATCACAAAAGAGAAAGAATATATTGTACTATGCAAGTGTTTGCAAAGATCCTAAGCTAGTTTCTGCTCCCAATGCCCTTAAAAAAAATGATATTCTCCCAGTGTTGTAATAGGATTATAAATCATGTGATACTAAGAAAAAAATTAAAATGGTAGGTTATAGAAAGGGCAATAGTGGGTAGCATTAGGCTATCATGTATTACTAACAGGGGCTTGCTTACAAGAGGCTTTACAAAACAGATCATCAAGGAAGCATGGTACAATAAAAAGAGTTCTGGGGAGTTGCAAGACCTAGGTTTATATTCTAGTTATGCCACTTATCTACCACCTCTGTGACCTTGGACAATTTACCTAATTTTTCTGAGCCTTGTGTTCCTCAACTGAGAAATTATGGGGTTGAACTAAATGACCTAGAGGGCTAAATCTTCTAATCTATAAAATGGGGAAGTTAGATTAGAAGAGTTTTGGGGTCTATTCCTCAGCTCTAAATCTATAATCCTATCTATGACTAGTGAAGAGGTACAGGCTCTGGGAACCCCGTTCAACTCTGATTGAATCTCCCATTCAAGTCTTCTCTCAGGCAAAGAAAAGCAAAATTTATTTAAAATTCTCCATAATGGGTAGAAAGACTCTTAAGAAGCCTCTGTATCTGTGATGCTTACATTGGGCAAGTGGACCAGAATCATCTGACATAGGGTGAGTCTGTGCTAGATAATTCTCTGGAGCTCTCATACCTCATGGAGGTAAGATGGGGTCTTATATACAGAAAGGTTGCAGGAGGATTTTAGGGATGGTCTACAGGAAGAGTTTGGGGATGTTCTTGAGGCGGAGTCAAATAAGGTCATACTCCAGTGATGAGAGATTAAGGTGGGAAGTAGCTGGAGGCTATCTGGAGATGAGACAATGGAGGGTTTGGGAGGATCAAGGGTGGAAGTTGCTGGACAAAGGAGGGCTAGGCTAGTAACTGAGATTTGGACCTAGCTATAATGAAAGACTCATGGCCTTAGGCAAATGCCTTATCAAATGGGAAGATTCAATAGGAGTTCAAGGGGGTTCCCAGATATGTACTTCATCACCTATCATGCTTGATTTCTGCTTCATAGAATCCCTAGGTTCCTTCAAAGCTCAGCTCAGGTGTCATTTCCAACAGGAAATTTATCTGTAGACCTCTATCTTTTGTGACCTCTTCCTCCAAAGTTATTTTGAATGTACTCCTGTGTATATATTATCTTTTCACATTCAATCATCTGTTATTTTTTCTACCACTCACAAGATCTAGGGTTGAATATATCATAGAAATTTCACCTGGTAGGGACTTGGCAATCATTTATTCCAACTCTCTCATCTTAAAGGTAAGGACAATAAAGAGTTTTTCAAAAGTCCCATAGGTACATAATAAGTAGCAGAGTTTGGATTTTAACCCTGTCCTTCTAGTTCCAAATTTAGTGATCTTTCTACTATTCCAGGTTATTTGTTTCCTTATTCTAGAAACAGTTCCAGTATGAGTACCTTTCTATGTAATTCTATTTGAGAAGTTGACTTATGAAAAATTTTAATTACAGAATGCTAAAACTTATCACACCCTGAGTCATGTTAAAATGGTGATATTAACAATTTCACTTAGAACTCTATGTACAACACAAGGCTTTCTATTTTTTTGGTGGTGGTGGTAATGGCTAATTCTTGGATTAGACCCTGTGAAGAAGCTGATAATGAGCAATTTCACCCTTTTTCAATGAAAAGGATGCCAAATAAAATAGTAGAAACAAATCATAGAAAATTTCAATGTGCTAAATTTTGAACTTTAAAAAATGGCTTTATAAAATTTCTAACCACAGAATCAACAATCTAATCTAATCTATTTACTAATCAATAAACCATTCAGATATTTATAAGTGTCATCTCTATGCCTGTCATTGTACAATGAGCTGGGAATACACATACACAAAATCCCTGAGTTCTCCTAGAATAAGGTGAATTTCAAGTTATCTCTACTTTGGATGTCACAGATTTCCCACCCATTTTGTATTTATCTTTTCTCTTAGTTTAATCAACTGTGACTGTTTGTTGTGTTAGACTGTATAGTATTCTACATATATCCCTTCTTGAAAGAATTTATTGGAATAAGACTGAGGAGCAAGAAAGAGAAAAAGCCATAATGAAATTTTCATGTGTGTTCCCTTCCCATGTAAAGGTCCTAAACTTGTTCAGATTCAGCAGTTTGGGTCCTGACAAACCATGCCCTCCTCCTACTGACTCTGGAAGAGAGAAATCTTGAAGAAGTACCTGCTGCACTACACAGCCTTCTAAGCTATAATCAGAGAATGGGGGGCTGCTGAGTTCACGCTAACCTATAATCTTGTATATTGAGCAGGAAATTCAGGGCTAAGCTTTAAAAGATTTTCTAAATAGGCTACATTTATTTTTCCAGATAAGTTCAAAAACTTTCCCCTTCAGTTCTAAAAGTGTTCAAACCATGGCAACTAGAACTCATAATTAAACAATGCTATTTGTAAGACACATTAAGATAAATATCCTAGAAGAGGATGAAAATGGCGGAAACATACTGGCCACTTCCATTCCTGGGCTTTCCCCTTTCCCTAGGATTAAATGAATTCTTCATTTGTTATTATAAACTAAATATTTCCTTTGAGTCCAATTAGCATTGCTGAAAGAAAAAGCAAATCAAGGCTCTGTTCAGCATGCATCAATGTAATGGAAAATCAGGTCTTTTATTCTAGCTTTAATAACTGCGCTTGATTAGAGGCAAAGAAAAGGCTATGAAGGGAGAGGGGAAAAGGAAGAAGGCCTGCCAAATTAGTTCTATAAGAATTCTCAACCTGTCTGCTCTCTGGCTCACTATTCAAATGCTAATTGAGCCTTTTGGTAAACAGAATGGGTAATCATGAAAGACAAAAACAGACACAGAAAACAAATGAAATATCATACCTTATCCAAACCAGCACGGCATTTTTCTGATAAGCTTTGGAAGTCTTACAATTTTAAGTCCTCCCATCTTATTTTTTCCCAGGAAGGATTATAATTAATATAATAAAATAAATATTGCATAATCAAATAATAAATAATAAAGACCAGTTTCATTTTGACAATGAAACCAGTCATGTTATAATTAGATAAGAGGATTTATATTCACAGTTATAAACATGAAAGAAGACCATAAGACTGGATAAAGGCAAGTTTTTAATTCTTAAAAATTAATTACATGGCATTATTCTTATCAGTACACAGAATGCATTAATTATACAATTAATAATAAGATGAAAGGGATTTTTTTTTTTTTTGCAATTGTAATTCACATGGGGGCATTTGGTTTTATACCCAGAATTGTCCTTCAGGCACTTCTCTAATCTTCTTAGTATGCAAAGTCAAGACCCTAAACCAGTTAGTTGAAATATTGAATGGAGTGGATCTTTATGTTGGTGCTTAGCCACATTTTAGGAAGGTTGTGGATTTCCATGTAATTGGGATCCAAGGTGTAATAGGTTTAATTTAGAGGTCCTCTTTTAAAGAATGGCAGAAAGGGGCATTGTCAGCAACATGTAATAGGCAGTAAGTAGCAATAGCAGCTCTCTCTTTCACAACAGACTTCCTTAAGGAGGAAAGTGATTATCTCACTACAACAGTCATTTCCATGAGTGGCACCATCATCAGTGTGGCAAAGAAAATACTTTTCATATATTAGCATTCACCCTTGAAAACATCCAAGAGCTCTAAGTAGCTTTTATAGAAGAGTTAATATGGAAGAACAAGACAACTAGTTTTCAGAAGCTCTGAGTTGAGCTACTGGCCAAAGTCAACATAACAAACCCCAAAGAACCATCCCTAATCTCTAGCTGCTCCACAATTTTATTTACTTGCTTTTCAAATTATTCTTTAAATAAATTTGGTAACAATTAGGGATTGAAAATTTGTTTTCCTTTCACAGTTTGCTACTATCATGAATGGTAGTGATGAGGTGCAGACTCTGGGAGGCCCCTTGAGCTCTCCTTGAATCTTTGAGGTACAGGCTCTGGGAAACCCCCTGAAGTCTGATTAAATCTTCTCACTTGATGAGGCATTTGCAGAGGTCATAAGTTTTTCATTGTGGCTGGGCCCAAACCTCTGTTTTGTCCATCTACTTCCTACCCTTGAACCTATCAAAATATCAATCCATCTTTGCATTGACCTCATTAACTCCTCCTGAAGACCTTCCCCAAACTCCTCCTCTAGACCACCCCTAGATTCCTCTGTATGTATGATCCCATCTTCCTTCCATGCTCTGTGAGAGTGCCATAGAATGACCTAGAACAGACTTACTTTCTGTCAGACTTACTCTGTCCTGCTTGCCCTATACAAACATCACAGATTCCTAGACTCCTTAAGAGTCTACCTCATATGGCAAATTTTCAATAAACTTTGTTTTCCTTTGGTTGAGAAGACTTGAGTTGAATTCTTTCAGCAGGACCCGGCATGTTGGTATTTTTGGGGTCTCCACAGCAACCCTAACCCTATTTATGGGTAACCTCTTCAGTAGCACTGATATCACAGAATGATAGACTCTCTGAATTGAAAAGGACCAAAGAAATCACCATGCGTAGCTTCTGCCTGAAATATGAATTGCTTCTACATTATCCCTGACACATAAACATTTAGCTCCTGTTTTAACAATTCCACTGAAGGAGAACTTACTACCTCATGAGGCAGCCCATTCTACTGTTTTGCCAGCTCTGTAAGAAAGTTCATTATTTTGAGTTGGAATCTGCTTCCTTATAACTGCTAATCCCTTTGTCCTGATTCTGCCTTCTGGAACTAAGAAGAATGCATACAATCCATTTTCCACATGATACCCTTCTAATATTTGAAAACAATGTTATTTCTCCCTTATTAAGTTGTCTATTTCCCAGGCTAACTACTCTCACTTTTCTTCATCATATAATCTCAACTGTGTTGGAATCTCAGAGGACAAATAGTACTATACAGATTATACCTGAACAGTTACCTCCATCTACAGCTTCCTGGACAAGCAGTTATTTAGTGTCCAATTGGAGGAGCTTTGGGAAATGTCCCTTCCAAGACATCTCATTCCACCTTTATCACAGTTCTAATACTAGGAAATTTCTCCTTACATTTAGCCACAATTTTCTTCTCTGCAATTCTCATTCATTAATCTTCATCCTGGGCTTTATGTTCTACAGACTCAGAAGAGCTAGTATAATACTTTTTTTTTTCTTCCACAAGACAACCCTTCAACTATTTGAAGGTTAAATTTCTGTAAGCTAAACATCCTTAATTCTAACAGTCTTCATGTAATATGTTTTCTAATCCCTTTACTATCCTGTTTACCATAAGTCCCTCTTAGAATGTGACACAGGTAACTCAGCACAATTAATCTAGATGTGTTCTTATCTTGACAGAGTACTCTCTAACCAGGGAACATCATTTGCTTCCTGGTTTCCTTTAAGTCCAAATTAAAATTCCAACTTCTACAGGAAGCTTCCTTAACCCCTCTTAATTGCAGGACTTTTCCTCCTTTAATAATTTCCTGTTTTTCCTTTATATTGCCTCCTTTGAATATATTGGATTCTATGTTATCTACTCCACTAGATTAAAAGTTCCTTTAGGCTGAAGAATGTTAGAATGTTTTGTTTTTTTTTTTCCCTTTTTTTGCATCTCCACTGCCTAGCATAGTACCTGGAGCATAGTTGATACTTAAATGTTCCTTGATTGAATGATTGGTTCTGATTGTTACAATATTAGTAATAGAATCTAGGTTCACATTGGCTCCATTTATCCATCCTTTCACATTACTGGCTAGGCTTATAGTCAACTAAAATGTCTGTGTCATTATCCCATTTTTTAGCTACACTCCCTTGCTATCCCACATTTTTGGTACTTAATTAAAAAAAAAAATAAACAACTGAAATCGAGAATGTTGCAAACTTGTTTACCTATGTGACTTTTGGAAGTAATATATTTTATTATGCTGCTCAAATTACTTCTCCCTTCAAATATAACTCCAAAAAACCCAACCCTTCTATGGATGTTTCTGTTACTGACAATTGATTGTGAAATAATCTTAGAGTACAACAGAAATCAGTGTATAAACAGCAACATGATGTTAGTCCCTAATTCCTTTTCATTTCTTTCCCCTTTTTCTACTCTGCCTGTTGTTAGCTGTGGTTGTTCTCCCCTTGCACACATACAAGGTTAATGATGAGGCACCTTGGGAAAGTGGTGTTTATTTAGCTTCAGGTAACGTTTTAAATGCCTTTCTATGTGTGCCACTCTCATTTTCTCTGAGACAAAACCCATCTGCAAGCTCAACCTGAATCCCATATTAACACCTCAGACACATTTTTTTTTTTTTGTCATCCTGTCCTAGCTGAAAAATTATGTGTGGGGCTGAAGTTGGCAAATGCCATGCTCAATTTTTTAGGTTCAAGTTTTCCAAATCACATTTCTGAGAGGCTCATTATCAAGCTGACGCCCTTCAGGATCTTGTCCTTCCCAAGTTCCTGAATCACTGATTAGTAGAGTTAAAGCACTATTAGATTTAACCATAGTTTCCCTAGGAATCATTTTCAAGTGGAGGTATTCTCTCTGACACTTTTTCATGTGTGCTTGTGCATGTCCATAAGCAAGAGTTTCAGTAGCTAAAATTGTCCAGTTGTCGGAACTTCAACCTAAATATTGAAACCATGGTTACCTCCTAACTAAACAATTTTGTACAAACCTTACTATTAATAATAGTTCACATTTATCGCCAAGTGGAGAAATGTGGATTCTGAACTAAATCTCACTTGAAATAAACCTTATCATCAGACTAACTCTGGATTCGTCTCAGAATTGCTATTGAACTCAATAGCAATTTGGACTGCAAAGTACCAGCTAATCTCAGGGAGTTCCAGAGGCTACTTCCTAAGAAAGGTTTGAAGGCAGTGTTTGCTAAACACCTCAATATTTATCTTCCCTCATCCTTGAGAAAGGATTGTTTGATATTTACAAAATAGTATACATTTGTTGTTCATGGAAAGGAGAAATAAACATCATAATTAGGTTTTTATGTTCATAATGATTTATGATTGCTATCATAGAGAGAGCAGTTGAAAGCAGCTATTTGGGGAAGGATAAATGATAAACATAATTTATTTCTTTTCTTTTTTTCTAATAAGGTAAAGAACAATAATAAAAAATGGCTCAAGGATCACTAATGAAGCACCTCTTGCCCTCTTCCACTATTATCATGCCTAAGTGACTTATTTCAAACAAAAGAAGTCAAACTCAACAGGTGACCAGTTAAACTCATTACCTTTTTCTCCAAACCTGCTTCTTTCCAATTTCTCTGTTTCTGTTGACAGAATCACAATTTTCTCATTCAACCAGGATCAAAACCTCATAATACATGCAATCATTTGAAAAGTATTGCCAATTCAACTGCTATAACATCTCTCCCAAGCAATTGCTTTGCTTTATTCACACTGGTACTGCCTTAATTCAGGCCCTTGGAATTCCCTGCCCAGAACATTTTAGGAAACTGCTAATAGATCTTCCTGTCTTAAGGTTCTCTCCTCTTTAGAGAAAGTAAGCTTCATAATGCACAGATCTAGCTCTACTACTCCTATATTAAAACCTTCAGGGTCTCCCTATTTCCTAATGATAAAAGGAAAATTCCTTATGATGGCATATAAATCCCTCTACAATCTAGTTCCAACCAATGATTTTTTTTTAAATATTCAACATCTTTAATCCTTTCCTGTTTGAGTAAAACTGAAATATTATCTGTCCCCTAATCTTGACATGCCATTTCCCACTTTTGTGCAGTACCATGTTGATTCCCATAACTCAAATGCATGACATCTTCATGTCCACTTTTCAAAACCCTTTTCTTCCTTTAAGGTGTGTTTCAGGCAGCGGCATCTTTGCAAGACCCTCAGTTTCACTAGCTAAGATTGTCCTATCCCTCTTTAGATGTTCCCAGGTCACCTTATCTTGTTTTCTTTCTTACCTCACAATGTTGTATTCTGCATTCTACTTACCTGTGTCCATTTTTACAATCTCTTCAACCCCAGTAGAATGTGACCTCCTTGAGGGTAGGAATTATTATTCTTATCTTTATATCCCCAGAAACTTTCACTGTATTGTATTGTATATAGTAGATACTTAATAAATGTTTGACAAGTTGATTTTAGGTCCAAGATCAGTTTAGATGGTGAGATATTGATGAGTCTGAACATAAGGAAGAAGTGCTGTCTTTTGGAGATTCTGTCTGTTGTATCAATAAGGCTCATTAATTGTTTCTCAAAATCAAACTCATATTTCATCTCAATTTTTCTGTTTTCTGTTTCATATTTCTCTAACACTGTCCTATGATGCACATATTAAAAAGTGCATTATATTGAAAGATGTCACCACTATAGTCCTTTAAAACAGCAAACTCACTAAGGACATTTGAAACAGATTTTAATTTGCAAAGTACCTGAAGAAACATGTACAAGAAAGTGACTTACATATACTTAAGCTTGTATAAAAGACTGAAGGTCATACTCTCTCCCTCATGCAAACACACACACACACACACACACACACACACACACACACACACACACAAAGGCAACTGAAGGAAAAAATGCATTAAAGATTCAATTTACAGATTTGTTCTGAGTAGAGTAGAAATGTCTGAATAACTAAAAAAAAAAAAAAAGGAAGTAATTCATCATGAGAAGACAGCTTGGTGTGAGAGAAGTTTAACATACAGCATTTTACCTAATTTGCTGATCTAATTCAAATAAACCGAATAGGATTTTGATTTCTGCTATTCAAACTGCAAAAGACTTTAAATTTAGAAGTCTTTTTTTTAGAACTTCTATGATTAACAGGTTTTGTGACTGTGTGCAGTGCTTCTTAAACTGTGGGTCACGACCCCATATGGGGTCATTCAAGAAAGATGATGGTAGACATCTGAAAACTGAAAATCTGGTAGAATGTTACCTTGTATAGTGACTATTATTTTTTAATGTTTTGACCAAAATTTCTTTTATGTCTTTTTAAATGATCTCTATATTTCAAATAATTTTTAGTCTTTATATAAAAAACAGTCAATATGTGGTTAATTCAACACACGTGGAAACTGCTTCCTTGAAATTTTCAATAGTTAGGGGAGAATTGCCTAGGCAATTCAAATTCAACCTGTCTTGTTCTGTTTCTAAACTATTTACCTCCACAATGCTTTTTTATGGCTAGATTTTGGAGCAGAACTGGTAACTCTCAGTACTGTACTTGGCTTTTAACAGTGTACTGGTCCTTGTATTTATTCTTATGCATATTGATTTTAAAGTATTTTATTTCCTCTCCATGTGACCAAGATAAACTTGAAATTTTCAAGGGAAAGTTTTACTAAAGAAGACATGGTTCTTATTAAATAATTAATGAAAAGCAGACATAATAGCCAGCTCAAAAAGTGCTGGAGTCAGTTTGGATAGGCTCCTATGACTGGTAACCTTTCAATGTGAGCAATTAGACTTCTAAAATCAGCAAATGATACAAATCAAATCTTAAGTTATTATTTTGTTGATTTCCTATACTGAAAAAGTGTTGGTAGGGTAGATTTAATTTTAAAATTATATACCCATATATGTATATACATATATGCATGTGTAATGTGTATACACACACACACACACACACACACACACTCACACTCCTGGATACTTTTTTCTCACTGGGTTTTTGTGACACTACTTTCCTATGGTTCTCTCCTGTCTTATTACTCATCCATACTCTACTGACTTGTCATCCATACTATTCCCCCTAACTGTAGATGTTCCTCAAAGTTCTCTCTTGGGCCTTTTACTCTACATATACTATTTATCTGCACTGTGCTGCCCACTTCATTCTTTGGTTAACGCAGTAGCTCTCATTAATTTAAGTATCATTTCTATGCATATGACTTACAAAACTATATATCCAACCTCAGTCTCCCTAGAGCATCAATCTCTCATCACCTATAAATATTTCAAACTGGATATATCACAGAAATTTCAAACTAAATGTGTTCAAAACAGAATTCACTGTCTTGCCTAATAAATTAAAAAAAAAACTTTCCCATTTTCCAGACTTCCAAAGCTACAAAAACGACAAAATCATCCTTCTAGCCTCCAGTTTTGTAACTTTCAAATTATCTTCACTTCCTCACACTCCTTCACCCCTCACATCCAATCCATGACCAAATATTGCCTACTTCTACAGCATCTCTCAAATTTAACTACTTTCTCTTCACTCAACTACTTTCTTATTTCAGATCCTCAACCTTTTTTGTTGATATTGTTGCAATAGCCTTCTAATTGATCCCCATATTTTTCCTCACACTGTTTCATTTTATACTTTGCTACTAAAAAGATAATCCTTAAACATCTACTTAACCATGTGACTTTTCTACCTAATTAATTTCAGTGCCATCTTATTTCACTTAGGATAAAATCTAAATCAGAGATGGGTATCCTAGGGCCGTGAGGCCACATGTGTCCCTCTAGGTCCTCCAGTGTGGAATCCAAAATCACAGAACAAATCCTACAAAAAGTTTGGATTCAGTCAAAGTGCCACATTGTAGGAGCTAGAGGACCGCATATGGCCTGAAGGCCTCAGATTTCCCACCCCTGATTTAATCTCTTCTAATTTGTCTTTAAAGGTGTAGTGGATAGAGCACTGGGCTTAGAATCAGGGAGACTCACCTTCCTGAATTTAAATCCAGTCTCAGATATTTCATAGCTGTGTGATCCTGGGTAAGTCATGCGACCCTCTTTGCCTCAGCTCTTCAATTATAACATGAACTGGAGAGGGAAATGGCAAACCACTCCAGTATCTATCCAAGGAAAACCCCAAATGGGATAACAAATGATGAGGAACAGGCCCTTGAGTCTTCCCACTTGATCTGGCATTTGCCTGAGGTCATAAGCCTTCCATTAATGCTGTTCCCAAATCTCCTTTGCCCTTGACCTAGCCTAGCCCTCCCTTATCTGTTACTTTTGGATTGATTCCACCTATTTTCCACCCTTAATACTATCAAAATACACAGACCTAGAGGCAGTTAGACAATGAAATTGATAGAATACTAGACCTGGAGTTATGAAGAACTGAGTTGAAATTTGACCTCAGATACTTTGGATTGGTTCCACCTTATTTCCACCCTTAGTCCTATCAAATATGTATGTCCATATCTGTTACCCTCAAATAAGCCTTCCACTGTCTGCCATCTCCAGGTAGCAAACAGCTACTTCTCACTCTTAATCCATTCTCTTGGTTCCTGGAGTCTGACCTTTAGTCACCCTATGATATCCTATGGAGCTATGATACTCTACACAAGTTACTAAATCTGTCTTCCTTAGTTTGTTCATCTATAAAATGGATCATAGTAGCACCTATTTCTTAAGGTTGTTATAAGGCTAAAATGATGCTATATTTGGAAAGCACTTAGCATAGTGCTAGACATAATGTTTAATAGATGCTTATTCCATTTCCCCATATACAAATGTAAAATGATTTGTATAGTGTGTTACTTTCAGGTCTTAACTAGTATCTAGTTACTGATCAATCAGTAGGCTTAGCCCAGTTCATGGGGCACCCAGTCCCCTGGGCTCTTTTCTCTCATTTCAGCTCTATCTGGGCTAAACAAAGATACTTGAACTAATAACCATAGGTGGATTAGGAACTTCTAGGTCAGCTATAACTAGAAGCAAATAGAAGGATTTCTGTTTCTTCCCTTTTCCAAGCCTTATTACCACTTGGAATGTTCATAACATTTATGTCTCCTGTCTTAAGACATTCCTCTGACTCTCAGCTGATTTTCAGAGTGGAACACATTAGCTTTTCATTAACAACTCTTTTTTCTGCCTGGGTGGGGCTTTTACCTCTTGATTTTTTATAGTGGATATCTCCTTCTGGGGTGAGTTTCTCAGGCTGGAAGGTAGGAGTTTTCCACCCAGAATCTGAGGCCTTCAGGCCATATGTGGTCCTCTAGCTCCCACAATGTGGCACTTTGACTGAATCAAATAATGAACACCATTATTTTCCTAGGTTCCTTTTTGTGTTATCTATAGACACCTGCACAGATTCTTCCCTAGAATCATAACATTGAGGTGTTAACAAATCAAAAATTCTTTAAATAAGCATTGAGTGACAGTTAAATCCCTCCTCTCGAAAAAAAAAAAAAAGAAAAAGGAATAAGGGGGTTTATTTCTCATATACTGACCTGTTGCTATACAGTGTCCTGTGATTGCCTAAATCTGAACTTTACAAAATAGTGCTGTCTGGTCCCTAAAATTTAATTATCAGACATTTTTTTTGATTATTTCCTATGGCTTAAATTTTGTGCTAGGGATTCTTATTCTCCTCTGGTAGAAGAAATCTTCTTTTGCACTATGTTAATACTATAACTAAAATCAATGAGGCACAATTTAAAAAAAAAAGATACTTAGGAGACCGAGTCAAGATGGTGAGGTGATAGGAAGCAATGCAGTGAGCTCCCACACACAAACTCCCCACCAAAGACCTAGAAAGTGCACTAGATTCAATCCTGATGGAGAAATTAAGAAAATGTCTCAGTGAGCGATTTGTCCAGTCTAGGGTGCCATAGGGAGATAGATAGGGAAATGTGTAGATGGGCTTGGTCCAGAAGCACAGCACCCAGAACTCCAGTGGCTAGAAAGAAGCTATGTATTATGTCAAGAATACATCCCAGAGGGGTGGGCAGAGCTAAGATGGCGGAGAGTAATCAGTGACTTCTCCAACCTCCCCAAGAATTTCGTCCTTGGGAACTAAAAAGTAAATTTGAGCGGATTTAAGAGTGACAGAACCCATTGGGAGACAGAGAGTGACAGATTCCCAGCCCAGAAAAATGCCTAATCAGGTCGGGGCAGGGAGAACGGAGCACACAGGAGTGGCACCAGTGGCGACTTGAGAGCAGAGTGCAGCAGACTGGGAAGCCCCACCCAGCAGACTCACCTAGCTGGAGGCTTCTGCAGCCCTCACACTGCCGAGGTGAGGAGCGACAGAACTGGGTAGGAGGGAACGCAGGGCTTATAGCAGGGTCAGCGGTTTTTCCTGGGGCTAGCAACACACGGCCTGGATTCTTGAAGCTACATGCCCAGACTTTCAGAAGTTGGGATGGAGGAATGAAATCTAGGGGCTCTCATCCCCCTCTCTGACACACAAAAAAATCAAGACGTAAAAGCCCCACCTAGAGTACATTCTTGCATTAGTGTAAACAGCCCCAGACTTGGAAATCACTGAGGAAGGGGGAAGGGAGATTGTACTGTATGGAGCCTAAATCCAGGTGGGTGGAGCCAGCAAGCACTAACAACAAAAGCCCAGGTGTGCTTCAGAACCACTTGGCCAATCAGCAAACCACAGCCCCACCCTTCTACTACAAACCACAGCCCCACCCTTCTACTACAGTGAGCCTGCCTGAGAAGCAGCCCAGAGAAACAGGTGGAAACCTGAAACAGACTACGGCCCTGAAAATCCTGGCCCTGGCCTCAGTCCACATACTCAGAGGCCACAGCTCACTAAGTCAACAAGCAAACTCCTAACTTCCAGCCTGAGAAACTCACCCCAGAAGGAGATATCCACTATAAAAATACAGGATATAGGCAACCACAGTGGGGAAGAAGGAAACCGCAAAGGCTAGAACCATCAAATCATTCTATAGTAAGCAAGAACCATCAAACTCAGAAGGCAACACAGACTCTACACACACAGAAGGAAATGTAAACTGGTCTCCAGCCCAAAAAGCATCATTGGAGAATTTCTTAGAGAATTTCAACAGGGATTTTAAAAATGAAATTAGAGAGGCAGAAGATAAATTTAAATCTACAGTGACCAAATTGGAAAAAAAAAATTCACAGAAGAAAACAAAGCTTTAAAAAATAAAATTGGAGAACTAGGACAAGAGGTCCAAAATCTAACCAGAGAAAATACCTCCATAAAAATGGAGCACCAAAAACTAATTGAGGAAAATAATTCACTAAAAATTAGAATCAGTCAAATGGAAGCCAAGGACTCTGTGATGCAATAAGAGTCAATCAAACAAAACACAAAGATTGAAAAATTAGAAGAAAGTGAAAATATCTCACTGCAAAAACAATTGACCTGGAAAATAGATCCAGAAGAGATAATCTAAGAATTATCGGCCTGCCAGAAAGCCATGATGAAAAAAGTAGCCTGGACAGCATCCTTCAAGAGATTGTCAAAGAAAACTGTCCTGAGGTCTTAGAATCAGAAGGGGAAATAGTTATTGAAAGAATTCACCAATCTCCTCCTGAAAGAGACCCCAAATTGAAAACTCCAAGAAATATAGTAGCCAAATTCGAGTTACAAGGTCAAAGAGAAAATATTGAATGCAGCCAAGAAGAAACAATTCAAATGTCGTGGAAATACAGTCAGGATTACACAGGATTTAGCAGCAGCTACATTAAAAGATTGGAGGAATTGGAATGCCATATTTTGTAAAGCAAAATAACTAGGACAGCAACCAAGGATCAACTACCCAGCAAGACTGAGCATATTCTTTCAGGCA
>CM053585.1:280670068-280685068 GCA_028646515.1 Pseudochirops corinnae
ACATACACATATATCTATATAAGAGGGTTTATATATACATACAAGCACATATCTGAGTATGTATAAATATGAATACATAGAGGACATAAGATCAATTGAATAGGAAGGGACAATATACTACAAGGTGAAATACTGAGGTGAGAGAGGATTAGATTGAGAGGAAACAGGGAGAGACAGAATGGGGTTGAGCATCTCATGGAAGAGACAAAGGATAATTGTTACAATAGAGGGGTAGAACAGGAAGGCAAAAGGGAAAGAATCAACCTTACTCTCACTGAACTTGGCTTAGGGAAGGAATCACATAAACTCTAAACTGGGCTTCTTGCCACACAGGAGAATAGGGGGAATGGGGATAAGAGGTAGGATGATGGAGGGAAGGGCAGGGTGGGAGGGAAAGCTGATGGAAGTGCACACTTCTGTAGAGGGACAGGGACAGGGTAGAGAGTGAAACAGGGTGGGGTGGGTCTGGATAGGAAGGAGGAACATGTAATCAGTCTCTCACAATGTGCCCACTGTGGAGAGGTTCTGCGTAATTACACATATACAGCCCGTATTTGATGGCTTGTTCTTCCAGTGCGGGTGGCTGACGAGGGAGGAAGAAAAAGAATCTAGAAATTAAAGCTCTATAATCTAATGTTAAAAATATATATGTGTATATATACAAATATATACAATTATTATTGCTATTATTATTCACTACATCCAACTGGAACTTAAGATTCACAGGCACCGTGGAAGGGACATCCATCCTGCCCTATCAGAAAGTTAGAGGAGTGATGGGGGAGGACATAGGAGAGATTAGATTGGGGGAGGGCTTATACAAGGGGATGGCTGTTTTGAGTCAGGGGTAGGGGAAAGATGGAGAGAAAATTTGTAACCCAAAATCTCATGGAAGTGAATGATGTAAACTAAAATAAATAAAATAAAATAGAAAAAAAAAGAAAAGAAAACCTAATATCAAATTTGGTCTCCGACTCTTAATGGCTATCTGACCTTGGGCAAGTAATTTGACTTCTTTGTGTCTCATGGAACTCCTTAAGACTTAGTATAGTACTATAGGTAATAAATGAGTTGCCATTTGCATTGGGGGAAAAGTTCCCATGCCAGAAGGTTGTCCAACCTGGAATAAATCCTAGAACAACTGTATATTTTAATCTTCTATTCACATGAAATAAATTTGTTATTTATTAATCCTGCTGTTTTGATTACAACTCAGATAGGTACTTTTGGTGAAATTTACAGTAACCTGAGGACCATTTTCTCCATCTGTGAGCACTAACACTTTCAATTGCTAATGTCATACACAAGATAAAACACTGTCATGAAACTAGCAAAGTATTCAGAAATAGATTTTGCCCACAATATCAACACTTTTATTTCAAGCTCAGTTTTTTTAACCTTAATGAGTGCTGGAATTAGTAGAGTACAAAACGTTCTCTATCAGTTGAAAATCTTCTCACAACTCAATTTAATTTAATTTGAAAATAGCTGTTTTACTGTCTCTCAAACTAAATCTAAGAAATCAAACAGAGCATTAACATGTTAATTAATAAGTGGTTCAGAGGAAGGTAGGAAGTGATTAGTTGCATTACGATTTCTTCAGATTGACTCAGGGAACTTCATTAAAGGGCTCTTCAGAAATGTTTTGCCTCAAAAGTAGTGAAACACATGGCACATGGCCTTCATGAATCTCTAGATGCACAGAAAGAAGATGTTCCCCAGATCTCTAGTTCGTGGTCTTTTATATTTTCAGATATTTTCAGTGTTTTGGTATTTAACATAGTACAGCATCAAAATAACTTTTCAAACTACATAATATATACCGAAGATTAACTGTGCTTTGGGAGTGACAGAATCAAGTACATAATTAATAATGTACATTCGCTTTTAGAGGTCTTATTGGAAATGGGTGATGTACTCTTTTTTTGGGGTGGAGGGGAAGTAGCTCCTTTAAGTCAAGTATACTTCTTGATCTTCCTTTTAGTTCATTAACCACTTATATTCAGTAAAAGAAAATGAAGAAGAGTTATTGCCACTGCCTAGAGCAACCTATTAATGTACAATAGGCCCTATCTTTACTTCTTTAGCCACTACCAAAGATAAGTCTCCAGATATGGACTGAATTAGGTGTGAGTGGTTTATAGGACAAAAGAATGGTGCATGAGGCCACTATGATGCATTACAGTGCTACTAATATAGATAATAAATTCCTTGGATTAATTTAAATGCAATACTCTATATATAATATTTGCATTGTACCTTGCACTCTTCCAGAACTTATTGTGTCCATGTTTGGTTTGCTATGTTTTTAGATAGATATATAGATAGATAGATAGATAGATAGATAGATAGATAGATAGATGTACATATATGGATCGACATAGATAAGTATCAGCAAGATATATTTATCAATAAGTATCCATTTGTATAGCTATAGAAATCAATCAATGCATATATATGTGGATAAATACATGTGCACACAAACATGAGTATATATTTATGTGTGTGTGTGTGTCTGCATGCACATAATGCAGACACACATGCATATGTGTATGTTTGTTGTGGAATATATATGCTCCTTGGAAGTATAATCCTAAAGATAAATGGAAAGCAGAAAATAAAACTGGATTTAGGGCTAGAGAGAATATTAAAAATTATGAACTCCACCCCCACCAATAAACAAAAAAGGAAGAGAAGTGGAGGCCTAGAAAGGGGAAATGATTTTCACAAGCCTACAAAGGTAGTCTATTGAAGAGATAAATATGGATCCAGGTCCTTTAATTACAAATCAGGTTACTTTTTTCCAGTATCAGAAATTACCCATATCCTGGATCAGAGCTTCTTATCCTGTGAATTTGTTGCTGTTGTTGTTTTGATATTTAATTTTAATAGTTTAACTTTATTTCAATATAATTGCTTTCCTTTGTAATTCTATTTATTTTATTTTATGTAGTTAAAAAATTTAACTAAGCAGGGGCCTACAGGCTTCACAAGACTTCCAAAGGGGTCTACAACATGAAAAGTGTTAAGAATCTCTCCCCTAGAAAAGAAAACAAAAAAATAGCTTTTTTTTCCACATTCTTATGCTCATAGCATAAAAAGCATTATAGGTCAGAGTGAACTAAGCTTCTTAAGGAAAACTAAGGATAATAAAATAGGAGGATCAAAGAATGCATGGGACAGCTGTTCAGGATGAATGGAATACGGATAACTGACAATGGAGAAAAAGTTGAATAGCTGATCTCTTATTTTACTTCTTTTTTTTTCCTTTTCTTACAAAGAGAATAATCTTTCCTCTGCTTTGAAAAGATACAACCAAAATGATTAATGGAATTGATTGGAATTTACATATATATATATATATATATATATATATATATACTTTATATACAAAAAATTGATATATATAAATACTTTATACTTAAAAAATTGATATATTTACATTATACTTAAAAAATCAACTACATTTAATGAGTCCAAATCATGTCACACAATGAACTATATCCTATAGTACTAAAAGAGCTAACATAGAAGCAGCTAGGTGGCACAGTAAATAGAGGACCAGCCCTGGAATCAGGACCTGAGTTCAAATCCAGCCTCAAATGTTTAACAATTACTATGTGACTTGAGCAAGTCACTTAAACCCAATTGCTCAGCCTTGCCCCCTCCAAAAAGCCAAAAAAAAATAAAAAAGAACTAACTGATATTATTATTGAACTATTGTGTATGGTCTTAAAATTTCAGTAACATTGTGAAAGAAGTAGAGCTGGAAATATACATGTTAATCATTTCTTATATATCCTGCAATAGCTTATTTATACATATGTGCTTGTGTCTCCCATTAGATTTTGAGTTCTTGATGGTGGGGGATTCTTTTGCCTTTCTTTAAACCCTCAGTGCTTAGCGCAGTGCCTGGGAACATAGAAAATGCTTAATAAATCCTCATTGACTGACTCACTGAAAATAAGAATGTTTAACCTAGAGGAGATAAGGCTTTTGGAGACAAAAATGTCCTCAAGTATTTTAAAGAAATAATAGGCTTACTTTGCTTGACTCCAGAGCAGATTGGTGGGTACAAGTTGCAAAGCAAATATAGACATTAAATAAAGAGGACAAAACAAAACAAAAAACGATTTCCTAACAATTAAAGTTCTCCAACAAAAGAATGTGCTATCGGAGGAGATGTTGTCTTCTTCCCCATTGCAGTTCTTCAAGAGAAAGCTTTATGACTTGGTGGCTGGATATAAGTATGAAGGCATTTTTTTTTCAAGTAGGGTATGGTGTCTGGTATCTCTTCCTCCTCTGGGAGATCTGGGATTTTGTGATCACTGTGGAGAACAGGAAATTAGCTAGCATTTTATGAGAAAGATTTTAAAGAGTCATATGTTACAATTTCTCTAGAATTAGGATGATAGAAGAGGTAGACAACCACATGATATTAAGTTTATAATAATTAACCAGGTAATAATAACAATAATAACAACTAACATTTAGATAGTATTTAAGGTTTGCAAAGAACTTAAAAATATTATCTTATTTTATCCTCATGCCGACCATGGGAGATAGGTGTTACTATTATTGCGATTATAGGGATGAGGAAATTGAATCAGATAGAGGTTAAATGACTTGCCCAGGATCACACAGCTTGTAGGTAGCTGAGGTGAGATTTTGGAACTTAGGTCTTCAGGTGAAGCACCTTTTCCTTTCAGCTACGTAGCTCAGTGAGTGGCACACTGGAGAGAGTGTTGGACTTGGCATCAGGTAGAGGAGTTCAGATTCTATCTTTGATATTGATTGTATGATGGTAGGTAAGCCACTAAACCTATGTCTTCCTTGGCTTTTGTAACTGTAAAATGGGGAACATGAGAGCATCTACCTCAAGAGGTTGTTGTGAGGCACAAAAGAAGTAATATTTGTTAAGTGCTGAACACAGTGCTTGGCATATAGTAGGTGCCTGAGAAATGGTTTATCCTCTCCCCTTCCTTCCAGGCCACCTATTTTCTTTAGATAAACAGAGAAAAACTTATTTTCCACACACAAAAAAATAAACCTTTTGAGATTCCCTCCTGCTCTAGAATTTTAAGGAATAGTTTCTAAGCAATCATATTTGCAGTCAGGGAATTATGTTAGCTTTTAATCTCCAATGCACACTCCAGTGCTACCTTAAAAAAAAAAAAAAAAGAAGGAAAGCTCTCCAGTAAATTTTGCTTTTATACGAAATGCGATGCTGACTTAAAATCCCAGCACAATGGTCAGATTGCCTCCTGAAAATTCCATTTCTTGTGTTATATAAATAGAAAAGACAGAGAGAGAGAGAGAGAGAGAGAGAGAGAGAGAGAGAGAGAGAGAGAGAGATCATTCTGTTGTCAGTCCACTTCCTATTCAATATTTGAAAGGCTGGTCCATTTCACTAAGAAAGGCTGTACAATCTGTCTTTCTCTCTAAAAGCATGAAATTACTGAGTGCTAAATGGTGAAAGGTATTAGAAACATTGTAATTGTATTAACTACTTTCAGTCTAACTGCCTGGGATCTAGATTAAGCTTGAAATTTATATAGTTTTGATCGTGTTTATCAACACCTTGAAATGTTAAAATGAAATATTTCAGTGCAACTTGACAAGGTTTCAATTTATGAAGAGCGCAAGAAGATAGGCTGATCTTTAGTGTTCACCCAAACCTGCAATTTTGGTGTAAAACTTTCACTTGCAATGAGTGATAGGGCTGAGGACAGGTTTACAACCTACTTTGCTCACAAATTGTAATTGGCTAAAATGGAACAATTTGATAGAATCTTATCTAGAGGGAAAATGTCAGAAATTAGGCCATGGAGAAGAGACAAGAGGGAAGGGAAGAGAAAATGGGGCCACTGAAAATCCTACTCTGTGTGAATGATCTCTAACATGTCCATCAAGCCAAAGGAAAGAGCAAGAATCCTCATATTTCCCATTGGTACAAAGCACAATGAACTAGGATCAAGAAAGCATTTTTAATGCTCATAGAAAAACTATGTTAGGTGTATTTTTAGTATTAAAGAGAGCTTCACCCCCACCTCAGGCATTTAATCTCTTATCTAATTTCTGAGAAAAAAAAATCTAAAAGGAATATTAAATTAGTAATGATTAATTATTTGCATAGTTTTCCCTGTTACATGTTCTATTTATACTCATATGTATCTATGTATGGATTTAGGCAGGTAGTATGTTTATGCATAGATGTGTGTATGTATATAAGCAATAAGAATTGGCCCCACAGTCATCATAGGGGGATTCTTATCTATTACTTTATTGTCCTTGGAAATATTTAATGGTGGGATATGATAAATGGACATTTAGGAAATCATGATTGCTTACTTAATGACTCTTGCTTACAGAGATAATGGTATGATGTATATCACAAACTTGATAAAGCATAAAACATTATGCAATTGTAAGCTATTGCTGTTTCTGTTATTGTTATAATCTTATTAACAGTACCACCACTTTACCACAGTTTACACACATCTGTCTCCCTAATTCTCTTTTGAATTCTAGTACCATACTACCAAATGCCTCTTTAACATTCCATATGTATCTCATACTCAACATTTTCAAAACCAGAACTTTTTACCTTTCTTCATTAACCATTATTTTTCTGAACTTCCCTATTTCTAGTGAGATACCATCATCGTAGGTACCCATGATCATAACCTTGGAATCATCCTTTACTCTGACCTTTCCCTTAACCCTCCTGGTGGAATCCTAATAAAACTGCCCCCAGCCCCAATATTCTAACTTCATTATAGACCAGGCCCCATGGAACAGCAGCATGTCCACTGTAGCCACCTAACACACTCTCCCTGCCCCAGCCAACGTCCTAACTTCTTCATACATGCCTCATTGCTCAGTGGAACAATAGGTATGTCCCTGAACTCTTAGTTCCCACAGAAACAGCAGGTGTGTCCATGTATGGGAACCCAGCTACTGCCTCTACCTAGTCACTGCCCTCAGATCCATTCCCACAGAAACAGTTATGTTCTTGTATTCAATCACAATCACATCATCCATCTAGTCCAAGACAGGACCACAATACCCAACTATCTATCTTGATCAGACAGGACCACAATAGCTAGTCAGTTGGAGGGCAACATGACCAGAATGTTTAACCACCAAACCATAGATGGGACTTCTCCTCCATTACCTAATCCCATAACAAACTCCTCTTGCTTCTTTAATATTAATCATATTCCTCTATTCTATGTAAATTTTGATTATGTAATTGCATCTTTATCCTATAAAAATCCATGTTGCTTTCTCTGAAGTGAGTGGTTCCTCTTGGATTTTAGCCCACTTCTTGAAAGCTGTCAATCTCAATAAATGCGTATACTTGGATTAGAGGTGGTCTGACTAGAATTCTTTGAGACTATTCAAATACAACACATAATGAAACTGCAACAGTTTTTAGGTGGGCAGAGCTCCCACTTCAACACTCTCTTTTTCTAGAACTTAATTAGTTTTGAACATGTAACACTTTCCTCACTCTGCCCGCTAATCCAATGAACAATCATCAAACATTTTTGGGGTGGGTTGGTAGTGTGGCACAAAGGAAATAGCATCCCAACTTAAGGGAAATGACATATGACATGGCTAACCTAGAAGCACAGTGACTTGGAATATGGCTAGTGTAGAAGTTTGAGAAGAAACAAGGTTATTGAATAAAAAGACATCAGAAAAATAAAATTTTTTTTTAAAAATTAAAAAACAAACAAGAAGACATCAGAGTACCTGGACTATTTTCCATCAAAGACTGAGGATGGTGGGTTTGTAAAGACCTGTATCCCTTGAACTCACTCATATATACTAGAACTGAAAAAAGAAGGAAAAAATAACATCAATTTGGGGTACCCGTGAGGACCTAGAACAGGGATTAGGTAATGGAGGAGAAGTCTTAACTAGGTGTCCATGAACATGTTTCTTTGTTTTTTAATTTAAGAATTGGAATTCAATATAATTGATTTCCCTTTAATCCCATTTACCTTTTTTCATTAAAAATAAAAACAAACAAACAAACAAAAACCATTACTTTGAGAGGACATCTATCTATAGGTTTCACCAGACTGTCAAATGGGTCCAGGCAAGGCTGTACTAGATATATTTAACAATGATCTGATTAAAAAAAAAAAATTCTGCATTACTATCACTTTCTTAAATATAAATAACCAAGAAAATAATAAATTTAGTCCTGATTTGTAGCATATTGTTTTGATGTTGTAGCTTATTGTTTGTTGGATGCTATTTTCAGAGTAGATGCTTTCACTGAATATTTAATAATTGACCATCAAGCGGACTCTGACACAAACTTAGGTCTGTGAATCCAAACAAAACAAAAACAACCTTAAGACCCTCTCCCTGATATAAAGGGCCCAGACGTACTAAAAGAAAGTTTCTGCCTAATATTTTGTCCACTTTGCAGGAAAGGGAGGGAGAAATTTGTTTCTGAGCACTACCAATTATGTCTCTTTGAATTCTTTCCATGGGGCTTACCTAAGAAGCTAAAAAGTTTTGAGGCTGTCTGGGTGTGGGAAAATCTTTGTCCATCCCACCCCCATTTCCACCCCTCTACAAAGGCTGTTTTTTTCAGTATTTTTTTTTTCCTTTTTCCTTCTGTGATCATAGTACAGAACTTTTATGGAGTTAAGCCATGCTTCTGTGATTCACTTCATTGAAATGCTGTAGAAAAAGAAGATGGATTTTCTCCTGGTAGTTCCAACCATAAGTCATAGCAGTTTAATTGAAAAAAATCCATTTAGACCAAACCAGTAGAATGAGAGGAATGTTGGTACCCACAAACAAGGTGGCACTAGTGTGGAGAAGTAGCTAGCTCTGTGAGAATAGTAGAAAGCTTGGTGTTACAATAGAAAACAGTGAGGCTTTGGGCTAAGAGTTAAATTGTCAGCCCCTGTTCCCTCATCAGAATTACGCAGCAGCACACACTGGTGTTTAAATATAGACTTTCAATATATATGTTTTACTTCCTTAATTAAGTTCCTCCAGAGTAAGGACAGTTTTGTTTTTGTCTTTGTATTTTTTTAACTTGGTACAGTGCTTTGCAGATAGCAGGTGCTTAACTTTTGAATCAGAGAAGTAGAATCAAGGAGGGCTGGCCCAAGAGATCCCTCTCCCAGTCAGGGGATGGGTGTATGAGGTATTGATTAGCCACAAGGAAACATAAGGATACAAGACACCTGTGAAAGGATGCCAAAAGGGAAATAGAGGACACCTGCAAAAAAAGCTGCCTACTTCACTATTTTGTCTTAAACCAAGAGTGCCAGTAAATACTTAGTTCTCAATATTACATAAGCTGTAACACTGCTAATGGCTGCTGAAGTTGCTCCATTATGGTGAGAATCATTTCCTTTTTGTTTCAACTAGTTTTCCATTTCCCTAAATAAAGATTTTTTTAAAAAGTAATAGTTGAATTGCCCTGAGGGTTGAGCACTCTACTCAGATCTTGAATCATATGCCAAAACTACTATAGGCCATAATCTACAAAACTACACAAAAGTTTCCCCCTCTAGTTATGCTTCATTTTTCTGAAAACTGTATTAAAATAATTTGACACTGTATTAGAATCAAGAACCAGAGGCTTTATAGAATTTAACTGATTGAAATTTTGTGATATAACTGATTCTTATCAATGCTTATCTACACAAGTCCAGGGATTTTTGTAGGAATTATAGATAAAACCATTGATAAATTCCTCAAAACTCTTGATCTGCTGTGGCTGTTCTGGTCTAAAATGTGGAAAGCAGATTGCAAAAACATTTAAACATAGCTTGGAAGAATGAGATTGTAGTTGCATTTCAATTTCACTTTTCACCTGCATAATTTCTCTAAGTAGTTATTTAAATAAATCAGTCTTGGTTCTGTAGTTTAAAAGTTGTTCAAAAATAAAGTATTATAAAGTTTTAGGGAATACAAACATGTCCTTCTATAGACATGTTGGGGAAATTGTTCTTATTACCCATATTATGCTTTATAAAAGTAAGTTTTATTAAGATTATTTTTCTTTTTACATTCATTTCTCAATATGTCCTTTCCATTTCGACTTCCTAAGAAACGAAGAATAAAAAAAAAAGGGAAAGAAAAAAAATTCATCAAAGCTAGCCAATGATATTAGATACAGTGTTCTACACCCATAGTCCTTTATATCAACAAAGAAGCAAAGGGAGGTACCGTTTAATATTTTTTTCTTTTTGTCCAATACTTTTCATAATAATTTTGCAGCGTTCAGTTGTAATTGTTTTGTTAATGTACATTTTTCAAAACTGGAAGCAACCACATCTTTTTTTAAATCATTTTTTATTTTCAACATTTATTTTTATAAGATTTTGAGTTCCAAAGTTTTCCTCCTCTCCCCCTCCACAAGATGGCATGCAATCTGATATAGACTATACGTGTACAATTATATTAAACATATATCAACAATAGCCACGTTGTGAAATAAGAATCAGAACAAAATGGAAAAACCACAAGAAAGATAAAGGAGAAATAGAGAAAGAGAGAGAAAGAGAGAGAGAGAGAGAGAGAGAGAGAGAGAGAGAGAGAGAGAGAGAGAATACGAATAGTATGCTTCTATCTACTTTCAGATTCCATAGTTCTTTTTCTGGATGTGGATAACATTATCCATCATGGGTCTTTTGGAATTGTCTTAGAATAAGATCACTGTATTGCTGAGAAGAGCTAAGTCTATTAAAGTTGATCCTTGCACAATATTTTGCTATGGTGTACAGTGTTCTCCTGGTCCTGCTTACTTCACTCAGCATCAGTTCATATGAATTTTTCTAGGTTTTTCTGAAATCTGCCTGCTCATCCTTTCTGCAGTAGTATTCCATTACATTCATATACTACAACTTGTTCAACTAGTCCACAATTGATGAGCATCCCCTCAATTTCTAATTGTTGGCCACCACAAAAAGAGCTGCTATAAATATTTTTGTATTTGTGAGGCCTTTTCACTTTTTTTTTTTTTATGATGATACAGACCTACTAGTGCTATTGCTATATGAAAGGGTATTCATAGTTTTATATCCCTTTGGGTATAGTTCCAAATTATTCTCTAGAATGGTTGGATCAATTTACAACTCCACCAACAATGCATTAGTGTTCCATTTTCCCCACATCTTCTCCAACATTTATCATTTTCATTTTTTGTCACATTAATCAATCTTATAGGTGTGAGGTGGTACCTCAGAGTAGTTTTAATTTGCATTTCTCAGTCTAATCAATAGTGATTTAGAGCATTTTGTTGTATTGCAATAGATAGTTTTTAAAAAAAAAAATTTCCTCTGAAAACTTTCTGTTCATATCCTTTGACCATTTGTCAATTGGGGAGTGCCTTGTATTCTTATAAATTTGACGCAGTTCTCTACATATTTTGGAAATGAGGTTTTTATAACAGCCACTGGTTGTAAAAAATGTTTCCCAGTTTTCTGCTTCCCTTCTAATCTTGTTTGCTTTGACTTTGTACATAACCTTTTCAATTTAATGTAATCAGAATTATCTATTTTGTATTTCATAATGCTTTCTATCTCTTGTTTGATCATAAATTCCTCCCTTCTTCATAGATTTAGCAGGTAAATTATTTCTTGCTCTTCTAATTTGCTTATGGAATCACCCTTGTCTAAATCATGTATCCATTTTGACCTTATCTTGGTATACCATATAAGATATTGGTTTATGCCTAATTTCTGCCACACTATTTGGCAGTTTTCCAACATTTTATGTCAAATAATGAGTTCTTATCCCAGAAGCTGGAGTCTTTGGGTTTGAACCAATCACTTCTACTAGCATATGTGGAGGGGGCTTAAGGACCATACCTTTGCCAATCCCACCTTGCCAATGCAAGGCTGAAAGACAATAAAACTTACTACCACTGAGACCTTCCAGTGACTCATCCCTTCTCCCACCAACCTCATTGCTCTACTGCCCAGTTCTTGTCCTGAGCTAGAGGTTTCCCAGGGTCCCACTCTGCCCTAAACTGTGAACCTATTATCCACTTGGTAGGTGACCAACTTCACTTCCATTACTTCCTAAAATCCTCTTGGCTATGTTACCTACTATTTTCCCTGCCTAAACACTATCACAGCTTTCCATCTGCCCTGAAGTGAGCATACATATGAACTCTCTTTTATATGTTTTCTCTCCCAATTAGTATGTGAGGATGAACTGTCTACATTTTTTATTTGTACCTCATAGAATTTAGTATAGTTTTTGGCACAGAGTAAGTGCTTAATAAATGTGTTTCCATTGCAATTTACTGTGCATATTGTTTTACTGTTACTACTTATTTCTTTTTGCATCTGTTTATAAAAAATCCTTCCATGCTTCTTTGTCTTTAATATATTTATCTTGTAGCAAATAATATTCCATTGCATTCATATATCACAATTTCTTTAACCATTGCTTAAAGGATGAACATCTGCTTTGTTGCCAGTTATTTCTTTTAAACATACACACACACACACATATGCACACACACACATGCACACGCACACAGAGGCTATAAATATTTTGGTGTATGGACCTTTTCTTTTCAGCATTGTCCTCCTTATTTCTATACGATATTAGCTTGACAACATAGTATTACATGAAATAGTTATAAAATTTACAATGGCAAAAGCAAAATTTTAAAAAATACCCTTACATTGACTCCTTTGCACAAGATAAAAATACTGCTTTCAAGACAGAGTTGCAAAGCCTTGCAATTTCTGAATAATCAAAGAAATTGACATTTTCACCTTCTCTCCAGGCAGGACTAGCACCATATAACATGTTCAATATAGACAAGTACTTCCACTATGTTAATATTCTCTAGAGAATGATTTTTTTTCACTTTTTTATTCTGTTTGATTCATGTGTATACCAGTTCCAGTGCTTAACAACTCTTAATGTCACAAAAAGTAATGATCTTTATTTAAAAAAAAAATTCTTTTTAATTAGCCAAAATCTATTCATACCTACCCCAAATTGAGAATAGTAAAATAAAATGAAATAAAATAAAATCCATTATAAATATATATTTTCAATCAAAACAAATTTCCACATTGGCCATGTCCCAATCCTTAAAGAAATAAATGAATGAATACATACATACATACATACTCACAAACACATGCACACATATGTGTATCTATATATATCTACATTTTTTTCATTCTGCATTTGAAATCCTTCAAATATGGATAGCATATTTTATCATTAGTCCTCTGGAATGCTAGCTGATCAATAACAGTGATAGTTCAGCACAATAATATTCTATCACATTTATATAACATAACTTATTCATCCATTCTATAATTTATAGATCCTCCTCAGAATCCATTTATTTGCCACTTCAAAAAGAGCTATACATATTTTTTGTACATTCTTAGAGTTTGTTTTGCTTAAGACTTCCTCTAATTCTGACTTCCCCTTCTTTCCTTTCCCACTTATTTCCCCATTGAGTGCAATATATATCTCTACTCAAATGTGTGTGTAGATGCTTTCTTCTTTTGACCAGTTGAAATAACAGTGAGGTTTAAGTGCCAATGCCTTTGACTCCTCTCCTTGTTTGTGTAGATGTCTACTTGTACACCCTGATTATGTGAGATAATGTTCCCTAGTCTTTTTCTTCCCCCCTCCCCCCGCAATGTATTCTTCTTTCTCTTTCCATTCTTTCTTTAGCTCATCAAAACTTAACAGAGCCACTCTGAAATGTTGGCTAATTGGACTCCTTCTCTGAACCCTGATGATGATAGGGTTCACAGGGAACACATGTATTATCTCCCTATATATGAATGTAAGCAGTTTGTCCTTCTTTAGTACTTTAGTATTTTTCATTAATGTTTACCTTTTTATGTTTCTCTTCATTCCTGTGTTTGAACTTCAAAGTTTCTTTGCAGCTCTAATCTTTTCATCAAGAATGCTTGGAAGTCTCTTATTTCATTAAAGATCCATCTGCAGCGTTATACTTGATTTTGTTGGGTAAGCTATTCTTGGACTTAATCCGATATATTTTGACTTCTGGAATGTATTTCATGTCCTCTCTCCTTTATAATGGTGACTTTTGACTTTGTTTTAATATTCCTTATTTCCTCATGAATTTATTAGCTTCCATTTGCTACATTCTAATCTTCAGGGAAATTATTGTCCAGACAAAGTTTTTTTCCTCTTGTGCCAGGCTGCTAATTCCCTTTTGAATTCTTTATTTTATAACTCTCTCCACATTTTTTTTCCTGATCTTTTCCTCAATTACTTTCATTGTATTTATAAATTATTTCAACTGTTTAAAAGAAATCATATTTCATGGCTATGTGCAATCATGTAAAACATTTCTAAAAAATAAAAGAAAAAAGTGAAAAATATGAAGCTTCAGTCTGTATTCAAGCAATGTCAGTTCTGTTTGGGTCTGTGCAGATGTAGAATGCTACTGTACTCTACCCCTCTCAGATACCTGGAAAGCTCTGTTGGTTTCAAGAGACAGAATTATAGGTGCCTCTCTGTTCTAGGACTTCTGTCCTGGTTATTCCTCTGCAGGCAGAGTTATATGATAGAAATGAGACTTTGGTTTGTACTTGACATCTGAATAACACTCTTGCTGCTGGCTTTTGAACTTCTTTCTTTCTCTATACATGTCCCAGGACCTTCTCCATACTCCTCACTGAAAAGTTCACTTATCAGTCCTCCCCAGGTCTCTGAAGAAGAATTGGGTAGCTGGATACAAACCTGTTGATTCTCACTTGTCTCAGTTACAGGGCCCTGGTGTGTATCTGGGATGTATTCTTTTTTTTTTTTTAATTTTTTTTATTTACTCATTTACTTCTAATTTACAAGATTCAGTTCCACAATCACTTGAGTTTCAGATTTTCTCCCCTCCCTTCCTCTCCCCCTTATGATGGTGTGCAATCATTTATAGGATCTGCAGATACTTTCACATTATACAATAGTTTGGTCATATAGAAGGGTTGTAACCAATGAGTGATC
>CM053585.1:280685568-280701515 GCA_028646515.1 Pseudochirops corinnae
TTCCCCCTGAACTAGGTAAATGATATGCTTGATTAAAGTAAGATTGTTAACCCATTTTGAGTTGCTTTCCTTTAGAAAAGCAGATCTAAGAACCTGTGCTAGTAGCTGCCCTAGGTATGCTAGGGTGCTTGTTGTTACAAGGTACTACCTCATACCTATCAAATTGGCTAGTCTGATGAAAAAGAAAAATGATAGATGTTGGCAAAGATGTGGGAAAATTGGAACACTAATTAGAACAGTAATACTTTGTGAACCTAACCATTCTGGAGAGCAATTGAGAACTACATTCCAATAGCTATAAAATTGTGCATACCTTTTGATCCAGTAATAGCACTACTAAGGTCTGTATCCCAAAGAGATCATAAAAAAGGAGGAAAGGACCAACGTGCACAAAAATTTTTACAGAAGTTCTTTTTTGTTGTGTCCAAGAATTGGAAATTGAAGGGATGCCCATAAATTGGACAATGGCTGAACAAGTCGTGGTATATGATTGTAATGAATTACTATTGTGTAATGAGAAAGGATGAGCAGGCTTATTTCAGAAAAACCTGGAAAGACTTACACGAGCTGATGCTGAGTGAAATGAGCAAAAGAAAGATAACGCTACACAGTAACAGCAACATTGGGAGATGACCAGCTTTGATAGACCTACCTCTTCTCAGCAATACAATGATCTAAGACAATTCCCAAGACTAATGATGGAAAATACTATCCACACGTATGTCTAGCTCTTGTCTTGTGTTTTTTTTTTCCCTTTTGTTCTGATTCTTCCTTCACGACATGACTTATGTAGAAATATGTCTAATAGGATTGTTCGTGTGTAGTCTATATCAGATTGCATGCCATATTGGGGAAAGGGGATGAAAGAGAGGGAGGGGAACTCAAAATCTTATAAAAGAGGATAATGAAAACTCTCTTTACATGTAATTGGAAAAAAATAAAATACTATTAAGTGGGGGCAAAAGATTTGGGTAGTATTGAAGATGCTGAAAATCAACATAGGAAAATTATTCTTATGAGGCACAGTATACTTCTGCTTTTTGCCAACTATTTACAAATTCTTTATCTTTGACGTGGTCAGAAGTGAGTGAGTACAATGGGTACTATAAAAGTGGGTTATAAGAAAGTGAATATGAAATGAATGAAAAGGACACACACACCCTACACACATACATATACACTTCTAAAAAAACACAATATAGCCTATCTATATGAGACAAGGTGGTTTCCCATGACTCATTCCCACTGGAATTTTGATGTAAGTGGCTTGGTAAATTGTAATCCATTGAATCACATCAGGATGGCAAATGACTATTTTATTCTACCCCTCCCCAGTGGTATTTTGTTTTTCAAAGGTATTTCTGGAAATAAATGGAAGTATAAAAAAAGAATGATTGATAGATGAAACTTGACATGCTAGTGGCATAGCCATCAAGAGGTGGTGGTTTTTACAGAATTCTTTCAAGCATAATAATAAAGCATTTTGTCATTTACCTACATGCAAAAAGCAATGCCTATACACAGGTACTAAACTTCTTATAGGGTGCTTTCTACATCATGAAGTTTTCACAGATAAAATAGGAGAGGAAGTAGAGTAGAGAGATTCTCATCTCAGGGATACAGGGTTCAGATGCTGGACTACTGAGATAAAAGATCTTAGATAACAGTAATAGCAAAAGATATGCAAAATAAAAAGTAGACATGACAAATCTGAATTATTCCAAGTTTCTATTTGTTGAGTGAGTGATAGTTATTGTTATGTGAAATTATAAATGCTTCTTTCACAAGATAAACAACCTTTTGCTCACTTTAATTTTTCATGTCTAAATTTAAACCATAAAAGAAAGCTTTTCACCGATGTGAATTTAAAGGTTAAATCCTGTGACTGAAGGCAAAATAAGCACAAAAATGGGGTTTGTAGGATGATTTAAGTAGTATTACTAAATCTCCTTCTTGTAATTCTAGGCATCTCCAATAAAAATGATTCTTAGCTTGGATGTGAGTCAAGATACTTGATCATTATCGGCTTATTATTATTTTTTTATCAATCTGTTTTCAGCCTTATTCAGGTCCAAGCTCATTTAGTAAAGGTCAAGATTTTTTTGCTGATCCACATTTGCTTTAAACAAGGTTCTCTGTTTACCTGTCTGCTATACTCTTGCATGGTTTTTATCCATATTCCCCAAGGAAGTTGCAAAAAGTACTTGCTGAAAAGGTTAGTGTTTGAATCAGTAGTTGAACTACCGTCTGGTTTTTAATAGGCCTCCAAGGTATTTAGTCCAAGTGACCCTATTTTACTCCAATCATCTTCTATTAATGGATATTTTTCTTCATTAAATAAATTCATTCTATTCTGAAATAAAAGTTCTGAAAACCTGAACATGAAAACATGTTCTTTAAACTGTTCTGGAAATTTGTGATTTCCAAAGACAAAAGAGTTAATACAATTATTCAGATACTACGAATGAAGAATTCCTGGATATAAACTGGTCCAAGATTTTCAGGTCAGCTTACCTATTTTTCCAAAGCTGGAAACACACTTTTAAAAGTATATTGAATACCAACCATTCATCGTGGAGTTCCTTGCTGGTTTTCTATCAGAATCCAGCACCCTACACTTTTCATTAATTAGTATTAAATTCAAAATAGAGGCTTACTATTGTGTTATACAATTGTCTATATAGATCTGAGAGTCCATTCGTATATATGTTAGCATTAAAACAGAACAATTGAAATTTCCAGGAGATTAATGTTTACAAAGAGAAAAAAAAATCTAAGGGCTCAGGACTGCACCTAAGGGACCAACCATATTTTAAAAAAAGAGGAAGAAAGCAGGACCAGGAATTGGTATTTCATGATTTAGCTAGCAAACTTTCATGAGATTTCTTGTGTACTATATTTTTTGGGTTAAATTTCAAAACAAACCCTCTACAAATTAAGCTACAATACTACTGCAAAAAATCCTCTCTATAATTTCATTTTAGAAATTATTGTAATACTTTGAACAACATGGAAATATAAACTATATTCATTTGTTTTGTTTCTGTGAAGCAGGAAGAATTTCTAATACAATGAGAGTTTGATGACTAGCATAGAATAAAGAAGAGAAAAGAAATAAAAAAAACAGAAAGTAATCATCAAAACATTGAAGTTTCCTCTCACATCCATTATTTTGGAAGAGATGACAAAAGATAATAATTGTCAATGTTGCAGGGATTTTAGGAAGACACTTTTGGTGAGGGAACTAAGTAAAATGTGCATACATTTTGACCCAGAGATTCCACTGATAGGCATATTCCTCAAGAAGGTGATAAAATAAAGACTTCATATATATCAAAATGTTGACAGTAGCACTCTGGTCATTATGAAGAACTGGAAAAAAGCTGACATTTATCATCTTGGTAATGACTAAAAAGTATGCTATATTAATCACATAAAATGTTATCATGTCATAAGAAATGATGGACATGAGCATTCTGTGAAGTCTTGGGGAGCAGATCGGTACCACAGAAGAAGTACAGATTGATAGATTCAGAGGACCTGAGTTCAGCTCTCTCCTATGACATTTAGATATCTGTATTACCTTGGGCCGATCACAAGCTTCCAAAGTTCTCATTTTCTTTACCTATAAAATGAGGGAAATGAATTAAATGGTCTTTGATATCTTTTCTATCTCTAGTTCTATAATCCTATGGCCTTAATATTTTCACTGTATGAAATGCTACAAAGAGAAATTATCATCGCCAGAAAAAAACAGGTTCGATGACCATAGAAATGTAAATGGAGAACAAAATCCTCCAAACTGAGTAACTTTGTTTATATTGTTTAAGCTTGTGACCCAGAGAAAATATAATAAAACAAAACTCCCTCTCTTTCTTGCAGAAGTTGGGAAATATTAGTGCAGAATATTCCATATACTAATACAATTCAGTTATTGGATGGGTTTTTGCTGAAATAAGTGCTTATTAAGTGACAACACTAAAAAGCAGTGAAACTCATATACATGAAATTATCAGTCTTGGGCTCAGAGGGGAAATATGATATAACACATTTGTTTCTTTTCAACAGAGACACTGGGATCTAGGCTGCTAAGTGTTCCATATGCTATTAAATACATTTGATAGCTTTGCTAAATTCTTTCTCTTTTTAGAAAAGAGGGTCTAATGAATTGTTTGAGAGGAAAAGAGGTATATCAGAAAAGAGTAATAACTCACTGCTGATCTTCCCACATTTTGTTCCTTTTGTGACTAAGTACACATGTGTTATAATTGGCAGAATTTAAGATGTAGTCTATGGCCATGGAATCTTGGCGAAGTTGATCTTGTACTAATTAACACTGTTTTCTAATTAGCTACAGGCAAATACCATAATTTCAATAAATATCATTACTTGTAATTATAGGTTTGTTGTTTAATTCATTTTACCCAGATGTTTTAATGGAGAATAATCGTGAAACAACATAAAGCAAGCTTATGCCAGGTATAAATTTATCCAATCAAAGCTTCTCAAAGGCTCAGTATTACCAGAAAACTAATACCTTAAAAAAAATCTATTACTGTCAAAATTTCAGAGCTGTGGAGTTTGACTCGTCTAATTTTCAAAAGCAGAATTATTGAGCCAAATTATCGAACACTAACGACTATAGATTCTAATAAGAGATGGGAGAGAGCTGGGCCACGGGAAATTGTTTTCTGAGTTTACAGCAGAAAATAGTTATCTGCTGTTCCAATACAGTTTCTATAGGAAGAAAACTTTGAAGATATATAAAATCACTATAATTTAGAATTCAAGGCCGTATTATTTTCCTGACAGTGGCTTGGGGATAAAATGACTTACTGCTATGATATGCATTTCCTATCAGAAGAGATTGAGCTAATTAAATAGTGACCAATCACACAAAAGCAAATTTGCTAAAATCTTCATTTGATAATGGTTCTCTTACTCCATTCCCATTTCTGAGCTCACAGAATTAAGAGGAAGCACTTCAGAATGGCTTCTTCCCCACTTAGCACATGAAGCTCATGAAGTTCTCCTGTCTCTTCCATTCTATTCCATTTTTGCTCAGCTATCTCCATTTATTGAACGTTTTAAGGCATTCCTTCTGGCAAGCTCCAAAGATGACAGGCAGAAGACACCCCTCTCTGTCTCTCTCTGTATACACACACACATATACACACATACATACATACATATATATATATATATATATATATATATATATATATACATATATACACACACATACATACACACATATACGTCTCTCTCTCTCTGTCTCTGTCTCTCTCGTAACTGTATTTGAATGAAAATACATTTGTATTTTCCAGATTTATAGAAAAAAGTCAAGATGATTATCATCAATAACTTTGGGTTAATGTGGACACGCTGGACATTTAATCTATGCATTCAAGTTTGAATATAGGCAATCCCTGATAGCCAATTTCCTCTGCTTTCTCCTGAGGAAACATAACAATGATCAATAGAAACACTAATCAAATGCAATCTTTGATTAGCTGACTTTTCAGATTTAAATTTTATTGAAAGCAAAGAGTTCTAGTTTGGCAAATATTCTCACTAAAGCAGCCGTGGAAACAAATAACAATCTTCCTAAAATCCTTCTAACTCAATTCGTTGAAGTATGTAAAATGTATTCTTTTCCAAATTATTATCATTATTGCTATTATTATTATTATCAATATAGTATGACATACTCTGCACTCTTTATTGAACTTTGCATCTTATTCCAAAGTTTGGTGAAGAAATGATCCTATTCATATTTTCAAGCATTTGCAAATTATCTTCTGATTCTTGGGGGCTGTTAAGTAGAATATGCATGAACTGTAAGTGGAAAGAAAGGACTCCCTTTTTTTCTCCCCCTGGGACCTAAAACAACTTTCAAACACAAACTTTTCAATAAAGCAATAATTCATATTTACACAAAATGCTAATTAGTTCACACAAAACACTTGTCACATATGCTTCTGATTTGTGTACCCAATTTATGTATGCATAGATAATAGATAGCCATTTTTCATGCTGAATATTGTTCTTTGCTCAAACACAGATGGAAATAAAATATATAATCATGTACTTCAATGCTCAGCGTAATTCAACAGTTGAAAGGATAATACTAATTTTTTCTTACTTCAGGTTGGTTCAGAATATAAATTGAAAGAGACTTAATGGAACTCATACTTCAAATGGCCTTGCTTATTCCCAGTGCAACCTTAAAATAAATTTATTGTTTTTCATTTATATTTAAGGTCAGATGAAAGATAAGTTAGGATCTATTGCACTGGTTGTAACAACCAATAAAATATTTCACAGCTGCCCAGGGAATACCTAGTAGCTAATCAGGATCAGTAGGAAACACTGTCTTTTTCAGAGGTTACCAGTCTGTACTATATACATTCTCTGTGGATGAGTAGGAAGATTATTTTTTTCTCTAACTGTAGCTGAATTTGGAATTAAAGAAGTAAAATGACAGAATATTTTATGAATTCTATTAGATGTACTACCTAGTAAATGTAAAAATGATACTTTCATTTACGAAATGTCTAATACACTTGTTCCTCTACATGGATGACTTTAGTCACAAAGAGCTATTTAAAAAAAAAATAGGTCTCACTTATTTGGGTAGAGACAAGTGTGTGGAGAATATTTCATTGGTACCTTCTGCATTCTACTATAACACTTAAAATGGAAGACAATCACATACAAGGTTGATACCATAACATGTCAATTGTTTTCCTCTAAATTGATAACATATATGTAGCATATACATTTCTTTTAAAAATAAATTGGAATTCATTTTCATCTAAAAATCTGTAAAGGTCTTGACATAACTGGAGACAAGTTGAAGCACCACAAAACTACCAGACTAAAGTGCAAAACCATATTTCAGCTATATCCCCAAATTAAGGATTTAATTGCAGGATGATCCTTGTTTGGATATACATATTCAGAAAGTACAAATTGGAATATCTGCCTTCAGAATGCAGATGCAGGCTGAGGTTCTATTTCTAATTGAATCCCTTTTTCATCATCTATACCTGTGAAAGTTGTACTGCAAGCAGTTATAAATGGAAAAACCAAATTGTAATAAAAGTAGTAAGTTGCAGGTTGAGAATATGCCACTTCCCTTATAGATCTATTTAAATCTACATATAGTGAATTTTGCCAAATGCAAATTCAATTCTCATTTATCTAGTTTAGCTTTGAATTTTTGGTGTGTCACAATAAAAAGTTAATAAAATTTTCAAAATTGTGTCCATCTCTGGATGGACATGTATGTACATATTAAGTAAGAGGTAGGCAATGGATCATGTGTCTGTCATCAAAAGACTGAAGTAATCTAAGTCAGTTGACACCAAAAGAATGGTTATAAAAAGAAAAAAAAAGAGTTCTTGAGGCAGAAGTTGATAGTGCAGACATCAATAAAATGGCAATCCTTGAATCCATGAAACAATGAAGGGAGTGTGTGTATGTGTGTGTGTGTGTGTTGGGAAAGATAGGTTGCACAGTGGAGAGAATGCCAGACCTGGAGTTAGAAGACTTGTCTTCAGGAGTCCCAATGTGACCTCATCATTCTTATTAGATGTACAACCCTGGGCAAATCGCTTAACCTTGTTTGCCTCAGTTTCCTTGTCTGAAAAATGAGCTCGAAAAGGAAATGATAAAACCACCCCAGTATCTTTGCTAAGAAAACTCCAAATGGAGTTGTGAAGAGTCAGACACCAAAATGACTAAATAACAACAACATATTGGATAACCAACACACACACACACACACACACACACACACACACACATACACACACACATTCATCATGTGTCTGTCTATCTATGTATCTATCTACCTATCTGTCAGGGTTCTCTCTTAGAGTGCCCTAACTTACCAGCAGAGGCAACCGGTTTCCCACACAACTCAACGACGCTAGCGTTCCTTTCAGGAACAGAAGAGTCACAGCTCTGAGGTCTAAACAGAAAAGTTTATTGGTATCTCCATGGAGAAGCCTTAAAGCCATATACTAAGGCGGGCTTCCAAGGATACCTCCCAGCCCTAGGTCTTAAATAGACCCCAGATCCACCTACCACACGTGATAGAGCCCAGCTAAACAGAATTGTGAAAGGGGGAGTACAATTACAAGGGTATGAAGGCCCCAAGGCGTGGAGACGCCAATCAGGAACAGAGGGTAACCCCACGCAAGAGAGTCCTGATCAATGCAGTATCCCCTGGCAGGGGACAGTGCGATATGCCCTGAACTCCACGTGACCCAACTATTTCCCGGGCCTCAAACACTTCCCTGTTGACACAACCGCTTGCAATGTGAACCTCACATCTATCTATCTATCTATCTATCTATCTATCTATCTATTTATCTACCTATCTCCATCCGAATATGTGTGTATGTGTATTCTGTTGGGGATGTGGAATGAAAGCATATTAAGATATAATAAAAAACACAAGATAATGCATGTGGTAAAATAGTAGTAGCTGAAAGTAATCATCCCATTTTGTCACTTTTTAATATATACATACATATATATACAAACACACATGTATATGCACACATATGTTTATACATAAATATTGCATATAGGATATTTGTGTATGCCTATTTATATATTATATGTTTACACAGATAAAATACATGCATATATGTGCATATATGTGGTGCTTTCTGTGGGAAACCATTGGTAGCTAAGAAAAAGTAAGATCAATTTGCATCATTTTCTCTTAAGTGTTTTGCATAACACATATATATGTAAGAAAGAATGAATTATAAATGAAATGAAAGTAAAATATATGAAAAATGCAATGTTATATAAATATACATTACAAATATGTGGATGAAAGTCACACAAGACGCTGATTATTTTCACTAAACTGCTAGTATATCCCCACACAAATTACCTTGTTGTTTTCATTTTTAAATTTCCATGTTTTCTTTCCTCCCCAACAGAATTTGTGTATGTATGTATATATACATATACTTACACAAACACATATACATACACACATAAACATATATAATTTAATAATATCTATTTGTCTATTTAATTGTTGCCACAGATTCAAGGATTGTCATTTTATCAATGCTTGCTCTATCTCTCTTTCTATGAATTTCTTTTTTTTTTTAATGCTATTTTATTTTTACCAACAACATGTAAGGACAATTTTTAACATTCATTTTTTAAAAAAGATTGAATTACAAAATCTCCCTCCCTAAGTTGGTAAAAAATGTGATATAAGCTATGTGTATATAATCATGCAAAATATATTTGCACATTGGTCATATTGTGAAAAAAGAAACAGGCCAAAATGAAAAGAACCAGAATAAAGAAAAGAACAGATTAAACTTAAAATGTTATATTTTGATCTCTATTCAGGCTCCATAAGTCCTTTTTCTGGATATGGATAGCATTCTGCATCACAACTCCTTTGGAATTGTCATGGATCATTGTATTGCTGAGAAGACCTAAGTCATTCATAGTTGATCATTGTATAATACTGATACTATGTATCATGTTCTAGGTCTGCTTATTTCACTTTGCTTCAGTTCATGTAAGTCTTTCCAGGCTTTTTCTGCAATCTTCCCCCTCATTATTTCTTACAGCTCAACAGTATCCCATTACATTCAAATACAACAATTTGTCCAGCCATTCTACAATTGATGGAAATCTCAATTTCAAATTCTTTGCCACTACAAAAAAAATAAAGGTGCTTTGAATATTTTTGTATATGTAGATTCTTTTCTACTTTTCTGCGTGTGATCAGGATATTATTGAGTAGTACTGGATCAAAGGGTATGTACAGTTTTATAACCCTTTGGGTATAATTCCAAATTGTTCTCCAAAATGGTTGGATCATTTCATGACTCCTCTGTGGATTTATTTAGGTACTAAAGAACTCTTTTATTGGTGTCCAGTCATTTGACACCACCTGATTTTAGACTAGGCCTGTCTTTGGATGACAGACACACAGTTCATCACCCACTTCATATTCAATATCTACTTGTGAGTATAGAGAAGGACACAATTTTCAGTTTAGTCTTTTATTAAAATTTTATTTTGTTTGCTAATACAAAAGTATGAAGCTAAACTAGATAAATGAGGAAGGGATTTATGTTTGATAAAATTACCTATCCATAAAATCCATGTAGTAAGCGACATATTTGCAAACTGCAGGTTCCTATTTTTTTTTTTTTTTTAGCATATTAGAATTGTTTTCTCCCCTCTTTAAAACTGGTTGCGTGACAACTTTCACAGGTGCAGATGATGACAAAGAGATTTAAATAGAAATAAAGCTGAAGCCCAAATCAACATTCTGAAGGAAAATATTCCAATTAACACTTTTTGAATATGTATACCCAAACAAAAATCATCCCCCAATTAAATCCTAGGATTGGAGATATAGTTTAAATATTGTTTCACATTTTAGTCTGGTAGTTTTGAAGTGCTTCAAGTTGTCTCTAGTTATGTCAAGAGTTTTACAGATTTCTTGAATGAAAATTAACTCCAATTTACTTTGAAAATAGGCACATCTATATATAACTATCCATCTATGCACATTCATGCATATATGTATATATATATATATATATATATATATATATATATATATATATACATCCCATATCTAGTTATCTAGCTATCTATGCAAAAGTTACTTTCAGTTACTAGTACTTTCCTTCTCCCCACCCCCACAAATGACCATTTTTTTTTTGTATTTCGTTTCAGGTGTCTATACCATTTCCTCAGTAGAATATAATTCCCTGAGTACAGAGATAGTAACTTTTATGAATATATCCCCAAAGCCTAGTAGACCACCTGACACTTATTAAGATATTCCAGGCAGCTTAGTCTAAACAGTAAGCGACCCTTAGGAGGTTGCTTGTGACAGGCAAGTAAAATGCCTACTCTTACTTTGACCACGATCTCCCTTCATACTCCAGTGGAGATAACCTTCAATGCTGAGGACAAAAGGCATGTAGCAACGCCCCACAAAGCCTCAGTCCTGCTTGCAGTACAGTTACCAGTGCTATTACCAAAAGGAGAAATCATTATGAAGAGGGGCGCACCTTATTTATCAGCACCAGCAGACATCATCTAGGGGAGCAATTCCTATGGGAAAGGTTCTAGCCTATGAATCGTTAACACACTACCACACAGAGGGTAGGCAAGTGAGCCTAGAATAATCATTTGCAACTTTTGAGGGAGTGAGAGGAGACAGCATGTACTAGGTCAGTCAAACCTTCCACCTTCACTACATATCTTCCCTTTAGAGCTTGATAGAGACAGCCACGACCCTGAACTCAAGAGCCTTGAGAATACATCGTTTCTAGTCTACTACCCTCAGTCATCGTTTCAGGAAGCACAGTCTGTGGAGATACAGTTTAGCAAATTCTCCTTCAGTTACCGAACATTAGAAAGGAAACTTCTTGCCACCAAAGTCCTAGTTACTGTCAGATAGTTTGTCAGAAACAAATAGGCTTTTATCAGTGAAAATAACATTAAGGAAGTAGTGTAAACTATTTATTTATTTATTATTGCTACAACCTAAGGACCATGGGGACTTTCTATGTGACTTAAAGATGAAACCTCCTATATATGCTATGTCCCTTGTTAGAATGTGAGTTTCTTGAGAATAGAGAGTATTTCTTTTCTAAATTTATTTCCAGTGTTTGGCACAGTTAATTATATGTAGTAACTACTTAATAAATGCTTCTTTCATTCATTCAATCAGTCATTCACTTAATAAATTTCTGCTCACTGATGATTGATTGATTGGGATGAAGGATGATGCTATGTAGAGGTATTTATAAAATGCAAGGAATTCATCGGTACAGATTCTACCAGTTCAAGGTGAAATACTGTTTTCTTTTTTTTTTTTCCTTTGGCATCCAAGGGAAGGGGCAGAGAACAAGGATTTTACAGTGCTTAGTACGTGCCAGACCCTATGTTAAGTGCTTTTAAAATCTTATCTCATTTGATCCTCACAACAACCCTATGAGGCAGTTACTGATATGATCTTCATTTATAGTTGAAAAAACTGAGACAGACAGAGGCTAAACTTGCCCAAGGTCACAGCTAGTGGCAAGATTTGAACTTGAATCTTCCTCACTTCACACCTAGTTTCCAATGTACTAGTATTTCTGATGATTAGAGAATTTTAGAGCTAAGAGATATTTTAGATGCCATTAAGTACAATTTCATATTTGTATAAATAAGTAAAAAGTGAACCACAGAAATGTGAAACACCATGCCCTAACACAAAGAATAATTAGGAGCAAAGCTTTGACTAGAACCCATGTCTACAGCCAACCATTACATTGGGGATTCTTAACTATAATATACCAAGCTCAACCATACTCAGCTGATACCATTCTGTTGAGACATAGAAATTATCCAGCTCCAGAGATTTCTTAGACAATCTACTACCAGCAATAGCTCTAAATCTCCAGAGGCCTCTCATAGCACCCTAGAGACTCAAACACTATCCCACCCTCTTCTAGATTTTTTTTCCACCTAACACCCAGAGCCTGGTTCCATAGAAAGAGAAAATTTAGGTAAATGCTTATCTCATGCAATTTCTGACCCAGCTGAAGCCTCAAATGAGTATCACTCTCCTGAGAAATCCTAGTATTCTGCCCTCATTTCCAGATAGAAGAGGTTTGACTCAGGTTTTAAACTGAAACTCAAAAAATCTTTTGAGATATTTCTCATTATAAATTATAAGGCATGAAAAAGCACAATTCCCTCAGAATTAGATCTATTAATCTCTACCTTCAGCAAACAGAATCAGCCCCATCCTTCCCACCCCCACCCCCAAGAAACAAAGCATTCTGTAGTACAAGATAGAGAATCTAAGAATTTGACTTGCTTAGCCAATTGAATGATCTAATTGGATGAGCATCATTAAGCATTTTAGAATTCATAATTATTATGGCTTCTCTGCTGGGTGACTCTTTCTTCTGTTCAAAGCTTTTTATAAAAACCAAATTCATTCTCTTATCTGCTTGATCTCTATTTCCAGCTACTGCACGAGACCACTATTGTTGAAAATGCTGGAGTCAAGAGCACATTGATCTCTCATAGTGGAAGCAATTTCCTGTTTTCAAAAACTTGTAATGAGATAAAAAAAAATACAAACAAATCTAATATATCCACACAGGAGATTACGGAATTGGATACAAGCAGACAAGCTGGTGTTTAAGCTGTTATCCCTTCTGTAACTTTGTGGTGCTCATTTGCCATTGTGGTTCTTGGCAGGGATAGAGCATGGAAAGGGAAATCACATTGTTCCTAGGAACATAAACAGGGAATTGAGGCATACAATGAGTCATCAAAGAAGGTCTGCTGTTTCTTGCTTACTTTAAGACTTACCTTTGAGAAGCAGAATTTTATACTTGAAAGAATACAGTGAACCTAACGATCTGGGTTCAAGCATGAGATTTGCTGATTGCTAGCCATGTGACTTTGACTATCTCAGTTGACCTCTCTGAGTCTTAGCATCTTAATTCTATAAAATTAATAAAATAACACTTGCACTATCTAGCTTATGAGGCTATGAGGAAAGCACTTTGTTAAATTTCACTAAAACACTCTATGGTTATTTCATGTTAATGAACATTGGTAAGACTAGGAATTTTGCTCTTGGGGCAAATTACTTGATGGGTGAGGGAAAGGTTATGCATCAGGTATAGTTACATTAACAGATGGGAAAGTCCATCCCCCAGAAAAGTCAGACTAAGACATCTTATTCACTTACCACAGCGGCCTAAAAGATAGTCTGCTAACGGAAGTTCTACTTTCTGACTAACTCTTATCCTTACAACTATGCCATAATTACTTTCCTCTTGGTTGACCCTATGTCCACAGTTTTTTGTTTGTTTTTTTTAATCCTCCATATTTCCTTGTTTCCAACCTGTTATAAAATTTTCTCAGTTGCTTCCTTAGTTGTCTGGACCCTATGGCCAACTTTTTCTAGCCCTGACTATTCTTATCAATCTTTTGACTTGTTAATTACAGTCACTATTAAATGCAACTTGATTCTTACTTCTAGGCTAATGAGAACTAGAAAAAAAATCATGAAACTTCACTAATTAAATTAATTTTAAATGTTTGCAATCTAAATTCCAAATTTTATTGAGTTATCACAGTCTCATGGTAGTTTTCATTCATCAGGGACAGGGAAACAGCAGCTTCAAGGCCACATGTATGTAGCCTTCCAGCTCCTCCAGTGCTACCCTTTGACTGAATCCAAACTTTACAGAACACATCCTTTTATTAAGGGGAAAATAAATCATTTCCTTTCTTTCCTTTTCCCTTAGTCTCTCTCCGACTTATTAACAATTTGTCTATAAATTAATATCCAGTTTTATCTTGCTTTTTAAAAAAAAAATATTGTCAACAGTGAAATTCTGATGTTCACTTTCAAACTAACACCAAAGTTCATTCCTCCCCTGGACTGCCATACACATACACACAAACACAGAGACAGAAGTATACAAATATACATACATACATATAAGTGTATATAAATATATACATATATGTATATGCATACATACACACATATGTATACATGCATGCATGTATCTATCTATAATCTGAGAGAGAGAGAGAGAGAGAAAATTACCAAGGGAAAAAAAAGTTCCAAGTAAAATCATGACAAAGATAATATAAATTATCAGATCCTACTAGACACAATTATGTTAGTAAAACTAAGTGTTTAAAAGAAATGAAGTATTTGAAATATTTTTCAAATATTCAAAATAACAGAACATGAACTAAAGTTCAAAAAACAAAATCTTATAAGATTAAAAATGAACAAGCCATAAAAGAACAGTTAAAAGGGAAGAAAAATAACTGACCCAGAAACATTTTCGGGAGAATTTAATCAAAGAGGAATGCATACATATGCTAGTAAATTATTTTCCAAAATTAAGAGCAGAAACATGCCTCTAAATTTCTTTTTTGAAGCAATCATCATTCCTAGAGAGGGATAGGACAAAGAACGGATACTATAGACCAGTGGTTCTCAACCTTCCTAATGACATGACCCTTTAATACAGTTCCTCATGTTGTTGTGAACCTCAACCATAAAATTATTTTCGTTGCTACTTCATAACTGTAATTTTGCTACTGTTATGAATCTATCTGATATGCAGGATGTATTTTCATTGTTACAAATTGAACATAACCCACAGGTTGAGAATTGCTGCTATAGACAATACTGTCTCTCAATGTATTCTAGTACATTTCTGATTTACTATTTTGATTTTAATATTTTTCAAAAATTTTAAATAAAATCCTGATAGAAATACTTCAGAAATGTAACCCCAAAATTACAATTGATAAAATAACAGTTCATCATTGGAATAATCTTTACAATAATAAATCATATGCATTATTATCCAATAGATAGAGAAAAGCCTTTGACAAAGGGTAATATAACAAGTAAAACACACAAAAAACCCCCCAAAACCCCCAAAAAAATCTAAATAAGAAATCTTTCCCTAATATCATAATGTATATGTATATATGAACATTTATATATAAATGTTCATATATAAATCAAAAGGTAGCTATATTTTTAATAGGATAGGATCAGAACAGTAAAGCAAGAATATTTTCTCCTCATTATAGTTTGTCATAGCTCTAAAAGGGCTCACAAGGGTATAATGATAATGGGAATTTGAAGATCTTCCCTGCCCCTTAATAAGCCTAAATTGAACTTGAGGACTGTAAGAGTGTTTGACGTCATTAGCCGCTGGGAGTGCACCGCGACAGTCTGGGGATGGAGTAGAGGCCCGCGCATGTCTGTTTGCCTTGATCGTGAGCACTTAGTTCAGCCTTAGGGTTGGAACAAGAATGCCACGTTGGCAATAAAATGGCATGATTACGCGAGATGTCTCCTTGTCTTCGGGACTGTACGTGAG
>CM053585.1:280702015-280720877 GCA_028646515.1 Pseudochirops corinnae
TCTTTCTTTCTTTCTTTCTTTCTTTCTTTCTTTCTTATTTTTTCTATTTAGTAATTCAACACCTTCATTCAAATAATACTAACTTTTCTACTTGTAATTTTTTTTGGAGGAAGTGACTAACCCCGGAAGAATTTTGTGCTTGAGTTCATTTCCACTGTACTGATTTTATTTGCTGCATTTCTTTTGAAGTTGATTGTAATCACTACACACAACACGTCTGCTATAGGTCCGCTAGATCCCTGGTGCTTTTCTATTGTTCTGCAAATAACAGTGACACAATATGGTCCCTTCAATTTCCAAGCTGTTTCTGCAGCTCTCTGTAGAAACAAATGTTGTTATAACTACTTAACATATCTCTAAAATATACGGTCCTTAGACATCTTAAGGCCTAATTACCTAACCACAAACCAATAGAATATGTAAGATTTGGTCTCAGAATGGAGTTAGCCCAAGACTCAGTTATTATTCAAGAAGCTGGAATCTTCTTAACAAAGAGCTAATATCATACAGAAATGTTTTGTTTCGTTTTTCCCCTGAGAGGTAACATCATACAGAAATGCCTCTTTTTGTGCCCCTGTTCTTTTCCATGCCCTTCACCTCATGTAACCTAATTATCCAATAAAAAATCCCACTACTCCAAAGAAGGAGTTCTATCCTGTAACTCTCTAAGAAGGACAATGAACACTGCAAGACTTTCAAGGTTATGCCATCTAATAACGAAAGCTTCCATGACATAATCCCAACAACACATTTGCTGAGTCTCTCTCACAGGCTGTTTAGAAATCTTTTTTGTTTTTTGGGGTTTTTTTTGTTTTGTTTTGTTTTATTTTGTTTTTTTGGTAGTAGTAATGGTTTTAAATACTTGTCAGTGCATGAACTTTTGTGGCTTTGATACCTACTTCGTGTAGCTGAATTTTAATTAGAACTTTGAGTTATGTGAGGGAAAAACAATTTGCCACTGATTAAACAAAGCCAGACATGGTACAGAGGGTTAGATCATAGTAATGAAGCAGGGAGATTTGATGTAAGTAAACTTGAAATAGCTTTTGAGAATAAAACAGTAAAACAAAATGAAATTGGTACTAAACCTGTGACCCTAAGCTATGGATATTAGAACAATTACTCCGGGCTCTTGGCACAGGCTTATTCTTAATGCAATCATCCAGAAATGTAAAGCTGTTTCATTCTCTTCCAAGATTTTATTTTTTCCAAGGTTAAGGCATAAGTTTTTCCATTCATAATATATTCAGGAGAGAACAGTCCAACAAGAAGTATTTATCTACACCAGAACAGAAAAGTAGGAGTTCATTAAACCATGTAAGTTTCTAGATGATATGCACATCTAAATTCTGCTGAATTCACACAGTTTTGATAGTAAGTAGTAATTACTGTCCAGGTATTTTATAAATAATTTTAAAATTGTGTTCAAAAGTTATCTTCCTGGACATGTCCATCTAAAACTCCCCATGGGCTCTGGCACTGAAAGAATCCCACCTTCTCCATGTACCTTCCCTGGCAATGTCAACCCTCATTTGTTTTTCTTTCATTGAATTCTGAATATATTTGCAAGTTAGGCATCTCCTTCTGATGCTTCACCAATACTTCAAACTTTAAAAGTTTCAAATCTCCCATCCTTCAAATATATTTGAACTCTTAAAGCCTTTTCATTAGTCTTCTATGGGGGTGGAGGGAAGCAGAGGAAAAAAACTCTCTCTCTCTCCCACACCCATATGCAGCAGCTATGACAGCTACTAGCACATGACTACAAATACATGTGACACCTAGGTAAACCTGAGACTATATCTCAAGTCTTTGGCATCCTGTTTTTTTAAATTTGCTTTGTGTTTCTTTCCCTGAGCACAGGCGAACAAAGAGGGATCCTAATATAAGCGTTTATGATAACCTTTCTGGAAACTTCATGAATTTAAGACATTGGGAGCTCCTGGTTCTGGTTACTGATTGTGTAGAAGAAAGTATCCTCCAAAGTAGCTTGAGGGAGGAGAACACCACCTCTAGGAGGAAGATCTCAAGAATGCCCTGGCAAAGATATGAAACTTGAGTGAGTTGCTCAGTGTAGATAGAGTCAAGTTGAAAAACTATAAAAAGTATTATATGGTGCTTCTCTATTACTGAGTTTCAAACAAAAGATGGTTAGTAAGATGGTGAGTCACTAGGTCTTTCAATTTACTCAGCTTTTGCTGGACTTCAGAAATTTCCATCTGCTCTGTTACTGCACTATTTGGATCACTTGGCCTTGCCATTTACCCTGTTCTTCTAGTCTCTGGACCCCTTGCCAGTTGCCTATTATAAACCTCAAGGTCTACCAGACCTTTCCATTAGTCCTGTATGTGTTGTCTCCTCCAGTTAGAATGTGATTTCCTTGATATCAAGGACTCTCATTTTTCTTTTTGGATCTCTAGCACAAAGAATAAGCACTTAATATGTACTTTTTTTTTGTTAAATCGTTCATTCAAAAATATTCATCACCTTCCCCAAAACTTCCTAACATCTTTACTTCTTTGACTACAGCATCATCCTCTTTGTTACCAGCTTGAAACAGTATGATGGTGTGGAAAGAGTCCTCTCCTTGAAATCAGGCTACTAGGGCCAATATTTTGGCTCTGTCATTTACTATCTGACTGTAGACAAATTATTTAACTTCTCTGAACTTTATTGTTTTCATCTATAAGAATAAGGTATTAGACTAGCTTATCTCTAATCTATCTAGTTGTGAATACTGATAGTTTTGCTGTAACATGACATAATATATTATATGGTATTTATATATAACTATATATAAATCTACATATATAACTGTGTACATACATATATACATGTGTATATACACACATTCTATATATACATAATATAGTTCAATTGTATATATACATACATATTTACATATATACAGAAAAAACACAAGACTTATGGGGAAATGGGATTTGGGGCATAGCATTCTGCAACAGTGAGAATAGTAACCTCATCTCCTCTGTAGGATCTAGGCTGCTAATATTGCTACCTTTTTTTTTTCTGTGAGGACATGGATAGGTTGCCCTATGACTGGGAATAGGAAACATTTGGTGCAGTCCGTAAGGTACACCCAGACAGCAACCCTCCTCTTCTCCCCCTATTGCCCTGCCCCACCTACATACAATACCAGCAGCACTTCCATAAAGGCAAGGAACTAAAACCAAGGGACTGCATCTTGTTTGCATCTGTTCTGAGGAAGGGGAGAGAGTGTTGGGAAGTCGCCTCACCTTCTCTTCCCTTCTATGCCTGCCTTTCCAGTTCCACACTTATCACTTTACCCTCCTTTCAGTGTTATATGCCTTTCATTCTGGGGTAAGGAAGATTAGCCCCACGGCCCTTTCATACAGTTGGAGCCAGACATCTTTTCATCCCATAGGCTCTGCTTCATGTAGAGCAAGCCTCAAGCTTGTTCCACCACCATGATGTAGTTTTTGCAGATGATGAAATGGTGCATAGCAAATGCAGAATTTTTATTGTACTCAAAATCTTGCCTAATACATCAATAGGAGTGAACCAAATGTGTATTTTTGAAACAAATGTTACAGAAGAACTGCATTACTATGGTTTTATAATGTCATAACTTGTACATTGATAATGTGAGTTGACATTCACATGAAACTCTAGAGCTAGATAACACCCCCAAAAGTTATCAAGTATGAAGATATGCATAGGACATAATTTTAACACTTCACAGGATCACTGATCTCATTTACATGGTATGCTTTCCATGTATACAATTTATAAGTTTTTTATTCTTTCTTATCCAATACAATTCTGGTTCATGTGTTTAGCACAACCATTTATTAAATATATTCTCAAGTTGTTCTTGGAAAAAAGAAATACTTAGCTTTTTTCAGACCCCTCACTACTTGATATTTTTAGTAGCCTCTCTAATCAAATAAAGCTTTTTTATAACTAGCCTGAGTTGTAGAAAACTATATAATTTTAACATCATTGTTCTATAGACTTTATTAGATAAGATCACAGACTTAAACACAGAAGGAAATTTAGAGACCATTGAGTGTAATCTGCTGTTTTTGTTAAAGAGGCAGCTAATGGCACAATGGACAGAGAGCTGGGTATGGAGTCAGGAAAACCTGAATTCCAATCCACCCTCAGACACTAGCTGTATGTCACCAGGGCAAGTTACTTAACCCTGTTTGCCTCAGTTTCCTCTTCTGTAAAATGAGCAGGAGGACAAAAACAACCCACTTTAGTCTCTTTACCAAGGGTCATGAAGAGTCAGAATTGACTAAAATAACTGAACAATAACAACAAAATGGTTATTAAAATAGAAATACCTTACAGAACTGACATGATGTTCAAATGACATAACACTATTTTTTTTTTGCCTTTTTTTTTTTGGAGGGCATTTGGGGTTAAGCAATTTGCCCAAGGTCACATGGCTAGTAAGTGTTAAGTCTGAGGTCAGATCCAAACCCAGGTCCTCCTGAGTCCAGGGCAGTGCTCTATTCACTGCACCACCTCACCACCTCACCACCTCACCACCTCACCACCCTGACATAATACTTCTTAAAAGAGCTTAGCACAGAGCCTGGGACATAGTAGGTATTATATAAATTCTTATTTCCTTCTCCATTTCACTTCTTTTTAAAGAAGGAGAAACAGATGCTAAGAGATTTCCCTAGGATCGCACCATGAGTAAGTATCTGAATCCAAATCCTCTTTACTCCATGTCCAGTACTCTCTCCATTTTGAAACCCCCTAGATCTTTTTGGTTATTAATAATGAAAATAAATATCAAGTGCCACAGAGTATGCATAAATGCAATTTATGCAAAATGATACTCAATATTAAATATCATTTTTGGAGTGAATCGTTGTCTATAGATTCACATTATCCAATTCCTATTTTTTAGGAATCAACTGGATCAATTTATAGTACAGTATCAATCAATTCTGATAGAAAGTCCCAGAAATTTCATTGCATATCATTTCACATCAAGAATTAGGCTTTCAGCTATACCATAAAAACAAAAAAAACACATTGCTTGCATTGAATTTTTTTAAACAAAAAAATGAAGTTTTTTTTTAACTAGAAAATATGGGAGAGTAATACTTAGTGCATATATGTTTATACTTAATTATGTTTTTTTTTTCTTTTTCTGCTTTAACTTCATTTATTGTTAGGACCAAACTAGAACCTTAGTTAGGGCCACTTTTCCCCTAAAATCTCTTCCTTCACACATGAACATAGTAACTAACTTGTTATTATTTATATCACTAATGCTAATAATGATAAAATTAAATAGTAATCCCTTAATATTTCTTTAGATCTTTTCAATTTTCAAGGTGCTTTCGCATAAAATTTCTCATTTGTTGTTAGATGTCAGGTGGAAGTTCTCAGACTAAATTGAATCACATACTAATAATGTGGTAAGACTCCAAACTAAGTGATGAAAGAAATACATGAAACTAAGAGTCTTAAAGATTCATTGATGAAGCAAATCTCTGTGATGCCCAATTTCTGTCAGGGCAGTCAAAATAAGCAGTGGGGAAGAAGACAGAGAAATTAACTAATTGGCTAAGTGTTTCGCTTTTAACCATTTGTTTTGATGTAATAGAAGTGGCCTAAATCTCTTTTTCTTTCCATAAAAAAAAAATGAAAGAGAAAATTTTTGCACATACTTAAAATGGTTTCATTTTGAAAGCATCAGTTTTTACTGTCACAATGACTATTTCCTCATCATAGACTCAATTATACAATTTAAATTCTTTTCTTTATCTGGAAGAAAGATTAGTCTACAACACCTCTGATCACAATATCTTCCTTTAATTTTAAAATTTAGATAACATTTTTCCAGTACTTACACCCCCCATTTATAGAAGAGGATGGTAGGGGTGAAGTGACTTGCCCATGATGATACAACCAGATAGTGGCAGGATACAGAGCAGAACATAGGGTCATCAGTGCTCTTACCGCTATCTTATGTTGGATTTTGTTAGCATGTCCCCTCTCCTGTACTCTAAGATGTTTTCCTTTTCAGAAAATTAAATGAAAAGATACATTTTCCTCCTTGTTCACTGCTTCCCTTTCAAACAGGGAATGGTGAAGATTATGCATTTATAAATTCTTATTTCTTTTTTCTTTTTAGGGCTAGGTCTCTCCATCTTGCCCAGGCCAGAAGTGCAGTGACTACTCATGGCCCCATTTCACCACAGCATTTAACCTCAGCTTCCTCACTCCTGCCTCACCAGTCCCAGGGTTTATATGTGGGGGTGGGGGAAAGGGAAGTGGTGCACCACACTGATGCCATAATTAGTGCCGACACCTGATTGACAAAGCTCACTGCAGCTCAGAACTCCCCAACTCAAAATGTTCCCCAGCCTCAGTCTCCGGCAAGGATTATAGGTACTACCCTTACACCTGACCCAATTAAAAATTCTATGAGTATGTCTGAAGCACTTGCCATTTGTTAAACACATATCTTGTGAGAGAAATGAATCTCTCTCTCTTATATTTAATAACAAATTATTGTATTAGGACCAAGATTGTTCCCTCTTTCTACTTCCTCATCTGGAAATCAAAGTGTGAAAAATCTCTCTTAAAGATTTATCCAAGTCAAGCTATAATCAGAGAATAAAAGAAATTGTAAATTTTAGCTAATGGGTATATTCTTGTTCACTGTGCTCACTCAGACAAGCCTGAGAAAATATTGATTCTCCCTATTATCAAGACAGGGAATATGGAAATTGACATCTCTTTGACCAAAATTTCAGTGACCTTAGTCACATACCACAAGATATTCCATTCGCCATTGTGTTAACCAATCAGAGGCGACTGAGTATCCCTCAGGAATACGTCCTCTTTTAAAGATATATAAACTGTGACCCCACCACCGTTAGGGGTCTTTGGTCTAAGACAGATGGCCAAATAACCAACCTCTTATTAACAACCTGCTGGTCTTACTTGCAAAATGATTGAATTACCCAGAAACTATATCTTTTGAACTTTTTTAATCATCATGCTTGTTAGACGAAATTCTCTTTAGGCCAAATGCAATCCAATCAATTGATCATGAGAAATGCATCTGCTTGATGATGTGATTGGTTTTGTAGGGCATTTTGTGTTGCTTCCCTTTCCCCCTTCCTTCTTCTGAACTAGTTATGCTTCCTGCCTCTGAAGGGACTTTCTGGGAGTCCTAAAGAACTGCATTTCTGTCATATGGAAGCTGCATGCTAATTACTAATCTGACAGGGTATAATAGCAATGTAAAGGCATCAACAGAGGGAAAAAAAATGAGCAGAATATGCAATTATTTTATAAACGCGTTTCTTTCCTTGGGGGAGAAATCCGCACATTTGCCATCTGCGACAAAAGAGATGTTGAACTGCATAAGTGAATTACCCCCAACTCTGTACATGTGTCTGAGAAGCTGGATGAACTTGAAATGACATTAAGCAATCTGGTTATTGCAAGAAAAGACTAAGGTATTGAATGGCAAAGACGCATTTTCCTCTTCTTCAAAGGGGTATAGTAATTTACATTGAGAAATGAAAGATGATATAACGCAGGAATATAGACTTTTCTGGAAGTGTTTTGTTTGTATTGCATAAACCTTTCATTTTTCTTTATAATGTATAGGAACTGAAAACATATTATATGCTGAAATGGAGAAAATATACATTTAGCACTTTAAGAGTTAGAGTCTGTCAATATTAATAGATCATTTAAATTAGGAGTTTAATATTTTGAATATATTGGCAGAAGGAGAGAAGAGGAGGGAGGAGGAGGAGGGGGAGAAAGGAACAGAAGGCGGGGAGAGGGAAAGGAAAAGGGGAGTGGAGGAAGAGAAAGAAGGAAGAGGGAAGAAGAAAACAATGAAAAGAAGGAGTGAGGGAGGGGAAAGGGAGGAGAAAGAAAGGAAGAGAGGAAGGAGGAAGAGGGAGAAAAAGAGAGGAGGAAAAGGGAGGAGAAGGAGTAGGATGGAGGAAAAGGAGGAAGAGACAGGAAAAAAAAAGGAGGAAGGAAGGGGAGTGAGGAGGAGAAAGAGACCAGAAATTATCATTTCTAAATATTCTATAAAAGCAATAATTTTCTAGGTCAGATAAAAAGAAATATTAATCAAATATTTGCCAGGAAATGTGTTCATTTAATTGACATATATCAATTATATAATTCTAACACAGTAGAAAAAATAAATATGTGCTAGAAATGTGTTTTTTTTTTTAAGGGTCAGAATTATAGTATATATGTATATGTGTGTGTGTGCATATATGTATATGTGTATATAGATATAAATATGGATATAGATATAGAAAGATATGATATAGATATATAGCCATGAGTACAAAAAGAAAAAAAAGAGAAATAGCTCTTGATTTCTAGGGTTCTCTTTTGTATTAGGGTCTATACTTCTACCTGACTCTAAACAGCAAGTAACTTACTTTCCTCCAAGTCTCATCTCACTATGCTGAGACCTCCTAGCTGCTGCTATAATATAAAAGCGCACTCAGGGAGCTAGCCAGATACATTTGCCAACATGTTGGAAGCAAACCCCTGTTTCAATCAGTGACTGGAATCAACTTTACTCCCTTCTGTTCCCACATGAAGTCTCACATGGAGTTCCACAGACTGTTTCTCCTGGCTAACAGAGGACCTTCCTGGCAAAGTGCACATTGATTTTGTGTGATGTTAAGATCTAAAATACTTTTGGTAACCTTCTCAGTTTTAATGTTATCAACCAATCAATGTGCGATGTTCAACAGGGACAGGGGATGAGACTAGAATGTTAGCTATTTCCAGTTCCAAAGTTATGATATGATTTTGAATAGGAGTATCTCAATGGATCATTTTTGGAGGGATGACAACCAATCAATGTAGTAGTAGTAGTAGTAGTAGTAGTAGTAGTAGTAGTAGTAGTAGTAATCTTAATAGTATTCTTTTGTTGTTTTGCTTTTATATCTCTTTCATTTCCCAATACATTTTTCCTCTCCTCTCTTGGAAATCAAGAGAATTAAAAAGAAAGTATTTTGGCAAAACTACATAATACACTGATCCATTCTGACACGGTCATCCATATCTTCAAAGAAGGGAGCAAATTGTTTTCTCTTACATGTCTCAAACATTTTAAAATATTGATATATTAATTAGAAGCATCATTACTTAATTGTATGTAGAAATCTTTTACTACCATTTTAGACTGGTATTTAAGTTATTATATTTTTTTTTTTCTGAAATAGAACATGCTCTTAATATAGAGACTTAAGAAAAATAATAACCTAACCTGGGACAAGACCTGCAAATGCATCTAGTTAACCTCTCACTTGTGGCTGAAATACCTTCTACAAAATTTCTGAGTGGCAGCCATCAGACCTTTGAGTCAAAATCTTAATCAATTAAATTAATTAAATAAGTTAATTAATTAATTTTGAATCAATTAAGCAAATAACAAATATTTATTTAATGCCTTCTGTGTGCCAGGGACCTCACTAAATAATCATTTCTAATTGTTAGAAATCTCTTAATTTTAATATGTTAAATTTTGCCTTTCTCTAGATGCTAACCATTCCCCCCTCCTTGATATCTACCCCCAGAAGGTACACAGAAAAATTTACTCCTTCTTCATAAGACAGTCCTTCAAGATTTCAAGATATCATATTGCAATATTTCGATTTAGACTTGACATAATTCACTCTCACTGGGAACTTTCCTGGATATTAAAATCCAATACCTGGTAATAAACATTTATGAATTCCTGGTCTGCCAGGCATTGTGCTAATTTCTGAAGATATAATTAATGAAAAGAAAAACAAACTCTACCCTCAAGAACCTCAAAATCTAGTGGGGGTAGAGGAGGAGAAAACATACAAAAGGGGGCAGGAAAGCAGAGTTAAGGGTGCGGGTGAACTCTTTGGGGTACCATGTTGGGAGGCATCTTTTTTTGTGGGAAATCAGGGAGGGCAGCAGGTGCAGGGGAGGGAGCTGAGAGTCCTGTTTCTACCCTGTATAAAGGAAGACACTGGGAGAAGTTTGATATACTATCCTGCAACCCTCCAATCAGAGGAGAGAGGAGGATGAGGGAAGTGGTGTCAGTCAAGTGTTGAATTAGCAGCTTGATGATGAGATTAGAAGTGATGAGTTTATCTAAGGGACTAAAAAAAACCATCAAAAATCTCCAAGAACTTGACAATGGTAGGGAGTACATGGATGGTTTTTTTTTTTTTTTGGTTCATTTTCCCCTGTGAAACACTACTATAGGCATTAGTCACATATTTGTGGGATCATGGAAATGATATATAGATATTAATTGTGCTGAAAAGTGGGTCATCCCCCTTTCCACAGGTAAACCTTTGCATATGCTTCCAGTCTTTGCATAAATTGGTATATATGACCCTCATCTTATTAGCTAATTAGCTGTTTAGTCAGGTATAAGATCATAAGCTCCATCAGTACTAGCGTTATGTCTTATTTCTGTTGGTATCCTTCACAGCTAAGACAGTAGCTTGTATGTAGTAAATATCAACTGATCTATAAATATTTATTCAACAAATGGATGAATAGGGATGAATGGATGGATGAATGAATAAAAATAAAGGTTGTTACCAACCCCAGATTTCAATTCAACTACATTCCATAAATTATGTGTTTAAAGACAATTGCATTATTAAAATTATTTGTTTAGATTCAGGCATATCATATAACTATATAAAAAGAAAATCCTATATGAATTTTGAATGCATATGACATTTTTATGGTAATACATGAAGTTGCCAATGCATTTGCTTAGAATTAGGTAAGTAGTGATGTTCTATAAGTTAATTTACATGCAAATAAATGCATGGTTTATTGTGTGCTTATGAGCTTTGAAATTTGGCTCACACATGCTCTTTGTGAGCAAAGAGGGTTTGGGGAATGCTAGTGCTTGCTGATTCTGTCAATGTCATGGCAGATGTTGTACCTTGAGGTTAATATCTGACTTGTTTTAAATTCATGTGGGAAATTTGAAAAGTTCCATTTCCTATCTTGAAAATCAATAGAAACTTAATCAGAGCTACTAAAAACAAGTCCCAGTTCTTGTGTAACAGAGAAAGTAAACAAGCTACAAAATTAAAAGTGACAGAATTCTTTATGTGAAGGACATAGTGCATTCCTCCAACTAGGTGTCAATTCTGTTTGTAACAGAAGCTTCCCATATGAATAGAATAGAGGAATTCCCATCTGTTCATTTCTGTCCCTAGGGACAGAGAGCACCTTGAAGGTGTCATAGAAACTTCAACATTACATAAAAACAGTGATTCAAATCATTTGGTTTAAATTAAGCAAATAATCTGGATGCCAATGAAAAATCTTATTAGGTATGCTCATTCAACCTTAGGCTCTCAAAATTTAAATTCAATAAACATTGATTCAGTACTTAACCATGTCCAAGGCACTGTTCTAGGAACTGAGGATTCCAAAACTTTAAGAGACACAGTCTTTGCATTCAAGTAGTCCACAATCTAATGGAACTGAGTTGGATGTGGGGCTGTTTAGCATGAACATATTCACACCATTGACAGAGATAATCTCTATATTACGAGAAATTTGAAGAGATTTTTTTTTTTCATTTGAGGAGGAGGATAAATTTGGAAAGTCATTTAGAGGTCATTTAGTTCAAGCCCTTCTTCATTTTACAGAGGGGAAAAGTAAGGCCATAAGAAGAGAAATAACTTAGGTTTTCTTGCCTCCAGTCCAGGGATATTTCCACTATGTCACATTACTTTTAGGGAGGACATTCAATCCTTTAAATAAGGAATTAGAAATCATAGTAGGGATATCTATTACAAGTATGAGTGTTGGCTTGAAAAAAGGCACCAAGATGGGAGAGGGGGATGTCCTGGTTAAAGAAGATGTTTCCACTGACATATTGAACAGATTAAGTGAGATGAAAGTTGAGGAGGTAACGTTTCTATTTTCCTTGATATTATGATGCCTTAAATAAGAACATTTCATGTCACAGTAATATTTTTTTAACTAATTGGGCAACATTATATGCCTGAATCTGTTCTATTTTGAAAGACTCTGAGGCTGGATGTTACTACTCTGAACCTCTTCCTAATCACCACGTTGTAATTTTAATTATACACATAGCATTCATGAGAGGCAGTTGTTTCATAGAACTTGCATATCTAGCCCTCAAAGCAGGGACACACCTGGGCTGAATTCCCACCTCTGACACATACTGGCTATGTGATTCTTCACAAGTCAGTGCTCTCAGTGCTCTAGGAAAATCTCTAAGACTAATTTGTAGTGGTGTAACCCCTGAATTGGGGATTTCCTCATGTGGGAATTCCCCACATCAGTTGAATCCCAGGTCTATGCCCAATTCCTAGAGCCATCAAAACAATGAGACTGTGAAAAAAAGAAGTCTAAGGAGGAGCTGAGACAGAAGTTGGGGTAAGGGGGAAGAGAGAACTAAAATCAATTTAAGGACTGAAGAAAACATGCTAATATTAAATATGGAAAGAAAATAAAACAGGAAAGATGGAGAAATTTAATGGCAGAAGGAAAAGTTGCTCAACCCCAACTCTTCTCATCTTAATATGTCATCATTTTCTGATGTTAACCCACTTAAATCAATTAAATAAACTTTTAAATTCTTTGCAAATCTAATTTAATCACATGACTTGCCACACTAGGCAAACATCTATGTTGCTAAATATCAAAAAGAGGCAACTTCAAAGTATCTACACTTCTTGTTAAGAGGGATCTAGGAGAAAACATTTGACATTAAGACATCCCTAAAAGATTGGGAACAATTTTAACTCCTTTGATTGTCTTCTCTGTCTTCATTCCTCTAGAATGTAATATGTGGTCTTCTTAAAAAGAAAACTATGTATTTTCATATTCATTCTAAGCTAATGCATCTTTATTAACTACTTATGAAAAATGAGAATAGCTAGGAGGGGAGTGAGTAGGGTGCCAGGCCTTAAGTCAGAAAGACTGATCTTCCTGAATTCAAATCTGGCCTCAGATACTTACTAACTTTATGATACTGGGCAAGCCACTTATCTGTGTTTGCCTCAATTTCCTCATCTAAAAATGATCTGGAGAAGAAAATGACAAACCACTCAAGTATCTTTGCTAAGAAAACCCCAAATGGGGTCTCAAAGAATCAGATATAACTGAAAAAAAATGACTGAACAACAACAACAACACTATGTCAAAAGAAGACTTTTGGTTGCTAGGAACATAATGGTTCTGAACCCAATTGTATGACCCTAAGTAACTTAAACACTCTTTGTATGAGTTTCCTCCTTTGTAAATTCAAACTTTAGAACAGATGGTTTTTCAGCCCTTTATCCCCCCCCCCCCTTTAGATCTATGAGTCTGTCTTCAAGCAGCTTATTGTTTATTGGGGAGAAAAATATGAGTATATAGAACTTCATTACATAGTTTGAGATAGTGGACATTTATATTCTCACATTTTCTTTTTCAACTAACATTTACATAGAATTTTAAGGTTTGCAAATACCTTTTCTACTATTCTCATTTGATCCCCGTAACAATATTGTGAAAAAGAAACTGAGGAAACAGAGAAATTACATGACAAACCCAAAATTACACAGCTGTGAAATGAAAGAAGTAGTATTCTAACCCAGGCCCTTCTGATTCTAGGTCTAGAAAACATAAATCTCTTTTAAAAAGACAAAACTAAAAACAGCTAAAATGTATTAGAGAGGCCCCATGGTATAGTGAATGACAAGCTCATATTATAGTCAAGATGTGGGTTCAGTTCTCCTCTCTGACTTATACTGTCTGTGACTGGGCAGATCATTTCATATCTTAATGCTCTAGGCAACTCCAAGAAGAGTAGGTGCTAAACTGCATTGATAAAGGGATAGAGGGAGTTTCTATATCCAGTTGTCCCTATGCCAATGAAATCATAAATCTAATCTCTGTTTCCTACCATTTTGGATTTTAAAGCTCTCCTTAGTACCCTGGCTGCTTCCTACTTTGCTGGTCTTCTTATAACTTATTGCCCTTTGCGATCCATTGACATTTACTTTCTTGTTTTTCCATCTCCCACTTCCATATTCATTTTCATTTGGGCATAACAATGCCTGGAATTCTCTCTCTCTTTGTCTTCATCTCTCATTACTTTTCATTTCCTAAAAGTCTGATCTAAAATCCTGTCTTCTGCAAGAAGCCTTTCCCATGCTTCCTTAATAGAACAACTTGTTCTCTGATTATCTCCAACTTGTTCTACATATATCTTATTTGGACATAGTATGTTTACTCCCTCATTATATTTTAAGGTACTTGAAAACAGCTTCCCTTCCCTCCCCTCCTCTACTCACACTTCCCCTCCACTCTCTCCCTTCCACTCCACTCCCCTCTCCTCCTCCCCCTCCCCTCTGACCTGGGGAAGATCTAGGGAACCTCTGCTGATAGGGAATGCCAGACCCAGCTGTGCTGTGGAGAGCAGGGGCAAGGGAACCAGCACATGCCTGGTCAGTGAAAATGCAGTAGGTCAGGATGCCCCTGGCTGTGGGCACTTACAAGATGATGGAGGTCTTCTTTGGAGTGCAACGTCAGAGAGGAGAACTGAAGAAGATCAAAGGCCATAGGTATCATCCCCCTACTCCAGAACCAGAAGTGATTATAAAAACTAAATTATTACTGGAAAAAAAAGGCACAGGCAAAAGATAAGGAATCCAAACATAGAATGCTACTATGGGAATAGAGAAGACTGGGGTTCATCTTTGGAGGATGACACTGAAGCAAAGAAACTGTCTTCTACTCTAAATAGTAATATCAAATGGTCACCTGCCCCAAAAGAATTCATTGAAGAGCTTAAAAAAAAAAAAAAAAGACTTTAAAAATCAAATGAGAGAGATTGAGTAAAAATTAGAAAGAAAAATAACAATAATACAAGAAAAACAAGATGATTATGACAAGAAAGTCAGCCAATTAGAAAAGGAGACCCAGAATCTTAAGGAAGAAAATGACTCCTTGAAAATCAGAATTGGGAAAGGGGAAGCCAGAGAAGTTATGAGATGAAGAAATTTTTAAAAAATGAAAAAAATAGAAGAGAATGTGAAACATCTCATTAAAAAAAAAAGATCTAAAGAACAGATCAAGAAGAGAAAACATAGGAATAATTGTACTACCTGAAAGTTCTGATAAAAAAAAATAATCTTGATACAGTAATACAAGAAATAATTAAAGGAAAGGAAATTGGCCTGAAGCATTAGAAAAAGTAGGGAAAGTAGAAATAGAAAAAATCCACCAATCACTACCTGAAAGATATCCTATGAGAAAATCTCACAGAAATATTAGTTAAATTTGAAACCCCTAGATCAAAGACAAACATGTTATCAGTAATAAGAAAAAAAAACAATTTACACGTGATGGTACCACAATTAGAATCATGAAAGACCTAGCATTGGCAATACTAAAAGATCTCACATCTTGGAACACTATATATCAAAGAGCAAAACAACTGGGCCTTCAGTCAAAAGTTTCACACCCAACAAAGCTAAGCATAATTCTGAATGAAAAAAAAAATGGACATTTGATCAACTGTCTGATTTTCAAGTCTCTGTTGGAAAAAAAAAAAAAGAAAAGAAAAAAAAAAAAGCCTGAACTCAACAGAAGATTTGACAAAGAAGAGCCAAGACAAATATAAGGTACATAACAATGATGTTTTATGTATGGAAAATGTAGAACCTATGTCTAAGATTGTTACTAGGAATTAAGTAGCTTATAAGAAAGACTGGGGTAGACCTGAGTATGATATGACTTCATAAAGTAAAACTATTCAAGAACAACTAAAAGAGTAATTATTTTATACAAATGAGGTATAAGAGAAAGAAGCAATGCAGAGGAATTAGATGGGGGAGGGGGTGCTGTTAGCTCTGGAAATCTACTTTCATGGGGAATGGGTTTAAGAGGGGAAAATACATAGACATCTAGAACAGTATAAAAGTCTTCTAAATTTAGAAAGAAACAAAACTCTAAGGGATAGGGAGGGTGGAGAGGATAAAGGATCTTTAGAGGGGAAGATGAGGGAATAGATTAAAAGGGGGATATAGAAAGATTGTTAGATTAGGGGAATAGGAGGAAAAAGGAAGGAGCTTTAGAGGGGAGGGAGACAGAATAGGTCAAAAGGTATATATAAAAGGTGTTTAGATTTATGGGAATGAGAGGGTAAGAAAGATTCCTGGACTGCGGGTAGGTTAAGTAATAGCAAGGCGAGGTAGCAGGTAGAAGTAGAGTTAGGAGAGACAGGATAAAAGAGATATGCACAAATATAAAAACAAGATTAGGAGTAGAATCTCTTAGGAAAAAGTGTATGTGTGTGTGTGTGTGTGTGTGTGTGTGTGTGTGTATTTGTGTGTATGTGTACATATGTATATGTGTATGTATATATCAATACCTATATATTAATATGTCCATGCTCAATTGTAGCCTTGGGGTGGCAGGTAGTGGGGAGGAATGACAAAAGTAAAAAGTGTATAGCACAGAACAAAAGAAAACCTACAAGGAAACAGAGAAAGAATGGACAACTTTAAACAGAATGTACAGTATTTAATATATAGACTTTCTTGAAATGATGTTATTGCCATATAATCTGAATCCTCTCCTACGTTCTGCTATGAGTATGATGAGTTTTTTTTTTATATTTAATTTTAAAATGTTTCTTTTTCTTTTCTTAAGGTGTACTTAAGTTTTAGTATTTGTTTAAAATTTTAAAAAAAGAAAAAAGAAAAGAATGAGGCTAAATATGACTGTGGTTTCAAGACTAGTTGGAAAGAAGTAAATGAGACATAGTGAAAAAATATGCCAGATTTGGTATCAAAAGTCCTGCATCAGAATCCTGGCTTTGTCACTTAACTGCCTATGTGACCTTGGGCAATTCATTCAAGACTATGGGGCTCAGTTTCTGCACCTGTAAAATGAGGGACTTTGACTAAATGACCTTTAAGGTCCTTTGTAGCTCTAAGTTAATGGCATGTGAAAGAATTGTATTATGCCATTGATAAACAGAGGAAAGTCCCAGCAGAAAGGTTGAGGGCTTGTCTGGAAAGATGTTGCAGATGCTAAGTTTGGAATTTTGTGCTTGAATTCAGTAAATGTTCTTGAAAAAGAACATGTGTGTTTTGCTTTGTTTTGGTATGTTGTTTTGTGTATGCATGGAAATTGAATAAAGATAAGAAAAATGACACAAATTCTGATTTTTTGATACATTTGAAGATATGGAAATGCAACAACTGGAATTATTTCCCCCTGCTGATATTCCCGTAGGATTTGTAGCATCCCTTTGTTTGTTCTCTTTCCCCCTCTCTTTTCATTTTATTTTATGCACAGTGTCGATCTCATGGACCCCCTAAGCTCATACCATCACAGGCCTGTGTAAAAGTGACACCTTGTGTTGCATAGATGCATTGCAATCCTCATTTCCCTTGTCATGTTTCCTTTCTCTGAGAGGCTGATCTGTTTTCAGTTTGTCAAGTTAGCAGAAGGCAGAAAAAAAAAATGGAAAGAAAAAAAAACCTAAACAAAAGCAACCATAATGTAAGGGAGATGACCCAAGTTAGAAAACCATTAGGCTGTGCTCTGTCTGCTTCATAAATTATCAACCGGTGACAGGAAAATCATTCTAAGACCTGAACTTGTTTCCTGCTATTGAAAATGATTCATGAGCCTGATAGAGGAGAGCTTGATTTTCATAAGATTAGGCGGTTATTTATGAAAATAATTTAACACAGAAGAATCTAGTAATTTAAATTAGTTTGAAAATAAAGTGATTTCTAAATAGTATTGGTAGTTGGTTACATGGAATATATATATATATATATATATATATATATATGCACACCCACACATACACACAAAATAAGGAATATACATATGTATATAGATATACAATATAGATTTATATCTATAATATAACATAAATATATAATATAAATTGTAAATATACCAAATTTATATATAGTATGTGTATATCGATAATAGATACAATTTGTGTGTGTGTGTGTGTGTGAAATTGGTTTGGTATGTGATTATTGTTTATAGGATAATATCATTAGAGCTAGAATGGATATTAGTCATTTGCATTACTATCTGGTCTCAACTCCACAGAACAAGACACCCTCATGCAGTCCCCCTGGCAGCCCTATTCCACTTTCCCTCTTTTGTGGCCTCTTTTTGGGTGTTGCCTCCTCCACTGGATTATGAGCTCCTTGAGGACAGGGACTATCTTTATCTTTGTTAATTGCAACCCCAGCATTTAGCACAGTGCCTGGCACAATAGGTGCTAAATGAGTATTGAATGAATTGGATTAGAGAATAGGAAACCAAAATCCATAAAGGAACTTGCTCAGAGCTACATAGATAGAGTAAAAAAAAAATAAGAAAGAAAGAAATTCTGACAATTGGAATGATCTTAAAATGTAATGAGATGCCTTGGGAGGTATTAGGGTCTTTCTCACTGTAGGTCTTCAAGCAAAGGCCTGAAAACTAATTGTCAGACATTTTGCCATTGGGATTCCTGTGCAGGTGTGGGATAGGATTGATGATCTCTGAAGTCTCTTCCAACCTGAGAGTTAGTGAGTCTATTATTTTAATACAGGTCTTCTCATGCAAAGGTTAGTCTTCTTTATGTACTAGACCATGCTGCAGTACAAAGAGGATGTAAGTCATTGTTATGGGAATCTGAAGATCTTCCCTGCCCCTAGGTGCTTTGCTAAAGTGGCTACGTGACTCTGAGGACCCTTGGATATTTGAAAGTATACTCTGTTCCCTAATAGGCTGAATGTGGTCACGTGGAGCCTGTGGCGCCAGGCTTGTTTTCCAGGAATGCCCGTGCCTTGGAGCTTTG
>CM053585.1:280721377-280742195 GCA_028646515.1 Pseudochirops corinnae
TAAACAAGACCATGTAATTCTACCTGTCCTGAATTCTGCACCATCCTTAGAAATCAGTGTGAAATCTATCTTTTTCTTGTACAGAACTCATCAGGGGGAAAAATAGCTCACCTTTATTTCCCTGGACTACATGCTTAAGAGAAAATGCCCAGTATTCATTTTTTTGCTCCTAATCAAAGCCTGGAATTTCACAAGGAGTGGAAAATTGGCAACTGTTTCTGCCACCTAGACCTGAACAATTATGATTTGATTTCCAAGGAGCCTCTTAGAGCCACATTTAAATGTTGTCATGTGCCCCTAACAGTCATCTGCAAGATTGGGGGAGTTTTCTGATAATCAACATGTCATGGAGTTAGCACTTTTAATTTTTACTCCATCTCCTGCTAGTTTGAACTCTGATTGTAATTACAGCTTCATCTGCTCTTGAATGATCTTGTTTTATCAGAGGAAGCCAGTATATCTAACGACCACATTGACAAAGAGTTACAGAACCTGTTGAAGATATGAACATTCCACATACTGTGCTTCGGGTTGCAGGAAAACAGCTTGATATTATAGCTGATTCACTGACATTATTATCTCATTAAGTAGTATTTAAACATTTAAACTTTTTGCACCCTACCAAGTATATTGGACATTCAAACACAGAAAAATAATTGGTCAGAAATTGACCAGAAGACTCAAAACGTGACAAAACATGATACATCTAAGAAAGCAAATAGGCATGGAGAAGGAATTAAGTTCAATTGAACCATTAAATTTCAGGGAACAGGGAAAGTAAAATAATGTATTAGAGGTATGTCATTGAAAGAATAGCTATTTTTCCAAAGAGCTATGGGAAACTGTAGAATTTGCTATTCAGAAACTATAATTACTAACTGTCTAACAGGACAATGCCCTACTGTAAATACTAGGGAAGCAAATTTAAAAAAAAATAGAAGTGTCTGATCCTTCCTTATCCCAAATTAGATTCTCACCAGGAAATGTGATGCCAGAACTATACAGACATACAGAATTAGATGACCTTGAAAGGATTGTTCAAATCTTCATAGCTCTATCATTCTGTTTCTGTAAGAACCAGCTCTTGATTACTGGAACATAAATAGATATAAGGCCAATAAACTAGCCTATACCCTAATAAGACTATGAGGTGACTTTATTATACAGTGAATCTCATATCTAAAGCTGGAAGAGACCTTAGAGGAGTTCTAGTAAAGTAAAGATCTAAAAGAACTTCCTTTTAAAACTTAGGAAACTTGATGACCCAATTAAGTAAATGATTTTCCCAAAGTTGCATATGTGGCAGAGCCAGTATTTGTGCATAGGTCCTCTGGATTTAAATGATTACTTTATCATCAATCACACATAATTACTCTATAACATGATTTGTCTTAAAAGTCGGTGTTGTCTCTTCCTCTCAACAGGTTAGACAAATAAACATAAAACTTTAGAAGAGGTAGTTTCTATAAGTTTAGAAAGTAAAATTCATGAGAAAATATTAAAAGAGAATTTAGAAATGAAGGAAATGAAGAAATGAAGAGGCAGCTAGGTGATACAGTGAGTAGGGCACTGGCCCTAGAGTCCAGAGGACCTGAGTTCAAATATAGTCTCAGGCACTTAACACTTACTAGCCATGTGATCTTTTGCAAGTTGCTTAACCCCAATGGCCCTGCCTTCGCCCTCCAAAAAGAAAAAAAAAAAAAGAAATGAAGAAATACATTTTCTCATAGGGTGTTAGAATTGTTAGATCTAAAGGGGATTTTACCAAATTTACCAAATCTAGTGCATTCATTTTATAGACAAGATTCCAAGGGGTTAAGTGATCTTCCCCAATGTCTCATGGGTAGGGCTAAGAGTAAGGCTCAGACAACCTTTCTAACTTAGTAAGAATTATCTAAGCTTGTACTCTTTGATATACTGATCAAGAGCCTAGGGTCATTTCTATTCTATGAAGAGGCATTAGAGGAGGATTGGGCCACAATGTGGCACAATGAAAAGAATGCTGAATTTGGAGTCAAAGGTTTTGACTTTACCACTGACTGGACAACTTGGACAAGTCATTTAACTTCTCTGGGTCTCAGTATCCTCAATTGTCAAATGTGGGTACTGGATTAGATGACATCTCAAGTCCTTTCTAGAGACAGCTAGGTGGCACAGTGGATAGAGAACCGAGCTTGGAGTCAAGAAGACAAGTCTTCCTGAGATTAAGTCTGGTCTCAGACACTAATTGTGTGACCCTGGGCAAATCACTTAACCTTGTTTGCCTCTCAGTTCCTCATCTCTAAAATGAGCCAGAGAAGGAAATGACAAATTATTCCAGTATTTTTTCCAAGAAAACCTCAAAAGGGGTCATGAAGAGTTAGAGACAACTGAAAAAAGACTGACCAACAACAAACAACAATATTTCTAGTGAAAGAAATGATTATTTCTTTCATATTAATAACCAATTATTAATATTTTTTTCTATTTCCTCATTCAGAAATAAACCCTTATAGGTTAGTTCAACCAGTCTTTGAACTTGTCCAAAAATTTACCCCACCTATACCACCTTATTTAAATGGAATTGTTACCTCACCCAATCCTTACCCCATCTACCCAGCCCTTCATTAGAATAAGCCAATTTCTCATTAAAGTATTCATTTTCTCATTAATTGTTAACCAATCATAGCCAATTGCCTCCTTTTCAGAATATTCACTATTCTAAGGATACACAAGCATCAAGATGACTCTAGGAAGATGCCTGGTGGGGTAGATCAGGAAATTCCAAGCTTTCCAAATTTCCCCTACAAATGAGATAAAATAGCGCTTCAGGGAGAACATAGAATAGTCAAAAATAAACAAAATATGGGACAGAACAGTGATCCTCCTCTGATAATTGGAGAATATCAGGGGTAAAAAAATTCCAGGATTGAAGTTTGGTCCCTGTGAAGAGTAAACACATCCAGGCTGGTTCCGCTTAAAAAACAAGTAGTGAGCCTCAGAGTTAGCTGGGTTGGGGGGCAGCCTCAACCCTAGCCACAGGAACTTTTACCTCCCAGACAGTGAGGAGAGTTGAGTGTCTGAGCTGGTGAATATTGAGGGAACTTGTGCTGACAAGGAATGCCAGACTCATTTGTGAACTGAGATGTTGTCCTGTGCAAGAAGGAACCAGCACATTCCCAGGTAAGTGCAGAAGTAGCGGGGGCCCGGGAGCATAGTTGAGAAGGACCGTATGTAGCTGACTGTGGGCATTTATAGGAAGATAGAGTCCCTGGTTTCCATTCCAAGCCAGAGAATTGAAGAGCAATCTGAGGCCAGAAGCATCATCTCCCATACCCCAAGACTAGAGGTGATTACAAAAAATAAACTGCTATAAACTAAAAAAAGAGGAGAAGAAGAAGAAGAAGAAGAAGAAGAAGAAGAAGAAGAAGAAGAAGAAGAAGAAGAAGAAGAAGAGGAGGAGGACGAGGAGGAGGAGGAGGAGGAGGAGGAAGAAGAAGAAGAAGAAGAAGAAGAAGAAGAAGAAGAAGAAGAAGAAGAAGAAGAAGAAGAAGAAGAAGAAGAAGAAGGCAAGAGAGAAAGAATTCAACCATAGAAAGTCACTATGGGAATAGAGAAGATCAGGGTTCATCTTCAGAGGAGGATACTGAAGTAAAGAAGGCTTCTCATACCCCAAAGAGTAATGTCAAATGGTTACCTACCTGAAAAGAATTTATAGAACTTTCAAAAGACTTTAAAAATCAAATGAGAGGGATTGAGAAAAACTTTTTAAAGAAATAAGAACAATCCAAAAATAAAAATAAAATAAAGATTATGAAAAGAAAATCAACCAATTAGAAAAGGAGAACCAAAATCTTAACGATGAAAACAACTCCTTGGAAATCAGAATTGGGCAAAGGGAAGACAATGAAGCTATAAGAGACCAAGAAATAATAAAACAAAATATAAAGAATGAACTAATGGAAGAGAAGTGAAGCATCTTATAAGGGAAACAATTGATATGGAGAACAGATATTCCACTAAAAGAACATAAGTCTTGGAACACCATATATCAAAGAACAAAATAACTAGAGTTCTTGCCAAAAATATCATACCCAGAAAACCTAAGCATAATCCTGAAAGGAAAAAAAAAATGGATATTTAATGAATTTTCAAATTGGATTTTGTTAAAACAATTTAGTAGATTTGACATGTAAGAACAAAGAGAAATATAGGCTACATATTAAAAACTAATTACAAGGCACTCAACAAGGACAGACTGACTGTTTACCTTTTATATAAGGGACTGTAAAAATGTATGTCTAATGTGGGGGCAGCTAGGTGGCACAGTGAATAAAGCACCTGCCCAGGAGTTAGGAGGACTTGAGGTCAAATCCAGCCTCAGACACTTAACACTTACTAGCCATGTGACCTTGGGCAAGTCACTTAACCCCAATTGCCCTCTAAAAAGTAAAACAAAAATGTATGTCTAAGATTGTTTTTAGTAATGGGTAGTTTATAAGAAATTTTGGAGTAGAGCTGAGTATGATATAATTTTAAAAAGTAAAACCATTTAAGAACAGGAAAAAAACTAATTATCTTATGCAAATGAGGGGAGAGAAGAAGAACTGACACAGAGGAATTAGATGGTGGAGGAGGGCTGGTAGTTGTGGAACCCTGCTTTGATTGGGAATGGGTTAAAAGAGGGAAGAATAAATATGTATCTAAAGATATAAAAGTATTATAAATTTAGAAAGAAATTAAGTGCTAAGAGAATTGATTGGGAGGAGTGAGAGGATAAGGGAGGGATTTTTAGAGGGAAGGGTGAGAGAATAGGATAACAGGGGCTATAGAAGGGTGCTTAGATGAATGGGAGGACAAGGGAGGGACTTTTGAAAGGAAATAAGGTTAAGTAATAGGAGGGCAAGGTAGCAGGTAGAAATAAAATAGAGGAGTCAGGAGGAATAGGAAATAAGAGATATGTATGATGCATAAAATAAAGATCAGGGATAGAATGCTTTTGGAAAAAAGAGCAGGGTTGGTAATCATGATCACAGACAAAGTAATAGAATTAATCAAAAGAGAAAAATGGAGAAACTATGCTAGATGTCACCTATATTCATCAATGTTGTTATGGACTATCTAAAATACCTAGACAGTATAAGATTGGAATTTTGCTGTAGTATAGGAAATGACAAGTTGGTGGACTTGGAAAAATATGGAAAGACTCAGAGTCATGAAGAAAGAAGTTATCTACCCTCAGAGAAAGAGAGGACAAATAAGTATATTATGGTCTTAGATAAGTGCATATAAATGTATATGTCTATATATGAGTAAGATTATAAATATGTAAGTGTATCTATGTGTATTAAAGTTTATGTATATAGGTATTTATGTATGCAATGTATGTGTGTATGTGTGTGTACTTAATTGTAGCCTTCTTTGGGAGGGGGGAAGAAGGAAAAGAGAACAAAGAAAATGTGTACAGTGGAGAACAAAAGAAAACTTTACATGGAAGCAATGAAAAGATGAATACTTCTGAACACAATGCATAGTATTTATTTATATTGGCTTTCTTGAAATGCAAATTTATTGCTATATATTTGGAGTTCTCTCATTCTGCTGTACACATAATGATGCTCTTTTTTGTTATTTTGTATTTAAGTTTCAATATTTAAGTTTATGTTTATCATTTTTCTTTTCTATTGTGTATTTAAGTTTTACTATTTAAGTTAAAAAAAAAAAGAACCTCATCAGAACCAAAGTAGATATTGTGATGAATCTAAAGTGTGTTGATAAGCATCCTGTAATTCCATATTACCTTTATCCAAGATGCTCCATATAATTTATAATGAGATCTATATCGTAATTTATCCATTTCTATTATCTATATTATATTTATTTTATTTATTTTAGCAGGTGTTCATTGCTATTTAGTATATAGAGGAATAATTTAAAGTTGTGTAAACCTTATTACTTCATAAAATGTGTACAAGTCTGCCATGTATGTAACTGCCTAAGCTAATCACCTCCACCTCATAGAATTTGTAACTTCCTCCAAAACAAAGCCTAGGTGCTACCTCTTACAAGTAGTCATTTTTGATACCTCCTCTCTTCCTTAGTTATTCACATTCTTGAAATTACTTCATAATTTTCTACATATTTTCTCTATATTTACTTGTGTATTTACCAATGCAGACTGCTGAAGGGCAGGTACTAGTCCATTTTTGTCTTTATAGTCTCTGATCCTAATACTACACTTTGCTCATAATAGGCATATAATAAATTCATATTGAATTGAACCACACATGCAATCTCAAGTTATATCTCTATACATTCACTTGTTATTGATGAACTTGGAAAAATCTTACAGTATATCATTGTATATTTTCTAGGAGATGTTTAGATTTCCAGTCCAGTTTGTGAGTCCTTTGAAAAAGAAGAAATGAAAGCTAGAAAATTACATGTTTAGATACATGAATCAGAAAAGCATCTATAGGAGGAGATTATAATTTATGATGCTTGAATATGTGAAAAAAGTTTATTAAGTCAGAAGCTTTCTCTGTATGATTACATATGGGCATCAGTAACTTCACACAGAGCTGACTGGGCACATCTCAGGGAAGTATATGACCTATAAATTACAGGTATTATTACAAGATGCTGCAGACTTTTAAAATATTTAAAGACATTAATTTCATTGGTCCTTTGAAATTTCATGAACTTTTGCTATTTATTGCTCCTCAATGATAATATTTTCCTTACAGTAGAACTTTTTTATGCTTCTAGTTACCCAGATGAAAAAAAAAATTCTTTTTTTTTTTCCTATCAAGTTTCTAAACTGAATTCCTGAGCAGAAATGAAAACATTGCTATTTATTTATAGGAAGTCATGAAGTAAACATCTTAAGGAATAGTCTTTCTCTTATCATTTTGAGAACTTCTTTGAGAACTCCCAAATCTTTCTTAGAAAATGCTATGGGAATTTGTCAGTGGTTCCATAATTCCACCTTGGTTAAACACAAGGCCTAAATGGTTAATGTTTCAGTATATTCCATTTGGTTGCATATAGCATTATTGTTTTTATTTTATATGAGTAATATTTCCATGGATTTTTTTCTCTATTATATTAAATTATTTTTTGATTGTCCTTAAATGCCTATTTCTATGTCATAAAGCATGCAAATAGTGAACAAAATAATAAATTCAGTCAGCCAGCCAGCTGTTTCCAAATATCCAAATATTAATTTTCCTGTAGACAAGTTCTCTAGAGGATTGCCTTTCCACCCAGATATTTTGATGTGGTCCAGGAGCTAAAATGCAATCATTCATTCATTTATTCTTTCAATACAACATATATCAGTGTATTTAGGATGTTTAACATACTGGACTTGGAGTGTGGACTTTCAGCTCACTCCATTTTCTACTTGAAACTCTATTTTCCACTCCATGAAATAAGATGCTCCTTCTAGGATAAGTTTATCACTATGCTACTTACAGTATTGGATACTACACACCATCCCAACTCTCATAGTCTCCTCTCCCCTCTGATCATTTCTCTGTTATCTGGAGGGTAGAGCACTAACTTCCCCCCAGAAATTTCCTTTTATAAGGACAGGATTTCAACTTCCTGCTCACTGTACTTTCCATCTATAGCTCTATTTGGTTTCAACTCCAGGAAAAAAGATGCCCTCAAGGGAGATTCTATGTGCCAAGTACCCACCTGTTTTCCCTCCCTAATGCCTTCCTTCTTTTTAGTTTCCTTTTGTATGTTGTCTTCCTGATTTGATTGGAAGTTCCTTGAGGGAAGGGACCGCCCTTATTTTTCTTGCTTGTATCCCTAGCTCTTAACACAGCACCAGGCACATAATAGGTAGGTAATAAATACATATTGAATCAAATTGAATTAGAAATATGTAAAATACAAGAAACTTTGCTCCCATCAAAAACAAACATTCCCTACAAAATAGTAACAACAAAAATATATCCATACAATACTCTTAAAGTTCATTGAGCATTTTATATTCATTATCTAATTTCATTCTTAAAATAATCTTATAATCATTATGGTTATTACTACCTCTATCTCACAAATGGGAAAATTGTGGCTCAGTGAGATTTCATGACTTGTCCATGGTGACACAACTAGATAGTATCAGAGATGAGTTTCAAACTCGTTTCCCAATGATGAATGGCAGGGGGTAGGGCAAAATAAGATAATTTAATGCCAACATGTTATCTTAAAAACATTAAAGTATATGATTGTGATTAAGAAGAAGACATATGGGAACTGAGTATGTTTACCACTAATGAGAGTACTAACACTAATGAAACCTATTATCTCTTCAAATGCTAACACACTATCAAAAGCTTCCATGATAATATATATGGCTTAATCTAAGACTTTTCTTGAAATCCTGCTCTTAACTAAGATAAGAGATTAGGTATGTTGATCAGCTATTGTGGTGATTTGTTCTTTGAATGAAAATTTAACTCCAGTTTTCACACCAAATTGCTTGACTGTACAACCCAATAAGTATTGTTTTTACAAATTCTTGTTTTCGTTTAAAAAATTGATAAATGTTGATCTATTAATCAATTGTCTACCTCACAGGGGAAAATCTTTTCATGACAACCTGTACATGACTCAGTATTTAGAGTTTTCTTTCACCATTTTTATTAACAATGTTGTAGTTGGGACAGGTATCAGATTTGTCAGGTAATAGAACAAACTCTTTAGCAAACTGATAAATTTCAAAAAATATTCAAGTAAGGGTAAGTTAAACTATGTGTTAGGAATGACATATATGGTAAATTCCTTCTTATGGTTAGCACTTTGGACTAGACACTTCCAAGGTACTATTAATGTTAAAATTCTTTGAGTGTAATTTTTACTTCATTTTGTATAAAATGAGCATTGACCCTCATGGTAGGGTTCAGTTGCAAGTCTCAGTTTTCAAAAAGGCTGTAAAAATCCACTCTATGTAAAAGCATATTTTGAAACTATAGAATATTAAATCCATCTACCATCATACTAACATTAATGATACTTCTATAAATTCATCAAAGAGAGGCAGACATGACTGAATGCTTAAAGTCATAAACTCAAAATCCATTGAGATATTCATGCACAGACTAATATTCCCCCAACTTTTAAGTGATTTGTTTTTAATACCTCGTGCCTATGTTACTAAGGAGATTAGATATTTTTTTTTATTATTTTGATTGAGATTATACAATGGGTAAGAGTCAATTTGATTATTATTGCCCCAAATATATTGACCTTTTTCCTGATATGATTTCTATAATACATAGTGAAACAATTTTATGAATGAATCAGCATAACATATAATAGATGCCTCAAATTATTGGAAAGGTATGAATGCAATTTTTTGAAAAATATAAATTTTGATGCACAAACATATAACAATATAGGAAGCATATCACATAATAAAGATCAATCCATTTTCTTAGAAACATCTAGTTTTGACATATGAAATTAAAATATCTAAAGAAAACATTAAAATGATGTTTAATTACTAAGACTGGAAGGGAGAATAAATTAAGTATGACAATAATTGACAATAAGTATGTTTTTGACAAAGGTCTTATTCTGTTCTCTTAATCTCTATAGCAGCAAAGTGAGGTGGAGAAGGAACGAGGAGGCAGAGACGAGATAGAGAGAGGGAGAAGTAGGGAGTGAGATAAAAGGGGGAGAGAGAGAGAGAGAGAGAGAGAGAGAGAGAGAGAGAGAGAGAGAGAGAGAGAAAGTATACATTCAAATTGCATGTAAAGGCATATCTAGAAATGATCAGGAAAAACTGGGAGAAAATTCATTAATCTTGAAACATTTGTAAGTTTGCCTTCAGGAGCCTAGAATTCTTGCCACCTTAGAAGATGTAGGTCAGTTTTATCCATCCATTTTCTCTGAGAACTTATTTGTGGGACCTCCCATTCTCTTCTAGGTAGAGGTAGGAGGAAACATTTCTTCATATTTTTCTTGGCCTCCATCTACCTGCTTCTTATGCCTTAATATCACATAAAGAATTCTTAATTTCTCTTCAGAATTTTACAGCAACAGCAAAATGAAGCTTTAACCAAGCTCCTACTCTCCTGTAAGTCTAACACTGTCTAAAAGTTAGATAATTTGCTGATTAGAGAAATTATTATTTCTCTCATATTAATATACAATTATTAAAATTGGAATGATCCCAACTTTTTTCCTTGTCTTATTTCCTTGTCAAATATCTTACTTTGTTTGCTTTTTTTAAAAATTTTAAGCTTTTATGTAGAATTTTGTTTTCACCCAGTTACATGTGAAAACCTTGTCAAATACCTTAAGTACAGGGCTGATGGAAGATAGGATTAACATTTTCCTCTTTCTCAGTATTGCTATTCCACCCAACTAGATCAATCTTCTAATCTAAGGTGAAACTCCCTTCTGCTCAGGCTTAACTAGAGAATGTACTCTTTCAATAGACTGCCCAAGACTTGGGGGTGGGGCGTCATTTAGAAGCAAATGACATAATCAAAGTTCAGGTCCAGCCCCTCATTGTAATATTCATCAAATCAGTAATTATTAACCAATCAGAGTTTGCTTCTACCCTCAGAAACACATCCTACCCTTGCATTGAGCATTTAAGCTCTGAGCCCATCACCATGATTGTCTTTGACCCAAGAGAAAGTCAAGTCACCATCTTTTTTATTGTAGCGTTACTTTTATGAATAAGATAAATTACCCAGAATTTATGTGTCTCAAACTCTTTAATCACTACACCCAATATCACCCTCCTAAAGGATAAAGCTCTGAGTAATTTTTTGTTTGTTTGTTTGTTTTAAGGCTAAAGACTCTTCACTAAATATTCATAATTATTAAAGTAGTAAAATTAGAAAAAAAAAATCTCAGAATACAATCCAACCACTTCATTTTACTGATGAAGAAACTGAGCCACAATGAAATGAAGTGACTTGCCTAAGGTCACTTATGAAGTAACAGGACCAAAGGGTGGGTTCCTTTGCTCCAAATTCAGTGTACTTTTTAGTTCAAATACTGGTTTCTCTTAGACTATAATGTCTTCCTTTTTCAATTTTTAATTCAACTATCTCTCAAATAGTATAAATTATTAATCTTTATAAAATTTAAGAGTTTTTGCTAGTGAAATGCTGCCAAAGGTTCTAGTTCCTCTCTATTAAAGTTGTATTTTAATTGTTATCTTGCTATGGAGATGCCCTTGGATCATTTAAGGCTATGTCAGCATAGCAAAAGTTTTGGCAGGCCCTGAGAATACAAAAAGTCTTCAATTAGAGTCTCAGTAATATTCTGTGCCTGACATCTGAGGACCATCCTCGTCCCTTCAGAAAGGGGCATAAATAAGTTGATCATGGTGTGATGCATGTTTTAGCTATACCACTCTCAATGAACATCTATCTTGTTATAGAAGATTCTCCACCATCAATTAATAATACAGACAATACCCATATGAATAAATTTTAGAAATATTGAAATACTCAAAGAATATCTATATGCCCTTCCACTTTTCAAACAAAGGAAGGAAACATTTATATAAAGCCATCAACAAGAGCTCTCAAATGCCTACTATGTATTAGGGACCTCACTAGACACTGGAAGTATAAGAACAAAAATGAAACAGTCCCTACCCTAAAGAAACTTATATTATATCTTAAGGGGCAACATGCAGATAGGAGAGAGAAACAGACAAATACAGACAGAGAGAGATAGGGATAGTAATGAGAGAGAGATGATAGAGATAGGCAGTGAAGATTTACTTATATATAGATGGCATATAAAGTCCTGTAGATATATCAGATATAGATAATAGATAATATAAATTATATAGATAGAAGTTTATAGATTACATATCAATATATAAGATAGAGATATACATGTATATATCAATAAAACAAAATCAAGGTAATGTCATTGTAGGGTAATTGTGGGAGACATCACCCAAAAAGAGGTACTTCATCAATACATTTTATGAACTTATCATGCCCATTTTTATTTTGCTTCTAGTTTTTCTGGGTAATTTATACAACGATTTTTTTAAATGGTGTTTATTATCCAGAGTTGAGTCTTTTTTTTTTCCCCCCTGGATCTGCTTTCGTATCTCATCTTCATTTCCCAGATTACTCACTGATCAATACAATCCAACCACTCCAGCCATGGGCTAGAAAGGACACAATTCCACTTGCATAGGGAAAGCTGTTTATTTTGAGAATTCTCAAGCATTTTATTTTCCTTTCAGGAATTCACAACACCCAGCATTTTAATTCATGTGCATGACCAAAGGCAAAACATTTTTCATTTGCCAGTGGAGCAAGTTATTTTTTGAGGGAAAAGTTTAATTAAGATTTAACCAACTTAGATTGTTTGTTAGCCTAAAGTCATAAACGATGAAAGCAAATGAGTTGCAAGATAATTGCTGTTGTGAATAATATTTCCCATGCAAAAGTCCACTATTATATAGGTTAAACCAAACTTTAACTATCTTTACCTAAAAAATGGAATTTAACCAGGGTTAAGAGGAATTAAAAAGCACATAATCTCCAAATATTCTGACCTTTTTTTTAAATTGAAAATTGTGTGAATTTTTTGATCATTAAAAAAAAAAAGAGAGAGAAAAGAAAACAGGGCATTGAAATTAGCAAGTCTCTCTCTCACATTTCTCTTTCCCTCTCTCTCTCTCTCTCTCTCTCTCTCTCTCACATTTCTCTTTCCCTCTCTCTCTTTCTCACACACACACACACGTGTGCACACACATCCCACTGTCATCTATTTTCTCCCTTTTCCCCTTTCTATCAACTTTTGTTGAAACTATATGCTACTAGGTATCAAGAGAATGGAAGCCATTCAGAATGAAAGGGACAGAGATGAGGGCAAGATGAAGATGGATGGGGGCTAAAACCAAAACAAATTGTGTGAAGTTTTTTATTTGGAAAGAGAACTGCTGCTATCAATAACATCCATGAATGGGGTCCACCTTTGCCAGTTAAAAAGTTGGACAAAAAAATGCCTTGAGAAAAGCTACCCAAAAGCCACAATTTTCAAATTTTTTATTAAAACCTCATTGCATCACTAAAATATGAAAAAGATTTTTAATTTGAATCTCAGGGGGAATGGATATAACTTTATTAAAAAACACTTCAGTCTTCCCAATCCATCTTCCCTCTTCATTCCTTGAGTCAACATTGCTCGCTCTCTCTCTCTCTCTCTCTCTCTCTCTCTCTCTCTCTTTCTGTGTGTGTGTGTGTGTGTGTGTGTGTGTGTGTGTGTGTGTGATTTGCTGGGAAATGTAGGTTATGACTTTAACTGAGACAGTTTGTTGTAGAATGAACCATCCATCATCCATTTAACATCATAACTGTTAAATTTTATCCTTTTCTTGAAGTCAGGATTTACCAAGACTAGAGAAAGCAGGGCCAGTTCAAATGAGTTTGGTTGCTAAGTTAACATTCAGCAAGGGAATAAATTAGTTGCAAAACAGGCAGTCTTGAGACTTTATGCATTTCTAGGATATCAATAAATAGCACTCTAAAATTCCTGAAAAATGAAGTGCTTGGAATAATACCCCCCTGAGGTCCCTGACCTATGCATTATGTAAGTCATTCTGTGTTCTTTGGCTAACCCATAAACATAGGCTTAAAAGGGATTTCAGAGCAATACTGTCTGACTGAAAAAAAAATAGAAGGCATTCCCAGAGACTTAGTTCATTTTTTAAGAGAATGCAGCAGTTTGTCACTATATCTTTGTGGTCTGGGGGAGAAGTTATTGGTTGATAGAAATCTGAGTGACTTGTGAGGAATGAAGATCAAGGGTAGAATTTCTTTGGAAGAGGAATAGCAGGGCTGAGAACTACTCTTGACACCTGAATTATTTACAGAGCTATGGGTATTGCTCGTGTAAATGGCCGGGCTTTAGAATATCCAAGATAGGACCTGAAAATGAGCCAGGTCTTCTACGTAGTACCACCTAAAGAGCAGGGGTGCTCCTTCACTGTATTATCTCAGTTTATAATAATAACTTTCAAAAAGTTGCCCAGATTTAAGAGCAGGAAGGAGGATGAGAAAGTTGAATGTGAGACAGTTATATCTCTAAGAATGTTTTATAAGGATTTTTTATCTAAAAATCCTTTTAACTAAAAGTGATGATGTTTTATTACTTGAGTTGGACTGGTCTTACCTTTTTCTTTTTCATCCTTTGAAATATTTTATCAAGTTATGATAATTCAGTAAAATTAGTGGCTGGGAAAACTATCTGTGATAAAACAACTTTTATAGTGGCATTTCTTCTAACCTCTAGATAACTTTCCCTTTCATGAATTTTAAAATGTGGCTCTTTTCCTTCTTTCTATCTAAAAATGTCATGCTTGGCAGCAGGTGCTTAGGTCCATTCACTGGGCCAAAGATAAAGTAGAGATAGTGAATCTCTTGTTCAAAGGCAGTTTCTTTCTTTAGATCTTTGGGGCAGTTGTGAATGCTGATCTAAATTATGCCTACCATTGCAAAAATGCAACAGGGCTCTGAAGTCTTTCCTACTAATTCCAGAAAAGCCCCAAGATGGCATTGTTATCCTCTAGAAGTTCACATTTTCCCTTGTAAAACTAACTGTTTGGCACTTTCCAGAGAAAGAAGTTGGAACTTTTTTTCAATCCAATGAATGATATAGTAGCTTTTCAAGAATACTTATCTTCTCAAATGCCAGATAAGATTTTTTTTTTTTTTAATGTTCATAAGTTCTGGCACTGTTCACTACTGCATCTAATATGTCTTGGCAGGGGTTGGGGGGGTGGTGATTGTGATGCCTTAAAATAATTTTGTTTTGAAGAGAACAAAAACAGACTTTATGTATATTTCTGTTTTGGTATATAATGTCTTATACAAATTCAGACTTGATAGGACATTTACACATCTCATAAACAGAAACTCAAGTTCGAAGTAAATTCAGATGGCATGTATTCCAAACTCCTTATTTTGTCAAAAAGAAACAGAGGGCCATTGAGATTAAGTGATTTGCCTGGTATCACAGAAATAGTAAATAGTGAAACCAGAATTTGAACTCAGGTTCCCTCTCTACAAATCATGTCATCTTCCCATAGCTTCTGCTACAATCTCAGAACTAAATCTTCTAGTACTAGAACCACACTCAATGAACTAAACCAATAAACTTTGGAATTCTCATTTATGTGACTTAAATATTTTGGTTAATAAGTGTGTGAGAAGACATTCTTGTAGCCTTGTGTAGCAAGCCTGAGTATTCCTCATCTGAGCATTTACTAGAGTCTCATATTCCCACTAGGTATCATCCTTTACCTCCCCTTACCTTTCTGAAGCACTGAGAAAATATCACCAAACCTTGCCTCAGCTTTCTCATCTCTCATTCACTTCTCAGACTTTTGCAATCATGTTTTCAACATGTCACTCATCAGAAATTGTTTTTTGTAAAGTTGTCAATAATTATTAAGTGCCAAATTTGTGGTGTTTCCTGATTTAAAAAAATCAAAAATAATTTTTTGTTCCCTGCAGCTTTTGACACAATTACCAATTTGACTTGGATGCTCTCTTTTCTGTTTCCAGGCCATTTCAATACCGTATCATTTCCACTTTGGTCATCATCTCCAACTCCTCAGCACAAGAAACTTGGAATTTGCTTCCTGGAAACTTCCTGGGTTCTGACTGATGAGCTTTTGATTTGTTTTAGTCTAGACGTCTACCTCACTTCCTCCCCATCTCTGACTGTCTACATGCACACAATACCCTGTTTTGTAGCTCCCTTTTATCTGTCATCTTAACATCCTTAAAGGGAGGGACTATTGCTTTCTCATATTTGTGCCTCCAGGGCTTAACAGTGCACTATAATTAATATTTAATAATGACCTATTTAGCTAACTAACCATAATTTATCCTGGCTCTGCTCTCTCAGTCTTCCTGTCTGATGGTTCTTTCCCTATATACTTTGATGAATCATCATCCATATAAAATCTTTTAAATGTAAATGGATCACAAGGATCTAATCTCACATCTTCCTATTTTACATACTTTCTTGTTGACCTCATCATATTCTATGGCCTTAATTATCTTCTCTCTGCAGATAATTTTGTGATCTGTATATTCAACTGGATATTTTCTCCTGAGTTGCAGGCCTTCATCACCAAAAGCCCATTTTACATTTTGAAATGAAAGTCACATAGGAATTTCAAAGTAAAATCCAAATCAGAATTCTTTTTTACTTGCAAACTAACTTTTCCTCACATTTCCCTACTCTTTCAACCCATTCTTCCAGGCATCCATATTGACAAATGTGGTGTTACCCTCACCTTTTCCTTTTCACTCCACATATCCAATCAATTGCCAAATTGTGTCCTTTGTACTTTTATAACTTCTTTTACACCTGCTACCTTTCTATCCATGCCACAATCACATTTGTTCAAGTGTTCATAATTATCACTAATCACTTACAGTTGCAGTAGTCTTAATTTTTTTTTTCTGTTGCCAAATGTTACACACTACTCTAATTTATCAGCCACCTAGGTATCAAAATGATTTTCATGAAGCTCAGGTGTAACATATGACTCTTGTACTCAATAAAGTCCATCAGACACTCATTGCCTATAAAATCAAATATAAAGTCTTCTGTTTGACTCTTAAAGACTTATTTAACTTGTCCCTTACTTACCTTTATATCATTATCATACATTCCTCTCTTTCATATATTCATATATTAAACAGTCTAGTCAAACTGGCCTTATTACCGTTCTATATACACCAAAATTAATTTATCATCCCCATTCCATTACTCTGATAGTCTCCCATATATAGAATATAATTTCTTCATGGCTACAGATACACATTGTGTATGTATATACATACGCATATAACCATATAACCACATGTGTGCACATACCTTGCATACATATGCACATACATTTACTATATGTAAGTGTGTGTATATTTGTGCATATATGTATACAAACATGCATATGCATGTGCATATGTGCACACGTGTATGTATATGTAAACATAAATGTGTACATGTACATATATATACATATACATGTGCATATGTCTTAGAATGACTTGTTCCTTCAAAATTCAGCTTGAATATTACTTTCTATATGAAGCCTTTTTGAATCCCTGTGTGAGCTGCTAGTGACAAGCTTTCTAAAATATGCTTTTATTTTTTTCTATATCTGTATGTATTTAAACATTAATGGAGGAAAGAAAGGATTCTAAGTATGGATGAAATGGGAGTTTATTCTAGATATGGGCTAGGGAGAAGCCATTATCTTTTCATAGAGATGAGAGATGAAGTATCAAATATATGACAATATAAAAATAACAGTTTGACTGAACATCAAAGTGAGGGAAGGTTGAGTAATGCAGAATTATTGTAACTTTTCATTGCATTACTAGTGCACAGCTTCCTGTGTTGGGAAGAGTCAAAATACTTTCATTTAAATCTTGAGCTTGTTCTACTACTTTGTATATTTTATGGCATTTCATCTCTTTCAGGCTTCATTTCCTCATCTGTAAGTGGGTGGGTTTGACTAGTGGGCAGGGGTGTCTTAAAACTTGAACATGGCTTGAACCTGTATATTCACTCCAACAGATATGCATTTCTGTTTACTTCTGCCTAATTAGTATTTGTTTTTTGTACCCCATTATTTTGAAAGCTCATTGGAAAACCAAAACAAAAAAAATTGTTTTTGAGTTTTATTTTTTTCGTACTTGGGTGTTGTGGAGCTTTGGTCTTTGAGGTTGGTTAATATCTTTTGTTTCTCAGAACCGCTTTTAGAAACTAAGAGACCTTCTATTGAAGTTCTTCTGGTGCCATGGACCCTCTTCTGATTGTTAGCATACAAAAGGTTTTGGTTTTGGTTAAAACCCAATCCCTCTACTACTAACATTAGAAATATACTGTTACTGATTACCTTGACACATTCTTTGTATTTGAAATTAATCACATTTTCTTAGAAATATTTATTATGTAGTTTAGTCATCTCTAATTCAAACTAACCCTATTAGTTTAAATTAGCTTTCCTAAGTAATTGGGAGGTCACTTGCAATTGATTGAGACTCTAAATTTGTGTTTCATGAAAAAAAAACAATAAAGTTAATTTATGATCTTATGCTTTAAAAATTTTGAGAAATGTTCACATAGGTTTAGGCTTATAGCATAGCTGAGTGAGACCTGAAAACAAAAGATGACTCTCCTGTCTCAAACATTGTTTCCCCATTTAAGAAAGTAACATAGCATTTAGAAAAAATAAAGAGCTTGTTCTCTGTGTCTAGTGAATTGAATAACTCGAGAATTGGCATTCTTCAACTGAGGTCCAGAAACTTAAAAAAAAGTGATGATCATATTTTAAATACAGTGGGTTTCCTGTGTATTGTTTTTATTTTCATTTTTCAAAAGAGGTTGATTGGCTTCAGTAGAATGCCAAAAATGTCCCTAGACATAAAATGATTAAACCAACTTCTCTAACAAATGATTAAGTAAATTAACTGATATAATTTCCGGTTTTATCACTTCTTTTACTCTCTACTAGACAAAACATTAATGCTATTCAGCAACTTTTGGATATTGTGGTTGGAAACAAGGCTGAATGAAGTGGGTATATGAGACAAAATCCTATATAATGGTCCAAAGATCATTTCCATGCATCCATAATTTCTTTATTGCTATATAGAATCATTTATCAACTCCATAAGTAATTTACCACTTTGAAAATACTTCAGATGCACTGTAATTCTTTTCTACAAAGTAAGAGAAATAAAAAAATTGTGATTTAAATATATAATAAGAAAAGAAAAAGAAACATATTACAAACTTTAATATTAAAATGTAAATACAAAATAAGAAAAGAAAAACATGTGCACAGCAGAACATAAGAGAATATTCAAAATAGATAGCAATAAATTTCCATTTCAAGAATGCCTATATATTAAATACTATGCATTGTGTTGAGAGCTGTTTATTTTTACTTTGTTCCCTTGTAGGTATTTTTTTTTTGTAGTTGTTCTCTGCCGTACTCTTTTTACTTTGTTCTTCTCCTCCCTTCCTTCTCCCTCCCCACACAGGGTACAATTAAGTGTGGTTGTGGATAGATAGATAGATAGATAGATAGATAGATAGATAGATAGATAGACAGATAGATAGATATAGATAGATAGATATAGTTTCCTCTTAAACCAATTCCCAATAAAAATAGGGTTCCATAACTAATATGTCAATTCTTCCCTCTTACACCTCATTTGAATAAGATTACTCTTTATAGTTGCTCCTAAATGGTTTTACTTTTTAAAGTCACATCAAGCTCAGGTCTACCCTAATATTTGTTATGAACTACCCAATTATTATTGAGAATCATAGCTATATGTTTTACATATTTCATACATAAAAAACTAAATCATCTGCCCTTATTGAGTCCCTTGTTAATTGGGTACTTTGGTATGTACCTTATATTTCTCTTGGCTCTTGTATGTCAAATCTTCTAGTAAGTTCACTTTCGTTTGTTTTTAACAAAATCCTTAAAATCTGACAATTCATTACATGCCCTTTTTTAAATTCAGAATTATGCTTAGCCTTGCAGAGTATGATATTTTCAGTCAGGGTCCTAGTCTTTGCTACCCTAAAGAAGATTTTAGTTCTCTATCAGGCAAACAGATTATAATTTTATAACCCTTGCCATTTCTTTGTTTTTATGAGAGATGTCAATGATACTTTTGCCTCCTGAGAGACTCCATTTATTTAAGCCATTGATCTATCTTTAAGAGGCTTACATGTTTTGGAGTTTTAGTTTTAGATTTTTTTTTTCAGAATCTTGCTTTCTATTGAGGGTATCTTCAAAACCCTGGGAGATAATTCTTATTATAATACCCTGAACATGGTGGGTTCTCCAAAATTCAATCTAATATATATTTATTAAATTCTTATTATATGCAAAGCACAATATAGTCCTTTAAGGAGCTTTCATTCTCCTGGAAGAGGGGCTGAAGATACAATATGGACACAGATAAAAAAAACTATATTGGAATTCTAGAAAGGTAAAAGAACTAATAATAAATAAAGAGGGTGATGTATGTGATTAGCTCTATAGGATACCAACAACATCTTGGGTCTATAAATCATCCCAGGGTTAAAACACATGTAAACTATGATTGATATTTAAGTGGTACCTTCTACTTTGAAAATACAGAAGGTATAATAGGTACAATAGGTAGTGCAATGGATAGAACACTGTCCTGGAGTGAAGATCTGAATTCAAAATCCAGCCTCAGATACTTACTAGCTGTGTGACCTTGTATAAATCATTTAACCTGTCTGGCTCAATTTCTTCATCTGCAAATGGGATAATAATACCTACCTCTTAGGGCTGTTGTGAGGAGAAAATATGAGATAAAGTTTGTAAAGTGCTTTGCAAACCTGAATTATTATGTAAATAGTAGTTATTATTATTCAAGTAAAGCAACATACAGTAAATTCCTTTATTAATAATAACAAGTTATAAGTCTAATAATGATGATTTTTTTTTCTATGTTGTCTTACTTAATGCTTGCAAGAACCAGATGAGGGAAGCACCACTGATATATTTCCCACAATTTTATGTATGAGAAAACTGAAGTTTCAGACATGTTAGTGATTTTCCCAAGGACACATAGACAGCTAGTAAATAAGCAGGTGAGACAAGATTCAAATCCAGAGCTTCCTGATTTCAAGTTTTTCATTCTATCTATTGTGTAACATGAGGCATGGAAAAGTTAAAATGATAATTAGTAAATTGGAATCCACATCCAAAGCACTAATACTATGCATTTAGCAGGTTCTACTTACTCAGAAGAAA
>CM053585.1:280742695-280759154 GCA_028646515.1 Pseudochirops corinnae
TTGGTCATCATATGTACGATGTGTCTGTGATCATGTACAGGTTTTGCCTGGTTCTGCTCTTCTCACTTAGCATCAGTCCGTATAAGCCTCTCCAGGTAATTATGAAGTCCATCTCCTTCCCATTTCTTATAGCACAAAAGTATTCTCAGTCCTACATTTTAGAGAAAAAAAAATCACCTTAGTGACATTGTCAAGAGAAGACTTGGAGTGGGAAGAAATTTGAGGCAGAGAGATCAATCAGAATTTTTTGGCAATAGTCCAGGCATGAAGTTATGAGGACATAAACTATTGTGGTAGTTATATGAGTGGAGATAAGGGGAACACTCTAACAGTTGTAAAGAAAGAATTGACAAGATCTAACAACAGTAAATTAGATTCATTGGTTGATTAAAAGTAAGGAGTTGCAGATGTCACCAAGGTCATAAATTGGGGTGATTGGGAGGATGGTACTACTCTATAATGTATTAGTAAAGGTAAGGCAAGGAAGAGGGGAAGATAATGAGTTCTATTCTGGTCATACCTAATTTGAGATGTCTATGGGGCATCAAGTTCAAAATTGTCCAAGAGGTAGCAGCTTCTAAATTTACTAGCTAAGTGATTTTTCCAAGGTCCAGTAGGTATCTCTTACATGAAACCTTCAAGTGATTAAATGAGATAATACACATACTTTGCAAAGCTTAAAGTTATATATAAAAACGAGCTACCTGTTATTTCTTAACTTCACCACTTAACCCTATACTTACCTCTCCTATACATACAATCATGTCATCATTTACATTATTGCTACTTGTGAAATATTGAAAGCTCCTATACACACATACACATTCCTAGCTTATTGCTCATTCTTGGACACAGGAAATATTTCAACTTTCTACTTCATATGCAGTAGACAAAATCAATGTTTTTTTGTTTGTTGTTTATGAAAACTTTCATGACTGATTACATTCCTTCACTGTTTTCTTGGTTTATCAAGCCATGTTATATTATCATTTTTATTCATGTAATACAAACCTAGCACCACCACCTACACACTTCACCAGACTCCAAATTCTTCAAAGATTTCTTATTGCATCTCAGGTAGAATAAAATATCCTTAGCCCCAAAACTCGACAATAAAAGCCACTTAGCTCTCCAATCTGTCTCCTGCCTGCCTTGCTAGTAAAAATAAGTAAATAAATAAAAATATTAATTAATTAATTAATATAGATTATATTTTATATATATATATATATATATATATATATATATATATATATATATAATTTCCCTTCCAGTACTGTCCATCTTACTTAGCTACTCTTCCGCCAGACGTTTCTCATAGATTATAATCCATATTACCAATCATTGCTTTTGCACAAATGTTCTCCATGTCTGTAATCCATTCTTTCTCCACTGTTACCTCTTATACTCTTTAGATTCCTTCAAAATGCAGTTCAAGTACCATCTACAATATGAAGCCTTTCCTGATGCCCCCGAGAATTCATTATCATTTTTCTCTATTGATATGACTTTAAATATCTTGCATGTCCCTTTAGGTGTAGTGCTAAATCACTACAATAAAAATATTATATCCTTAATTGGATTTCCCCTAAGTATTTCAAACTCAACATGCCCAAAACAAAAATTAACTTATCCTAAAGAAAAGTCAGTATATTTCCTTTCAAAGGGTTCCCTTTACAAAGCTTCTTTATCATTCTCAAAGGTACTTCCATCTTTCCAGTTATTCAGGTTCACAATCTTACAGTCAGCTTTGATTAACTTACCCACATATGCAATTAATTGCCAATTCAAGTCATTTTTTTTCTCCACATTGTCTTTCACCTACATCTACCGCTTTTCCCTCACAAAGCCACCACTCTTATTCAGGCCCTTTTGAATTTCACCTGAATTCCTAACTGGTCTCTCTGACTTGTCTCTTGTCATTCCATTCCATCCTCCTTGCAGCTGCCAAATTGATTTTCTTAAAGCATAGCTCAGACCAGTCCAACTCCCTGTCAATTCCCGTGATTCTCTATTACTTCTAGGTTCAAATATAAACTATTGTCTTTGATATTTCCAGCCTTATCACTAATTATTACCCCCACTCACTATCCTACCCAATCAAAATGGCCATCCTGTTTTTCCTATTGTACTATACTCCTCCTCCGGAGTATGACTTTGCACCGGATGTCCCCCATTTCCAAAATACTCTTCTTCTTCACCTTTGACTACTGAATTCCTTCCAAACAGAGGTCAAATGCCACCTGCTTCAAGAGGCCTTTCTCAGAAGGCCAAATGTTTTTCCTTTTAAGGTTAACTCTCATTTACTCTCATTTGTAAATATTTGTGTAAAGAGACTCTCAAGTGTTGTAAAAACATCTTGCCAGTAAGGATTGTTTCATAATTTGCGCTTTCATGATTTAGTCAATGTCTAGCTATTTTGAAAGAAGGATGATGAACGTAGAACATTTACTTCAGGTTCAAAGTTGAGACAAAATAAGACATTCACAATCATTGAATAGTTAACAAAAGAAGGCTTACTTTGGCCTAACAGAGCAAGATATAGAACAAGGCTCCAGTAATCTTTACTTCTTTACTTCCTCTACCCCCAGTCTTTTTTTTTTTCTTTGTGCCTTTTTTGGAGGGCAATTGGGGTGAAGTGACTTGCCCAAGGTCACATGGCTAGTTTTTGTCTTAAGTGTTTGAGGTTGGATTTGAACTCAGGTCCTCCTGACTCCAGGGCCAGTGCTCTGTTCACTTTACCACCTAGCCACCCCTACCCCCAGTCTTTATACAGAAACACTCAATATGGTCAGAAGGACAATAGATGGCCACATACAGTCTTTAGAAATCCCATAAGGTGTAAGACCTTCAGTTCCATGTGGGTGGGGCTTTTTCTGCTTTTAGGTGACCTGGAAACTTCAGTCAATTAAATCTAAGGGATAGTTTTGTTACTTTTTGAGGAAAACTAATGCTTTTTGTGAGGAAAATAGGAACCATGTTAATATCACATTGCCACGGAGTACCTGATTAATTAATGCTTATTGAATTATATGGATTTTGTCTATACATATTTGTGTATATATGGTCTCCTGTGCTAAAATACAAGGTTCTTGATGATAATTACTATTTTTGTTTGTTTTTTTTCTTTGTATTCCTAGAAATTTGCACAGTGTCTGACTTATAAATGCTTATTGATAGATTGATTGATCAGAGGCAAGGATTTTTTTTTGTTTTGTTTTATTTTGGCATTTTTTTTGGTCTTTTATAATCCCCACTACCTGGAGACATGGGTATCTATACACACACATACAAACATGAATGTGTGAACATATTCATACACACACGTTTGTATATGTGTACATATCTATATATAAAGATACATATGTGTATATATGTGTATATGTGACATTCCTTAAATATTTCTTGAATTTAATTTGTTGAATTGAATATTATAAAGTGTGAATCTTAATGATTTCCACTCCTTACAAAAAAGGACAAAATTCTTAGAAATATCTACCTCTGAAATGTGATGAGATAATTTTGCAATATATCTGAGAATTGTGTCATAAGTTGCAATGCATAAAATGTCAAACTCCATTAAAAAATTTCAATAAAAAAAAAAGAAGGTAAGCAGGTTCTCTAGAGTCAGGTCTAGTCCATGCTGTACACTTTAAATAAAGACAACAAATTTAACTGTAGCTGAAATGGGACCTTCATTTGCTTCACTCACTATCTCCTAGCAGCTACAAATGATCTTAAATCCCCAAGTGTAGTGGAATTGCCAACATGCTTTTTTACACAGTATAACCTGCTTGACACACCATCCAAGAGGATGAAGAAAGATAGAGCTGAAGACCAAACCTGCTGAACCTTGTCAAGCTTTTTTTTGCCAGAAGAAAGCAACAAGCTGTTCAACCTCAGAGACACAAAAGCTCTTCTTGATTTAATTCTAAATCATCTAAGCTCTTTGGCATAAAGCAAGTCTTTCTTGGGCTTTCTATGACAACAATCACTTCCCAGATTTGCTATAAACAGAATTCTCTACAACACCTCACAGAGCTTAATAAGCATTTACAAATCTCCCCTGAAGAGAGATGCATTTTTCTGCATTCAATCTGGGTGGTATCATACCTGCACTTTTCATTATTGCTTTTGCATCTGAAAGTAGCAAATGGCAGATTTAAACATTTCTGAATGCTTACCTTTCTCGTTAGAGTTTTACAATTTATATACTTTGTCTTTAAAAGAAGTATCTAAATTTGAATCATAATGCCTGTCATTCTCTAAATTTATATGAAAATTCAATATATTTTAGATATTTATGCCAGAATTTCCGAAAGAACAGAGTTACTGTTGGATTTATTATGAGGACGGAAAAATAAATTCACAGTCATAAGAGAAGATGAGCCATAGGAGAAAGTGGTAGAAAGAGAGAGAAAGAGAACTGAAAGCATATGACCATTTACTCTGGTAGAGAGAAGAGAATAGCAAATGATACAATACAATATTAAAAAGAGAGGAAAAGAGAAGATTCTGATAGAATGTTAGAAAATATGACCTGACAGTGAGAATTGGCTTCTGAAGTACTGTCCTAAGGGAAGTGGGGGAAAATCCATTATTCAGAATATGTGTAACAGGACTGAACCCAGTACTAGAAACTGTGTTGTAGGGAGCAGTGCAGTACAAACTCCCCTGAGAATGCAATATATAGCATTTTAGGTCTGTCTTGTTTCTGCCTTTATTTTCACCAGTTCCAAATAATTTGACCATTTTTTTCAGAAAGCTTAAAAAAAATAAAACCTATAGAAATATATTTTTTGAAAAGTGGTATACAGTATTCTTGGAATTAACCAGTTTTACAAAATGGAGGGGGTAAGTTAGGGACAGCAGAAGAATTGAGACGTTTATTTCACGTGTCTTGTAAGGTGATTTAGATTTTATTCACCTTTGAATCAAACAATCAGCAATCATTAAACTGGTTCTATGGTACTAAGGGCACTAAGGAAACAATCCCTTCCCGTGAAGACCTATTCTGCTGAGGGAGGCTATGTACAGATGAAGAATCTTCTTACTCTTTTTAATATCTGCACAATGACCTAGCATACTAGGGATGTGGCCCATGTACTTTGAAAACTTGTCTGACACGAATGTCATAATTTCTTCAAATGAAGAGAGTGTTTTTAAGTTTCCTCATACTGCAGTGGTTCTCAACTTTCCTAATGCCATGACCCTTTAATACTTGTATATGGGTATATCTGCATGTGGACGGACCCACCTGGAGATGCATAGAGGAGCAGTGTCTCGGTTCCTAAGACCATCAGATATATGTGTTTTCCAATGGTCTTAGGTGACCCCTGTGACCCCTCTGAAAGGGTTGGTCCACCCCCAAAGGGGTCACGACCCACAGGTTGAGAAACACTGTCATATTGCTTTTTAAATATTTTTTAAATTCTGAATTTAACATTATAAGAGCATTTCCATATATAATGCTGAACACAAAAATGAGATTGTGTCTTGAGTCTCCATTTCATACCATTTGCTTTTTAAAAAATATGTAATAAATTCCATATATTACTTTCAGAGCTGTTCTGCTTATCTCTCCTTTGCCAACTTCATTCTGTTCTTTTCTGCCCATTTTTTTTAAAGTTAAATCACTGTCTTTTTGTGGTTGTTTTTTGTACCCCTGCTGCTACCAATCCCACCCCTTCTCTATTCTCTATCTAAAAAAGCGAAAAAAAACAAAAACTAAAAAAAAGCTTTAACAAATAAAAATGATGAAGCAAAATAAATCACATAATTACATGTTTATTTCTGCATCTTGTATTTATCACTTCTCTGTCAGGATATGGATAATATGTATCACCATAGGCTCTAAAGATACAGTTAGATATTGCACTGATCAGAGTACTCAATTCTTTTAAAGTTATATTTTCTTTAAAAATCTGGGTTTTTTTTGGAACTGGTCACTAAACTCTGCATAAGTTCATACTATTCAGACTTCTCTGAAATTAGCTCTTTCACAATGGTGAAGAAACAATATTCCATTATATTCATAACCTTTGTTCAATGACTTTCCAATTGATGGGCATAACTTAGATGCTAGGTTTTTTATTTTTCCTTTCCTTTTTTCTCCCTTTCACATTCAGGGAGTTTGTTTTGCTTGTAATCATTCTATTCCTGGGATTTTTCTCCATTTTAAGCTACACTCTTCCATATAACCACTTGTTTCCTTGTTGCTTGTGATGTATTTCTATATGAAAGTATGTGTGTGTGTGTGTATGTATAATGGTAATGGGAATTTGAGGATCTTCCCTACCTCCAATAGGCTGAATGTAATCACATGGAGCCTATGGTGGGAAGAATTTGCTGAAGAGTAGAGCAGAGCCCACAGGAAACTGGGAGCCAGAGCAGTTAGAGGTAGATGGAGGAAAGGATGCAGGCTTGTGAGTGTTTGCTTGTGGGAAATTTAAAGGATGGAGCAGCTCCCTCCTGCGCATTAACTTCTTTGTTGAGTTTTCTGGTGTTGGAATTTGTTTTCCTGGTATCTGAATAAATGTTTTCTTATGTCTTCTATATGGAGAGTCTGTTATATTTTGCAACTCAGAACTGAGCCAGCATATTCATAGTCACAGTGGGCACTGAGAATATTACATTGGAGCTACAGTGTGTATGTATGTGTGTGTGTGTGTGTGTGCGCGTGTGTGTGTGTGTGGTCAAAACTGGTAGGTGTTTTCTTTGACTGTCTTTTATCCATATTTAGTTCCTGAAATAGAGTTGTTCTAAGTTCCCTAGATTTTTGAGGCTCAGGACACAGAGCTTTCTGGATGCCCCATGGGATGTTAGGATAGAATACTCAGAATCTTCAAGCTTCCAGCCAGCTGTGTTGTGCTGGTCTGAGCATAGTCTTACATTACCTTGCAATTAGGCCTTTAAAATTATTCACAACAGCAGCCCTCAGGTGTGCTGTGCTGATTGGTGTTAGAAAGGGATAAGGATGGGTGGGTAGATCATCTGTCTCTATGCTGTGGTTCCTTGCTCTGGCTGGGCTTTATTTATATGATATTATGATAGAGAAAAGTATCTCAGGCTATAGAATGTGAGATTCAAGTGTGAAATTTCTCTTGAATTCAAATCTTCACCAGACCAACATGCAACTAATCTCACAGTTTGTCTAATTAATTAAAAATAGATGTGAAGAGTATAAAAATATAGTAATAAATGTAACCCCCAAAGTTCCATATCATAAATGTAATATAATGGCTGCAAAAAAAATTTATCAAAGTGGGCAGAGCCAAGATAGCAGAATAAAAGCAAAAATTTCCTTGAGCTCATCCCCCAATCACCTCAATACCTGTAAAAAATTGCTCTAACTAAATTTTATAGTTATAGAACCCAAAAAATGACAGAGTTAAATACATCATCCACTGAACAGAGGCTGGCAAGCTGAAAGGAAAGGTCTATCATACTGGTCTGGGAGCAGAGTACAATCCCATGTGGGCCATGTTGGCACAGACTGGTAGCACAGAGCCAGCCAGAGCAGACCTGAGTAGACTGAATCATGGCCAGATATGGTGGTTTCCAGACTTTTCAAACCAACAACACCAAAGAGAAAGTAAAAGGTCAATGGGTAAAGCCTGTTGGACCTGGATGAGAGAAGAGCCTAGTCTGGCTGCTACCCCTGTGGCAGCGGAGGTGGTGGCTGTGGCAGCAGCAATAGCAGTAGCAGCAGTACTGGATGCTTCAAGAGTTCCAGGTCCACAGATGGTGTGGGGACCAAGCAGGTGATCAGAGGGCAATTGCAGGAATCTCTTTGCTGGCAGTGAGGCATGCTTCTGTTGCTTTTGCCCTGCTTGGATCTGGGTCACAGTCTTGGGTGGCGATCCTGGGGTGAGGAGGAGCATTGGTGTGACAAAGCTTGTTGTAGCTGTGGAGAGGAAATCTTCCTCATAGTTCTGAGGCTAGTGCCTAGAAGTAGCTCTGACAACAGCTGTACAAAACCCGCCAAATTTGGGACACAGCATTCTCCACCCTGGAAGCAGAGTTCTACTGTGGCAAAGAACTCAAAAGTAAAGTAATTGGATGGAAAAATGAGCAAATAGAGGAAAGGAAATCAGACTATATAATCTTTCTTTGGTGACAAAGAAGATAAAAACATAGAACCAGAAGAAGGCAACAAAGTCAAATCTTCTCCATCAAAAACCTCCAAGAAAAATATCAGTTAGTTGCAGGTCATGGAGGAGCTCAAAAAGGATTTTGAAAATCAAGTAAGAGAAGTAGAGGGAAAAAATTGGGAAGAGAAATGAGAGTGATACAAGAAAATCAAGAAAAATGAATCAACAGCTTGCAAAAAGGAGACTCAAAATAATACCTTAAAATAAAAAAAAAAAGACTAAATCAAATGGCAAAAGAGGTTCAAACAGCCAGTGAGGAGAAAAATGCTTAAGAAGCAGAACTGGGCAATTGGAAAAGGAAGTTCAAAAGCTCCCCAAAGAAAATAATTCCTTTAAAATTTAAATGGAGCAAATGGAAGGTAATGACTTTATGAAAAATCAAGATACTATACAATAGACCCAAACAAATGAAAAAATAGAAGGCAATGTAAAATATATCATTGGAAAAACAACCAACCTGGAAAATAGAACCAGGAGAAACAATTTAAAAATTATTGGACTACCTAAAAATCATGATCACAGAAGTGGCCTAAACATAACCTTTTAAGAAGTTATCAAGGAAAACTTAACTGATATTCTAGAATCAGAGGGTAAAATAGAAAGGGAAGGATCACCTCTTGAACAAGATCTCCAAAAGAAAACTCCTAGGTATATTAGAGTCAAATTCCAGAGTTCCCATGTCAAGGAGAAAATATTACAAGCAGTCATTAAGAAACAATTTGAGTATTGTGGAAACAGTCAGGATAACACAAGATCTAATAGCTTCTACATTAAGAGATCTAAGGTCTTGGCATATGATATTCCACAGGTCAAAGGAGCTAGGATTAAAACCAAGAATCACCTACCCAGCAAAACTGAGTATAATACTTCAGGGGAAAATGTAAACATTCAAAGAAATAGAGGACATTCCAGCATTTTTGATGAAAAGACCATAGCTGAACAAAAAATTTGACTTTCAAATACAAGAATCAAAAGAAGCATGAAAATGTAAACAGGAAAGAGAAATAATAAGGAACTTATTAAAGTTGAACTGTTTATATTCCTACATGGAACAACAATATTTGTAACTCACAAGACTTTTTCTAAGTATTAGGATAGTTGAAGGGAATACACACACACACACACACACACACACACACACACGGTATATATATATATTTAGATATATATATTGATATATATATGCATACATATATATGTGTGTATGTATATATAGACAGAAGGCACAGGGTGAGTTGAATATGAAGGAATGATATCAAAAAAATAAAATTAAGAATTGAGAGAGGAATATTTTGGGAGAAGAGGAAAGGGAGAGATATAATAGGTTAAATTATCTCACATAAAAGAGGCAAGAGAAAACTGTTATAATGGAGGGAAAGAGCAGGGAGGTGAAAGGGAATGAGTCAACCTTACTTTCATTGAATGTGGCTTAAGGAGGGAATAACATTCACACTCAATTGGGTCTTACCGTACAAGAAAGTAGGGGGAAGGGCATAAGGGGGGGGAGGGATGATAAAAGAGAGAGTAAATTGGGAGAGGAGTTATTTGGAAGCAAACAATTTTGAAAAAGCACAGGGTCAAAGAATAAAATAGAATAAATAGAGGGCAAGATAGGATGGAGGAAAATATAGTCAGTTGTTCACAATATGACTACTATGGAAATGTTTATCATAGCTATATATGGATAACTTTTTTTGAATTGCTTGTCTTCTCAGTGGGGGAGTGGTGAGCGGGGAAGAAGGGAGAAAATCTGGAAATCAATTTTTAAAAATAAATGTTAAAAAATTGTTTTTACATGCAACTGGGAAATAAGATATACAGGCAATGGGGTATAGAAATCCATCTTGCCCTACAAAGAAAGTAAGGGGGAAGGGAGTAAGCAAAGGATAGGGGAAAGAGAAGAGAGGGCAGACTTGGATAAGGGGTAATCAATATACTGATTATATACCTTACTTCATAGGGTAGAGGGTGCAGGGGAGAGATGGAGAGAAAATTTGGAACTCAAAATCTTGAATGAACGTTGGAAAACTAAAGAAAAGAAAAATCAACATATGTATGTCAAGGAATTCATATTCAAATACTCCATTCTTTTCTCAAAATATGGTAATGTTTCCTGACAGCTCATTTGATCCAGAGCTCTTAGATCCTGAGCCCTCTCTCCTAAAACCTGAGGGTGTACAGAATTTCTTGTACCAGAACCTCAATGATCCAGGGAACCTACCCTCAAGAAGCAGTGATCAACAGCAGTATTCTGCTCCATCTTTTGTAATTTGGCAAAAGTTTTATTGTTGATCCCTTATGCACACCATGAATATATTTTGTCTCCTCTCTATAATATAATTCCTTATGCGGAGGCTTGCTTTCTTCCTTTTTATCTGTATCCCTAATACGTATCACAGTGCCTGGAATATACTAAGGACTAAATGAATGTTTGTTGAAAGATAGATACATAGATTTGGTGTGATGCATGCCTTAGTGGTTTCTATACTACTGGAAAAGATTCAAGTTTGATCCCAGAAGGAGACAATGTCTCTGTAATTTCTCTCTGTCTCTGTCTCTGTTTCTCTCTTTCTCACACACACACACGTCTACTTTTTGAGAACTAGCCTAGTTGAGTATGAAGAATCTTACTTTCAACAGCCCAATAATAGCCTGGCCACTTGGTGATGAGTTCTTTAACCATGAGGACACAACCCAGGAAATGAAAAAAGCAAAAAACATATAAGTGTATTAAAAAAAAAACCCACTCAAATACAAATGGGTAATACATTAAGAACATATTATATATTATATTGCATATATTATTATATATAATATATATAATGCATGCATTATTATCCATACTCTATTTAAAGTTTGATGATTTCTGAGCTATCTTTTACAGACTAGGAAATTGCATTAAGAATCAGAGTAAGCTACTTCCAATGTCCTGATCCAGTCAAGTAGACCCCAAATTTGTAATTCAATACTTCTATTCGCAAGCAACATCTTTTCTTAAAAATACTACTGTACTTCCAGATCTAGAATATTCTATGTGTTTTGGATAGCTGCATCTCAAATAAAATACATCAGTGTTCAAGATATGGAGAAAAGTGTCTAGTTTTACCGAGGAGGTAGGGAATGTGGATTGGGATAGGGTTCAATTATAAAGTTACGTCTAAACATTAGCATTCTTGTCTGGAAAAAACGAAATGGACTTTTTTTTTTAGTTCTATAACTTTATAAAGGGTTTGCAATAGGTAAATATGTAGTTATTCATTAAATTTTGTTATAGTAGAACTGAGGTCACCCTTTGAAGCCAGAAAAAAGTGAAATTTAGAAGACATGAAAGGCAGCTCCAGTAGGTAACTTCACCCAGTAAGCACCAAATCTACTGAACTAATTACTCCAAGAAATGGCATAGGCTAAAAATATAAGTAACTTCAAAAAGATTTCATAAATTCACAGATTACAAAGAAATATGTGAATAAGGAAAACAAGAAAATGATTTTATTTTAATTGCAATGGGGAGGAGCTTTATCAAAATTTTGAAGTTGGTATGGGAGAGTTCACCCATGTCTATCTATACAATACATCCTTTGTAGTCACTTTCACTGAACTGGACTGGAAGGAATCAAGTTCCACCTGGTGTGTGTGTATTTCACGTGTGTGTGTGTATGTGTGAGTATGATAGACAGAGACAAAGACACAGACAGACAGAAATTCAAAAACAGAGACAGACTTAGAGAGGAAAGGTGAGTGGAGAGAGAAAGGAAGACAGGCAGGCAGAGTAAGCTATGGAGAAAGACAAACACAGCACATTTCCCATGGAACATTAAAGCTAATACTTCAAATCCTGTTGGTCCATGACCTTGATGGCTAAGACTCTCAGGGTTGTAAGTTCAGAAATAGATATATTTGAACATATATTTTCTCACTGTATTTCATTCAGAGCTACATTATCCTTTTTCACTCCCACATTTTAATTTGAATTTCCTTATTACTTTTTAAGTAGCTTGTCATGGATTATTGAGTATTTACTGTATGTTTATACTGTAATTCTCTGAAATGGCATACAGTAATTGCTGTAGCTACCACATCAGATGTTTAATTACTATAAATGCATGTAAAGAAGTAATTAAAATGTAAAAAAAAAAATAAACTCACCCTATCTTTATATTCAAGAATAAATACGTTGTGTTTGGTCATTTTTTTTTTTAATCCATACTTGCAATTCCGTTACTGTAAGGCACTCCCAGTTAGGAAATTCCTTTTACTTGGGCAGATCACAAACTGTTCTATAATCTGCTTGCTCAGAGAGTTGTCTGAGTCAGAGCTAACAGTCAGTATTTTTCAGAGGCAGGCCTTAAACCCAGTGTTTTTTGGCTCTCAGGACAGCTTTTTATCAAGTTCCACCTAGAAGTGTCAAACTCATAACCAGTCCAATTCGAGAGTGCTTTGGAACCAGATTAAAATGTAATTGGGAAATATTTCAAAAAGTAAATAAAAATACACTATAAAACATATAATGTTCTTTTATTGTTTTTCTAAGTTAATATGTGGGATTGATAGAGCCCTGGGTCTGAAGATCTGAGTTCAAGTTTGGCCTTGGTACTTACTAACTGTATGTTCCTGGGCAATTCACTTAACCTCTGTTTGCCTAAGAGGCAACTAGGTGGCTTAGTAGATAGAGTGCTGAGCCTGAATTCAGAAAGACTTGAGTTCAAATTTGGCCTCAGACACTTACCAGCTGTGTGAACCTCCGCAATTCACTTAGCCTCTATTTGCCTCAATCCCCTGGAGAAGGAAATGGCAAACTACTCCAGTATCTTTGCCAAGAAAACCCCATAGCTATTGCATTGATTTGCTATGGTCCACGGGGACAGGAAGGAAGAGTCAGAATGACTGCACAAAAACAAAGTCAATATGCAGCTTACAGATATCCATTTCTATTTAAGTCTGACACCACCACATTACAGCATACTGCCTCTTCACTTCTCATTTTCTGAATTTTGTGAAATACATACATACGTACACAAATGCACACACCACTGAACTAAAAGATGCTTCAGAGATATGCGCCAGACCTCAAACATATGTTTTAGCTAAAGGAAGAGGAGAGGGCAGAATCAAGATGATCAAAAGACTCAAGCTGTCCTCTTTTCCATAGATTGGAATGAAACTCTAACTTCCCCTCTTGAGAAATGTTTTCTCTTTGCCATTCCACAAAAAAAGAGAGATTCTTGAGATAGACAGTCTGTGAAGAGTTGTTCTGTAGGAATTTCTGACATTGTTTGAAATCTGAAGGACCACAAAAATGATACAAGATACCCTGTACCAAGTTTCCACTCAATTTGCAGAGTCATGTAGGTTGGGGAATGATTAACAAACCACTCATCATTCAAACTTTTGTGGGTATGTTGTAGGTCATGTGAGGTATTAAAAAAAAAAAAAAGATTATTGAAGCCCCATTCTACAAACCCAAAGCAAAAGCATCAGGCACAAGTCTATTTTAACATCAAAAAAACAACAGCAATGTACTATTTGGGCAAAAACCAGAAGGCTTCAAATGGAGTTTTTTTTTCTTTCTATAAAAAAAAAAAAATCACAGTAGGAAGGACTTAAAGCAAGATCAGAAATTAAAGGGCATATTATTTCTCTCATCCTGACAAGGGAAGGTGAACACAGAGGGGGCATTTTCTACCACTGAGATAATAATAAAGACAGACACAAAGAACCTGATGTAATCTTGCTGCTGTAAAGTTTAAGTCGATCCAATCTTTCTCTGACCTTTTGAGTTGCCGATTGAAAATTCATACACACACAGATGGCCCTCAGCAGAAAGGCAGCTGGGTGTGAGCTTTGGATGACCTGTGGTCTCCCCTTGGTCAAGAAGTTTGAGGGAATTAAAAGGACAGGACCTGTGCTCTACTTCTCCAAACTGAGCCCTTCCACTTCTGTGCGTGTGTCCATTCCAGTCACTAGGCTCTCAGTGGCTCCATTGTACCCTTTGGCCATAAAGAGATATATCCATTCATTGACCCAGTGTGGAGATATGAAGATTCTAAAACACCCATAGTCTCCACTTATTAAACTGCATCATTAATCCCAATTAGGTTGATGATTTGTCCCTTCCAGAGCTAGGAAGCTTGAAAATTAACATCAAGAGACCCAACTTATGGCATCTAAATCAAAGAACAAATATCCCAAAGGGTCCTGGAATTTGTAGGAAACTATTCACAATTAGATAAAAACTGAGGTAATAAGCAAGCCACAGGAAAAAAAATGGCATTGAATGCTTCTAGATACTATGGAGGAAGATCTCGATTTACCCAGGAAAGTTCACACTGAACAAAGACACAATTAGTGCTTTGTTCAGTTACTTAATGGCAGCTAACAACACACCAGGTGACAACAGAAAAAGAAAAAGATGTATATATGTGTGTTTTCATATAATATATACATGCATGCATGCATGCATGTATGTTCACTCACCTATTCTATAGTTAAAGATCGTATTTTCTTGAACCCAGCTAGTTATATTATAAATGTGGACCATAATGTTGAACTAAGTGAGAATAATAGAAGAATCAGGATAAATATATGCTTACTAAAAGGGGGGAGAAGAAAGAAAAAAAAAGAGCAACTAAGTAATATCAAGGCCTTATTATTCTGAGAGTGAGCTTCTAGTATAATTTTGTATGCAAAGGATAGAAATAAGGTTAATCTTACCTTACATATAATTTTGAAGCTTAAACTGAAAGCTGCCTATGTAGAAGTTTCTGTATGTTTTTACATTTTATACAAGGGAAACATGCCATCAATTTAGATTTGTAGCAGAAGTCCCTGCCTCCCCTTACCAATCCTTACCAGACTATGAAACCATTCCTCAGTGACCTCAGTAATAAGGATAAAAAGAGGCTAAGACACCAAGTGAGAATGGAGAGGGGAAGTGGAGATGCAGGATATTGTCTCAAGGTTGCTACTGAGGAAGGTGTTATAAGTGGAGACAGGGAGGGAATTTCACCGTGTGCCAGCTGATATCTTCTGTTGTTTTTATGCTTCAAATGTTGACAGCACCTTCCAAATTTGGCCTCCTAGAGGAAAACCAAAGTTTCCCTGTTCTGGTTTTGGTCCTGCCCACTCTCACTAAAAACATAATCTCTCTCCTACCTACTCTAGGGCTCAAAACTTCTTCAATACCAGTTTTTTTAAATGTTATTTTAATGTTTAAGTTACATAAATGGGGAGAATAAAGAGATTGGATGGTTCTGGCTGGTTTCATAGGAAGAATATTGTTTCAGGAGTTAGACAATATGGGTTCAAATACCAACTCTGATAACTAGCACTTGTGTGACCATTAGCTTACCCTACGTGGGCCTCATTTTCTTTTTTCTTTTTTTAAACTTTTGTTTATTTTTAATTTACATCATTCATTTCCATGAGATTTTGAGTTACACATTTTCTCCCCGTCTTTCCCCTACCCACCACCCCAAAACAGCAATCCCACTGTATATCCCCTCCCCCAATCTGCCCTCTGCTATATCCTTCCCCATCACCCCTCTGAGTTTCTGGAAGAGCAAGATGGATCTCCCTACCCCGGTGCCTAAATATCTTATTTCGCAGTTGTATGTAAATAATAATAATGATAATATACACACACACATATGTATATATATACACATATATATTTTTAACATTTGATTTTAGAACTTTAAATTCTAGATTCTTTCCCTTCCTCCCTCGTCACCCACCCCAACTGGAAAGACAAGCAATTCAACGTGGGCTGTACATGTGTGGTTACATAGAACACCTCCACAATGGACATATTGTGAAAGATTGACTATATTTCCTTCCTTCCTATTCCACACCCCACTTGTTCTATTATCTACTTTGTCCTTGTCCCTTTACAGAAGTGTGTGCTTCTAACAACCCTTCCCCCCACCCTGACCTCCACTCCATCCTCCTCCCTCTGATCCCCTTCCACCCTACTGTGAGGCAAGATACCCGATTTAGAGTGTATGCCATTCCTTCCCTAAGCCAAATTCAATGAAAGTAAGGTTGACCCATTCCCTTTTGCCTTCCTATTCTTCCTCTACATTGTAACAGTTATCCCTTGCCTCTTCTATATGAGATGATTAACCCCATTCCATCTCTCCCTGTCTTCTCTAATTCTATTCCTCTCCCACTTCTCAATTTCACCTTTTAAAATATTATCCCATCCTATTCAATTGATCCTGTGCCCTCTCTCTATGTACACATATATACACACACACTCACATATGTATTTATATGCATATATACCCTCCTATATAGACATATATGTA
>CM053585.1:280759654-280773075 GCA_028646515.1 Pseudochirops corinnae
CTTGGAATGGCTATTCTGGCTCTCCAAGCAAAACCTGGTAATTCAAATTCATCTGCCTTTATTCTCATAATGAAAGCACCATTTCAGAAATACTATATATATATATATATATATATATATATATATATATATATATATATATACACCTTTTCCTTCCTAGTTCAAATACTACTCTGCTTTCAGTTCTAAATTAAATTTTCTTTATCTTCTCTCTTTGCATTTATTGATTTTGCCAGACCTTCATAGGATTATATATTTAGATCTTGAAGGAAACTTACAGCTCATTTAGTCCAATAACTTTGGTCTAAAGAAGAAGAAACTGAAGACCCTAGAGGTTAAATGACTTACCTAAGATCATGCAAGCAATAATGATGATAGCTAACATTTACATCTAGCAATTTAAGGCTTGTTAAGGACTTGCATGTGTTATCTCATTGAATCCTCATGCTACTTCTACAAAATAGATACTATATCCCCACTTTACAGATGAGGAAAGTGAGGCTGACAAAGAGTTTAAGTGATTTGACCAGGTTCTCCAGACTAGTATGTGTTAAAGACAGTATTTGAACTCAGATATTCCTAATTCCAAATCTAAGACATCACTTATATATCACTATGCCACTTAGCTGCTTCTAAAGGGACAGAGTCATAATTTGAACCCAGGCTCTCTGACTCCAGCTCCAGCTCTTTCCATTGCATCATGATGCCTTCACAGGTCATTTAATTAAATGTTGCCTCATAATACCGCTTGTATTTTTATTAAAATTCTAACCAGTGTATATCCTTTCTTCTTCACTGAATCAGAAGCTCTTAGAGGGAAAGAACTATGTATCATATGATTTTCTATCTCCCACAAGTTAACAAATATACAAATAGTAGACATTCAGATGGACTGGGTACAGATTGAATGAGGAAGAGATTAGTGAAATTAAGAGAAATCCATTGCTTGATTGGTCAAGGAAATGAGCTTTTTAGTTGCAGAACCTCTCAAAGACTGTGGGCAAAGTAACATATTTGGTGTCAGAATACTATAGAGCCATTGACAAAAGCATGGATATTTGAAGCATTTAAGTAATTAGGTCATTAAAATGTTTCTAGAACAAATGGATGAACCTATATTCACTATCTCAAGAGATAAAAGGTTCCCTCTCACTAGAGATCTTTAAGTGAAAGGTGGATGCACATGTTTTGTGAATTTTTGTTTAGGTACATATGGACTAGATTTCTGTGCACATCTCCAAATGAGATTCTATGATTTTACTGTGATCTCATGTCTTTCTTTGCTTTTTTTTAAATCTATTGTGTGTGTTTCCTAAACATAAATATCCTAATAAATTGAACTTGTAAGATTCTAAGATACAAATGAGTTGAGATTCAGAAGAAGGAATTTCCACATCGGAAGTTCTCCACATTGATGAAATCACAGAACTGGACCCAAAACAAACAAAACATTTTTCATGTCCTTAGTGAAATGTTCCCTAATCCTCCCACTTGAGAACAAGGTTTCTCTGCTCACTACTGATATCATATTTTGAGTACAGCTCTCAAACACTTGCTTAGAAGCACAGTGTTAGGCTTTGAATTGAAAAAAAAAAAAAGATTTGTGGTTAAGTCCTGCTTCTAACACATAATAGCTAGATAAGTCCTCTCAAGAAATTCTCTGAGTTTATAGGTTACAGATGAGTTGATATTCTGCAGGAATTTCCACAATAGGAATTTCCACACCAAAAGTTCGCCACATTGATGAAATCACAGGTCTGGACCCAAAATACACAAACAAAATATTTAGTATGCATTATTTTATACTATGACCATTTGTCAGTTCTAATTGAAAGTTATGTAATGGATGAGACCAAGTCATATTTAAGATTCATATCTCCTCCTCCAGTATGTAGAAATGAAATATATGTATACACTTCAGACATTTAATCAATGTTTATTGAATTCAATTATACTGGACAAACGGTGGGGGGGGGGGGGGGGAGAGAGGTTTTGAATACAGGGCCTGTCCTAGATTCATGCAAGGTAGCTTAGATTCCAAAGACACATGAGTAAGTAGAGGCCCTGAATGCTATATGTGAATTACTTTGTGTATGACAATATATTCACTTTGCTTAAGAGGGGAATAGAGCTTTGAAAAATCTTATTTCCCTGATTCTCTTTATATGGAATCTACCTACTTCAATGACACATATAATTAGGGCATTGACCACTTATTGATTTCATTTTCATGAAATTTGGAGACTAGACATAAAGAATGCTTTGAATTCTTTACATGTCCCTCAAGTTTTGAGACTAAAAATGAGAATCTTGGAAAGCACATGCAAAATTTGTCAAATATAATCAATAAAAATAGATTAACTGATTTCTGTTTATGAAATTTGTAAGGAAGAGTGTCTGTGGAAATTTAAAATTCCTAAATCTCTACAGCTTGCATTTCTCACTCTGTATTTCAACTTAACTTCTATCGGCTTGTCCAATATGGCTCTATTGAATTATTGATTGTGGAAATTTGCGTTAATGAGTAAAATCAATGGTAATCCATTCTAATCAGCTTCCTTAATATTGCATAGATCACAAAGTTTTGAGCAGGCCATGATTTGTTTTATAGAAATCATAAATGATTATTTATTGTATTATATTTTTTCCCTGTGATCCTACTTCAGTGTATTAACTCTTTCAGGTTCTTTAGAGGATACATGGAGTCAGTTATTTAAAAATCTGGCAGGGTTCATTTAGTTTGTTGTTGTTGTTGTTTTTAAGTGTTCTAAGAATAACATAAGCAGTTGGGGATTCAGACAAAGACAACCAAAGTGTGTTAGATACTATTTGTCTAAGAGGGATCATGGGGCTAGATGTACACACACTTACTCCATAGGAATTAATATGTGCTTAGGTTCAGTGATGAAGGACTTGAACTCTAGGTTAACATAGTCATCTTTCATCTATCTTACAGGTAAGGTGACTGATCAGATGCTAATCATTTTCTATGTAGCCTACCAGACACAAGGAGCCAAGAGTTTAAGTGCTTAAGTGCTTACTTTGAGAACATATTCATACCCTCAGAACCACAGGACTCACACCCCATACCAACAACCCTGGAAGACTTGGTGATAGGTAAATCAATCAATTATCACATATTATATGCCCACTATGTACCAATCACTGTGAGAAGGGGATACAAAGAAAAAATTAAAGTCTCATTCACTCAGGAGCACACATTCTAATCGAGGAGACACATGCATAATTATGTCATTATGTAATCTATATAAAATGATTACAGTGTAGCTGAAAAAGGGAGGGTATTAGTAGCTGAGAGACAGAGACAGAGACAGAGAGAATCACAGAGAGGGAGAGACAGAGACAGAGAAGAGAGATACAGAGACAGAGAGAGAGACAGAGAGACAGAGAGACAGGGAGGGGGGGGGAGAGAGAGAGAAATGGAGAGACAAAGAGAGAAAAAGAGAAAGATTAAAAAAAAAACAGTGAGATTCTGAGCTTCAGTGCTACATCACAGACTGTGCTTTGGACATTTCAAAATGTAAAGACATCTACTACTCAATATGTTCAAAACATGAATTCTCCTAAATCCTCCCCTATTCCAAACTTTCCTGTTCCTGTCAAAAGTGTCACCGTGCTTCCAATCTATAAGATTCATAATTTTGGCATTTTCCTTTACTCCTCACTGACAGATTGGACGGGGCCCCTTCCAATCTGTTGCAAAATCTTGTCCTTTCTACCTTTAAAACATCTCTCATTTTAAATCTATTTTTCTCTATTCATTTTGTTGTTGTTGAGTTATTTTTTAGTCATGCCTGATATTCACAACCTCATTTGGAGTTTTATTGGCAAAGATACTGGAGTGGTTTGTCATTTCCTTTGCAAGCTTATTTTACAAATGAGGAAAACTGAGGCAAGCCAAATTAAGTGACTTGACTAGGGTCAAAGAGCTAGTAAGTTTCTGAGGCCAGATTTTAACTCAGGAAGTTGAATCTTCCTAACTCCAGGCCCAGCATTCAATCCACTGAGCCACGTAGCTATCCAAACTACTCACAGAGCTATGATCTTAGTTCTGTACCTTATTCCCTCTTGCCTAGATTATTGTAATATCCTCCTAAATGGTATCCCTACCCCCAAACTCTCACCACTCTATTTTATTCTATACATTACTGCTACAACTATTTTCCTAAAGTATAGGACCATGTGACTTGGTGGACCATGTGACTTGACCATGTCAACTTCAGTGACTATAAAAAAACAAAAAACAACAACAAATTGGCAGCTAAGTGGTTCACTGAATAGAGCACCAACCCTGGAGACAGGAGGACCTGAGTTCAAATCTGGTCTCAGACACTTAACATTTACTATGTGTCTGACCTTGGGCAAGTCACTTAACCCCAATAGCCCTGCCTTCCCACCTGCCAAACACACACACACACACACACACACTTTTTCTTTAGTTTTTAAAGCCATAATTATCCTTGAAATAGTCTATCTTTCTTGCCTGTGAAATAGTCTATCTTTCTTGCCTATGAATATTGAACATCATTCACCTTCCTACACTCTGCAATCTATCAAACTAGCCTTCTCTCTGCTCTTCAAATGCAATATTCTATCTACTGTCACTTTTCCTCTGGCCATCTCATATACTTGAAATGCAATCCCCCCTCACCTCTACAAAGTTCCTTTCTTGCTTCAAGACACCCCAAGCATGTCTACATGTAGCCTGTCCTGATCCCCACAAATGCTAGTCCACTCACTCTCAAACTACCTTATAAGCAACAACATTGCATAGTAATTCAATTTATATTGATATTTTATATATCTTCATATATACTTCTTGTGGTTTGTCCTTCATTCTCAAAGAGGACCAATGACATCAGGAAGATGGTGACTTGGCTTGCAAGTGAATTGGATTTAAGTGAGGTAGATCTGTGCAAAATCACTAGCTTTATTCTCTCCACTGGAACCAACTGGGTCCAGTTGCAAGATATGAATCAGGATGAAAGAAGATGACCTCAGATGCAGTGGGAGACCTTTGCCTTTCTAAGTTAGGGTCTTTCTCATGTCTGTCACATGTGTTTCTTCATACTCTATATGTCTATATCTATCTATGCTTACTTTGTCCTACATTATAGCATGGGTTTTGAGTATGGATTATTTCATTCTTTTGTTTTTGAATTACCAATATCTAGGACAGTACCTAGCACAAAGTAGGCTCTTAATAAATTCTTGGGGATTGATTGATTGGGGAATCAGGAAAGGCTTCATGGAGAAAGTAATATTTGAGTTGATTCTGGAAGTAAACAAGCAATTCCAAGAGGGGAAATAGAGTAAGTAGAACTTTGTAGTCAATGGGGGAAGCCAGTGGAATGGAATGGAATCTTCATGTGTGTAAAAGAGCAAACAGGTTAGTATGATTGGAATATGATTGAACATAGAGCATGTGGAAGGGATTAATGTGCAAGAAAACAGGAAAAGCAAAAAGGTTGATTTATACCTAATCCAACATAATTCTAATCCAATAATAAAATATTGCTAGAGATTGTGTATACAAATGTAAAATTAAAAAAAAATAGTTTCTACCCTCAAAGAAACTATAGGTGAAGAGCTTTTTTCTTTTGGAAAAAGAGAACTGCAAGTTCTCATATTTGCATAATCTGTTATGAAATGCATATTGGATATTATTCTTGTCCAAGTGACACTAAGTACATGAAGTATTAAGTTACTTTAAGGCCTATACTGTCTCTCTTTTCATTTGGTTGAATAAATACTTTTATTGTTTTCAAAAAGAAGTCACTTGCGTCTTCCTCCAGGCTGGACTTTCTGTTAATTGTCTTTTAAATACTTACCTTCATGGAACCATAGGATAACAGAGTTTGGAGAGATCCTAGAGAATAGTTCATCTAAGAGTCTTACTTGACAAATGAAGAAACTGCAGCCCATCCCAATTCAAGAGCCTTTCCTTTTAATTCTATGGCAAAGACAAAACTTGTAGGGTGTTTAATTACCTGGTTTTGTGCCAAGCAGGCAGTGTGTGTTCAGTAAAGTTTATTGACTGATGTCATCAAACAAGGTGGAATTCAATAGAGATAAATGCAGTCTGATATTTGGGTCTAAAACTCAACACACTTGGGGTGTCTAGGTGGCTCAGTCAATAGAGCACTGGCCCTGGAGTCAGGAGGACTTGAATTCAAATCTGGCCTCAGACCTTGACACACTTACTAGCTGTGTGACCTTGGGCAAGTCACTTAACCCCATGCCCTCCAAAAAAAAAAAATCAACATACTTATCGGAGATAGGTGATAGTTATTGGCTAAAAAATGGTGTGTTTGAAAAAAAAAAATCATGTTTTTTGTTTTCCATGAACTTCAAGATAAGTGTGAATCAACCAAGTGATTAGGCAGCCAAAAGAGCTAAGACAGACAGTCCTGGGCTACATTAAGAGAAGCAGAATCATAAGAAATAAAGAAATTCAAAATCTAACAGTATGGGGATTATGGATTTTCAATTTCTATCTGTAGTATTTTGTTCAATTTTTGGCATCAGTTTTAGTGGAGAATTTATATAACGCCCAAAGGAGGGCAACCAGAATGGTGGAGGACCTTTGTGTTCATTTCATTTGAGGATCGTTTAAAGGAAATGTGAATGTTTAGCATTGAGAAAGAGATACCAAAGGGACACAATAGTTATCTTTATGTATTTGATGAACTTTTTTTTTTTTGGAGGTAAGAAGGCAAGGCAATTAGGGTTAAATGAAGAACTTTTCATTAGACTTTTTCTGTTTGTCTTCAGTGGACAGAACTGGAAATAATGGTGAAAAAGGAAGATTTAGACTTAATGTACAAAAAAAAAAAGGCCAAAACAATTAAATGAAACAAAACAAACTAAAAAACAAACAAACAAACAAAAACCAAAAAAACCCAACAACTTTGTATTAGATCTGTCCACAGATAGAATTGTGACAGTGTGTTTTCCCTCACTGGAGGTGTTAAAGCAAATGCTCAATTCTTCTCCTTGTCCTTCTCCTCCTCCTCCTCCTCCTCCTCCTCCTCCCTCTCCTCATCCTCCTCTTCTCCCCTTCTCCTCCTCTTCCTCCTCCTGCTCCTCCTCTTCCTCCTCCTCCCCCAAGGTAATCAGGGTTAAGTGATTTGCCCAGGTTCCCACAGCTTGACTCAGGTCCTCTTGACTCCACAGCCAATGCTCAATCCACTGCACCACCTAATTACCCCAGAAATTCTTTCTCATGTACAAATTTAGCTAGATAGCCCCTGGTGGTTTTTCCAAATTTGAAATTCTGCTATTCTATGAAGATAGTATTTCTTGCATCCAAAGGTCAGTGCTACATATTTTAGAGTTAAAATGATAAAATTCAATTCAACAAGCATTTATTAAATGTACCTAATATGTGCCAGACAGTGAGTATATGATTTTTTAAAAGGACGTAAGTCCCACATAACAGAAGTGTTAGAACACTGCAGGAAAATTTCCTCCAACATAGTTTCCATACCAATGACAAAACTCACTTGCAAATTCCCAACTATTCTGCCATACTCTAGGAGTCTATTAGATCAATTGTCAGCCAGGAAGGTAGGCATAGACAACATTCAAGTAGCTTAATAAAATTAAAATGTAATTTGGAAATATTTAACAAAATAAAAAAATACAATATGACATGGATAATATTAGTAAGTAGTTTTCTAAATCAATATACAGCCCTCAGGGATTCTTATGTACAGTTTAATAGCCACCATTTCTGTTTTATTTTGACACCACTGACACATAATATTGCACAATTGTTTTGTTGGTTACTGTATGGGATAAGTGAAAACTTCTCAATTTGAGGTGGTTAACTTTTCTTTCTTCCTCCTCCATTGCTTCTGTCAATCACTTTTACCTTCCTTTGTCTGTTTTCCTGCTTTGGTGGGACCCTCCCCCCTCTCTTTCCTTCCTGTCCCAGTTGGGGAAGAATTTGGTGAAGTATGCCTCTCTACCAATGAGAGTCAGGGAGGGGTCTTGACTAAGTTAGGTTATAAATTCCCACACTATCTTTTGTAACTTGCCTCTTCTCCATGATGAGTAATGGGGAAGACCGCCCTTTTCTCCCGGGGAAGAGAATAAAGTCCTGTTCTTATGCTAAGAGATCTCTGTGTTTATTTCTTTTCATTAAATTAAGGATGAAGGATATTTTTCATCCCAAACAGTTACTTAAAGTACAGGATCTTAGAGAAATACCTATCATTGGTCATAGAGAAACTACTGCCTTTGACAAATGTTTTGCTTTGTGTGTCACTAAGGTATGTTTAAAAGAGGATGATGAGAGTATTTTAGGTATACTGCTATAAACAATTGCAAACATAATTGTCTTCACATTGATAGATCTGGCCTAAAAAAAAAAAAAAAAACAATCAGTGGTGTTATCTTCAAATAGCATGCGGTCCAGGGTTTCATTCAGAATTCATTACAAATATTTGGCTGAGGGCTCACACAGCAACTCCTAAATATACATAGTTAGGGACTGAATATAAAAATTGTCCATTAAGCCTCAATTTATTTCTACTCTGATACTCCATCCTCATCAAACAGGTGTTTATGTATTCATTCTAATGCAAAATTGCTACCTCAACAACATGTCCTAGAGCACAATTCCAAAAATGTCAAGAAATTCAATATTATCATTCCCAGAACAATTATAACTCCTCCCCTTGCCCATATAGTCACATTTATTAGGCTACATTTTCACTTCGGATAGGATACAAACCATCCTGAATTGTTTTGAGCACTTGGTTTTAATGTAAACCTTAAAAAAACAAACAAACAAACAAAAAAACCTATTTTTGAATTTAATTCTGAATAATTTCCCAAAGCATTCTTTTCTAAGTTTGTTGTTGTTGTTTTTAAGATAAATGCATTGATAAGAAAGATAATTACATTGATGAAATATATCCTGAGGGATTCTAAACTTAAATTAAATTTACCCATACACAAATATCTAAATCTTGAAGATAAATATTTTACAAAATGTGATTTCTCTTCTTCCAGGAATGGGGAAAAAAAAATCCAACAACATTTTCTATAACCGTCTCCCAAATCTACATTAAATCCTTAGATGCTATTTATTTTTACTCTTGTTTTATAACTTACTATGTTTTTATACATTTAAAAAAGACCTCTTAACTTCTATGTGTGTCTGTGGAACAATACCAGCTCCCAGGAGACCAGAGCAATGAATTCACAATGTCTTCGTAGAGAATTTAGCTAAATCCCAAAACTTCTCTATGATTTTAGAGCTATGTACTTCAAGTTGTGAAATATGCTTCTGGAAATAGTTAAGGACCTCTGAGAACAACAGGATTTTTTTTAAAATTTAATTAATTATTTATTATCATTATTTTTGTTTTGGAACCATTTTGTGCAGTTTGTTAATGGGATATCTTAATTTTCTGAAATCCACCAAAATGTTAAAAGCCTCTAAACCATTCCATCTGAAGATTAGTAATAAGGAACTGGTGTTTATCCCATAGAAGTGAAGACTTGGGGTAGATATGATAACTGTCTTTAAATATTTGAAGGAACAAGGAGGATGAGAATTATTCTGATTGGGACCAGAGAGTATAAATATGAGCAATGGGTAGAAAGTGAAAATAAGCAAATTTGAACCAGGGTAAGGATTAACTTCTTGACAATTAGAGATATGCTTAATTAATGGGGACTGATTCAAGAAGTAGTGCACTACCCCTCATTCCATGTCAGCAAGCATTGGCTGGAAAGGCACTTGTCAGGTATGTTCTAGAGGGTATTCTTTCTCACATATGGATATGTTAGACTAAATGTCATTGAGGTCCAATGAAATTCAGATTCTGTGATTATGAGAGTCCAGAAAGATCAGAGATCACAGATGTTTAGAATTTGAAAGTACCTTAGAAATGAATGTAGAGTCAGAGAACCTGGGTTTGGTGTTTGAATTCCAGTTTTTGCTGCTTCCTACTTATGAGACTCAGGCTAAGTCACTTCATCACTCTGGGTCTTAGATTCCTCATCTGTAAAATAATGGGGATGAGACCTGATAACATGATTGCAAAGCATTTTTGGCCTTAAAGCATACATGCTGTGATTTTGGTGGTGCAGAAACTGCTGTCAGTGACACAAATTACAGTCTATTTATAATCAAAACTTTAAAAAAGCTTGTCTGAGACTATGAGGGTGAGAGACTTGTCCACAATTGCACAGATAGTAAGTTTTAAGGTCAGGATTTGAAACTAGACCTTTCTGACTCCAAATTGAATAATAATGAAAGCTACTATGCCATGATTCTAATCCAACAAGTTTTAAAAGATGCACCACGCTATCTTTATTGTCCAATTCCATGATTTTATAGGTGAAAAATCTTGAGTTCAGTGAATACTTGTCTAAAGTCATGTGACTCAGTAGTCTATGCTAAATATGACCCTAGGACTTCTAATTCCAAATTCAGTACTCCTTTACTATACAAAGGTGACTCTAAGTAATCTTAAATAAAAGAGCAAACAAACAAACAAACAAAAACACCCCAAAACATACAAATAAACAAATAGCTCCAATGCTGATTACATAACAGAAAGTTCATCTTGAATCAATTTCCAAATGTTCTATTTGAATTTAAAGCACAAACAAATGTCTTTATGTCCCAAGTGTATAATGAAAATTTTGAGTAGGTAAATTGGCAGGTAAACCACATAGAAATGCCAGAAAATTTCAGAGGAAAATGATTGTCCATTGAGTCAGCTACTTTGTTTTTCATTTTCAAAAATGAATCCAGATGTATCTTAATGGCAGAATGACATTAATTAATTGTCAGTAGAGATTTACAGGGTTTTTATTTTTAATGGAATTGTACTATCATCAAGCACTCTGCACATCAAGCTAGAAAAGAGAGGCCAAAGAGGATGAGATATTTTCAAAATTGCTATATCAGCTCTACAGAGACATTACAGTTTAGCTGATAAGGGCTAAGAGTAGTATTTTGCATAAATATTCCACACTATTGAGTAGATTTTTGTGTCTATAATTAGAGTTTTGATTTATTCTGACAGAATTAATTATGGGGTAATGTCCTATAATGCCTCTATTGTATTTTATATGGAATTTTCCTCTTCTCTGATCAAATCAAAGGCACACATACATTTTCTTAAGGAAAAAAAAAAGATGCATATTTATTCAGATCAAATGTTAACTAAGGGCACATAAGTATTCAAAGGCTTATTTAAAAACAAAAACAATATTAACTGGTGACAAAGTCAGTTTGAGTTTCCAGGTCTGTATTCACACTTAAATATGCCATTTAAACAGGTTAACTCTTTTGAAATAAAACTGTTAACTGATAGATTTTGAGTGCAATTGTTTTGAAATACATACATGAAGTGTTAGTGCCTACCTACATTTGGCACAGTGGATAGAGTACCAAGCCTGGAGTCAGGAATGTTCTTTTTCCTGAGTTCAAATTTGGCTTTAGACTCTTACTAGCTTTGTGACCTTGGGCACATCTAGCTTGACCCTATTTGCCTCAGTTTCCACATCTATAAAATGAATAGCAGAAGGAAATGGCAAACCAACTAGCCTCTTTGCCAGGAAAACCTCAAATGGGGTCATGAAGAGCTGGGCATGACTGAAACAACTGAACAACAACAACAAAATTGCTGAGGGAGTGCTATAGGATTGTGTAAACATTTTAATCAATGTCTGAGTGCTGATGTTGGCAAATATACAACAAGAGAACTTTTAGAAAAGGTTTAAGCTATACAACTGGTCAGGTACAACCCCATGAGGTACAACCTGTATTCTCAAACGATATTTCCACTAGCTATTTTCTATACAACTATTGGCTGAGGGAAAATCATAATTTCCAATTTTGCCCAGCTCAAATCTCTTTAAAATTAATTGATGCTATGTTTAAACGGGTGGAAGAGTCTATAAAGTCACTAATAAAGCTGATATCGCTCTTGAAAAACTGGATGGGGTCTTGAGCTATGAGTACATCTCTTTCTTTGCTACTAACACCCTCTGCCCCCAACAAGGTTTTTCCTGTCTGAAGCATCTGACAAGGTTATATGTCATAATACATTTTATAGCTAGGCAGCCAGTGAATAAAATACTGTACTTGCAATTAAAACACCTGAGTTCAAATTCAGACTAAGATACTTATTAGCTGTGTGAACCTGGGTAAGTCACTTAACCTTTATTTGCCTCAGTTTCCTCATCTGCAATGTAGGGACAATAATAGCACGTACTTCCCAGAATTGTTGTGAAATCAAATGAGATAATGGTTGTAAAGGGTTTAGCATAGTTCACGGCTTAGTAAGTACTATACAACTGTTAGTTATTATTATATAGGATTCGTATTATAATTATTATTACTCCCCTTCCTATACCTTATACTACAACTAAACTGACCTTCTTGCCATTATTTTACATGACATTCATCTGTCTTCTTCATGTTTTCTCCTGGCTGTCCCTGTGCATGGGATGCACTCCCTTCTCTTCTCTCCCTCAGAATTCCTTGCTTCATTCAGCTCCAGCTCCACCTTCTATATGAAGTCTTTCACCAATCCTTTCACTGCTATTACTTTCTGGTCTAATACTACTGTGAATTTATTCTTTCTATGCCTGTACACGTATGTATTGTTTCCCTCATAAAAAAGGTAAGCTCCTTGAGGTCACCGATTATATCCTCTCTTTTTATACCCACTACCTAACACAGTATCTGACATATGTTAGGAATTCAATCAATGCTTGTTCATTGATTGATTATGCCTCTTAGAGGTAATAAATTAAGAAAATGTGTGGCTCCTTTCTGATGACTATTATCATTGGAGAGTGTGTGTGCCATACATAGAAGAGAACGAACTGGGTATGAATTCAAATGCAGTTTCAACATCTAACTCGACAAGTAGTAGTTTGTGACTTTGGAAATACTGTTTGATTCCTTGAAACTTCAGTTTCTTCAAATGTAAAATGGGAAGAATAATTCTTTTATTTTTGCCCAATTGAAAAGGTCACTGTGAAGAAAAGACTGCATCATCATTAGAATGCTATGGAAATTCAAATTTTTAGTATATTAGTATGTCAAGATTCTGTGTGCTTTAGTGACCGTGAAAACTCTTTCCTTTCAGTTTGGACTGCAACTCCTTTTATGCCTTGCTAAATTATGAGTTATTTTTATCAGGCTACTGTTCTCTTTACTGTGGAGAGAAGCATTTTGTTTTGTGCTGTGCTATCCTCCGTTTCGAATTATGAGTCCCTCTCCAAATTTGACTGTTTGGGTTGGGGCTTCTACATGTATTTTTTTTTTCTTTTTGATGCGGATAAAGTATATTGTAAATCTGTTTTTTTTTTTTAAATTTTATTTTAGTTTGCATCATTCATTTCCACAAGATTTTGAGTTC
>CM053585.1:280779483-280831339 GCA_028646515.1 Pseudochirops corinnae
AAATTGAGCATAGTGTTCTAGGGGAAAATATGGTCATTCAGTGAGGTGGAGGACTTTCAAACATTCTTGCTGAAAAAACCAGAACTGAAAAGAAAGTTTGACACTCCAACACAAGAAGCATGAGAACATAAACACAGAAAAGAGTGGGAGGTGGGAAGAAGGGAGATTATCTGGAACTCAAAGTTAAAAAAAATGCTAAAAAATTGTTTTTACATGCAACTGGGGCGTAAGATATACAGGCAATGGGGCATAGAAATCCATCTTAGCCTACAGGAAAGTAAGAAGGAAAGGACTAGGGGAGTTGAAAAGGGGGACATCTAAGAGGTTAAACTAGAGATAGGTGTCATTAGTATGCTTCCCATCTTGGGTGGGGGTAGGGGAGAGATGGGGAGAAAATTTGGAACTCAAAATCTTATAGAAATGAATGTTGGTAACTAAAAATAAATTAATAAGTTCTGGGATAATTTAAAAAGATAAAAAATAAATTAAAAAGAAATTTTTAAACCAATTTTTTAAATAAAGCGGTAAAGCTTACTTAATCATATTGTTCTCACTAAAGTATTTCTATTTTTATTGCTGTGTTTTACAAAATAAACAATTTTTTGCACATGTATCCTCAAAGGAATCTTTGGATTCCTTTGGATAATCAGTTCAGGCGTTCTCTCTGATGATGCACATCACAAATCATTGATTCTTATACATGTTTTATAAGCCTCTTGTTCCCATTCTTCCAAAAGTCTGCCACACAGGTCCCATGTAAATACATTAGAAAATAAGAAGATATGTCTATATTTTGAATACTTTCTATTTTTTTTTTTTTTTACTGATAGGATACTAAAATAAAAATGTTTGGAAGCCACTAGTATAGTGGACTCAAAATTAAAAACAAAACAAAACAAAACCAACGCTCTACCATTAAAAATTGGCACATGTTCTGCAACTTGGTCTTAGAGACTTGCCTGAGACTACATACACACATAAATACACACACACATACACATAATACTTTTGTACATATACAAGCTATAATGGCAAGCAAAGGAGTACTTTGCTCCTTTTTTCAGTTATTCAAGTGACTTTGAGCCTTGCCTTGATTGTGTCAAGTCTTTGTTAGAAGTTGGAAGTCTCAAGTAGGAAACAGTACACATTGTATTGCCCTTAATAGGCCTAACATCATCACATGAAGCCCACAGTGGCAGGAATTTGTAAAAAAGAAAAAAAAACAGACAAAAACTTGAGCACAAACAGAACTGGGGAGAAGGATGCTTTTGGTATAGGCACTCTTTCTGCCTGTTCTGTCTGTGCTGATATTACTTTGTCAGAACAAAGCATCCTTTCTGCTCACAAAGGACATTACTGTTGTTACAGAAGCCCTGTGACTTTACTGCTAGTTCAGAAGCCCTGAAAGCAGGTTTTACTACTATTTTCAGAAGTCCTGGGATTTTATTGCTAATTTGTGTTTGGTGTCTCAGACAGAAGTCCTATCTATTGGTCTGTATTGATTTCACAGTAAGAAAGTGAATTGAGATGATATTGTCAGCAATGTGTTTAAATATTGTAACTCTACCAAGCTTAATGTGTGTAAATATCATTGTGGTTCTGTTAAGCTTTGTCTTTCTAGAAACAAAAACTGAAAAGGGCTTCAGGTAGACTAGTTACCTGTGAGCTTTGATATGGAACAGGAGTGGAGAGCTGCCTACCTGTACATCCAGATAAGAGTTGGGTGAATCCAGACAAGAACTGGGAGACCTACCTAGCTATGAATCCAGGCAACCATGGGGTGAATCCAGGAAAGAGCTGGGAGCATGGAAGAGGAGCCATGATGTTTGGAAGTCAACCTGGAGTCAAGATCAAAGGACCTTTACTTGGCTACTTTGTGCTGACTGATGAGATTATGGCTTACTGTGACCTTAGGTGGCAGACCTTTGTACCTTCCACTACACTTTAAGGATGACTACTCCTTTAGAATGATTGAGTTAAGGATGATTGAAAGTCAGTCTCCAATCAAGATGAAAGGAGACTTAGATGGGTACTTTATATGGACTGAGGAGATTGTGACTTACTGAAGGATATCTTTTGTTTAGAACTATGTGGCCACCTTAGTAATAAGTTGTTAAGTTATATTGTTGTGAATGTTTTGTTTTAGTTTATTGCTGAATAAATAGAGAGTTCACTACTATGCAATCAGAACCTTAAAATTATTCATAGTAGCAGTCCTCAGGAGAGCTACTTGTGCTTGACTTTACACAAACACAGAAATGTAAACCTATATATAGACACATGTTTGTGCTATACATATATATGTGTGAATATATGCATGGAAGGGCAGTGTGCACATATGCATAGGTTACATGTGTAATAATACGTTGTACACATGCATTTATCTGCATGTGTGTATGGAAATTTGTGTGTGTGTGTGCTAGACAGCTTTTTCTTTTAATTTTTATGGGAATTATTTGTCTCTGTACTATTGGAATTTTATTCTTTAGAGTTTTTCATCTCCTTTGTGTCAACATTCTATACTGAAATTAGGTCATGTTATCCTAGTTATTCATTTCTGAACACTCTGTCACAAACATTCCCAACATCTAGCATAAATGATAAACTGTGCTCACAGTTCCTTTCTTCCCCTATCAAAATTTCTAAGATGGATTAGTCACTCCTCAATATTGCCAGCATTTCTCCTTCTATAATCAGTCTCTTCCTTATGAAAGAAACAATGTCCCACATAGTAGTCCCTCTTGCTAGAACCTTCATCTGTCAAAAAATGAAGTTATTTTTAAGACATCTATAATTCATTAATTTCTTCTCCTTTGACAGAGGGAAAACTATAAGCAAGTATCCAGAGAGCTGAAATTCTGTGTGACTATGTAATTATACTTCCATGCCAAGTTTGTGGTCTATTTCCTGAATACCTCATCAATATTTTCCTTTTGTCCAGGTGGTTTGTAGCAAACTCTGAAAACAACATTAAATTTCTTTTATCCGTACAATGATCTTCACCCAAATGTTCTCCAGTATGCTTCCTTAGAGAAGCCTTACCTCATATCACTGTATTTCCTCATAATTAAGACATGAGTATGTCTTAATTAGCAGAGGATTGATCAGAAGAATTTTTGTCAATTGAGTCTTCAAAGAAACTATTAAATTGCAGTATATAGGGAAAGGACTCTTTTAGACTGTGTCCTAATCAGATTTTGATTGGTCCATTTGCAGTTTATAAGGCACCAAGTGGCTACATTTGCACATGAAAGGGTGAGACTTAGTGGTAGACAGAAACAATGGATTTGCTACCTGCATGTGGATTGACTGGTATCTTTTCTCCACTCACTCATATACTTGGAGAACTCAGACAGACTTCAGAATATGAAATGGGAAGAGGATAGGTAAATGACTGATGGAGTCAAGATGACAGTTCTAGAGTTTCAGATCTGGATGAAGGACAGAGCTCTTTACATAGTGAAATTTTAAGGACTCATTCTTCACCCTTATCATTTGGTCTCTTCCAGAGTATAGCAAGGAGCTTAGTGCCCCTTTCTCTCTTTCCTCTGTCATTGGCCATGATATCTTGCAAAAGAAGTGCATGATCTAGGAGAACTGTGATTCTGTGGTAGAGACAAATGATCATGAGTACAGGAAGTTTGGGAAAACATCTTCTGTCTAGAAAAAGTAACTTCTAAGGATAAGGAAAAATGGGATTGTATAGAGACGATCAGTCTGTACTTTAGTCACATCTCTATGCTGACAACACTTCCTCTATCATAGAGCTTTACGGTTAGCACTGGAAATTAGATAAGATGAGCCACAGAGAAAAGATATTTGTCCATATGAACAAACTTGATCATTAGTAATTGCTATGCCCCGAAGTATATACACTTTTCCCTATTTCACTTCTTGAATGGAATACTGTGATTGGCTGTGTCTTCTAAGTGAGTCTAAAGACTTATGAAAACCTAATTTGTATCCTAAGAATCTGAGGCTGTTACCTACAAGTAATCTTCCTTATTACACAATTAATTTTCTTTTCCTTTCAATTTAGTTACTTGCTTTATTTGACATTTAGTCGTGTGATCTGCTGGTGAGTGAAATTCTTCTTGAGTTTTCTAAGACCCAGGCTAAGAAACTCTCATAATATACTTCCATATATGTTAAATATGGGAATTGATGGACACCACTTCCTGAAAATCCTCTTTCAATGTCTTTAAATTCTCAAACATCTTGACCAGTACAACATAATCTCAAGAAATGATTTCTTCTTTCAGTTTAAATTGTCTTGACATGAATTAACATAAGTGGGTAATAGTCATCAGGTTTGACAAGCTTAGGGATGTTCTGCACATCCTGACTACATCCTCTGGGATTGACAAATAACTGTTCCTCAGCAGGGAACCACCAATCACCATTATTCTTCTGTTTCTTCTCATCTCTATTAAATCTCTCTCTCTCTCTCTCTCTCTCTCTCTCTCTCTCATCATCATCATCATCATCATCATCATCATTCCTTAAAGTATAATAGCTTTGTCCTCCTTAGAGAATCATGTTATCTTAGATTTAGAGCTGAAAAAGACCTTAGATATGATCTAATAATGTATCCTCATTTTAGAGATGAAGAAAGTGAGGTTCCAAGATAAATGACTTGCTCAAGGATATGTAAATAGTAATTAGAATAGTCAGAATTTAAACCCAGGTCTTTGGACTCTAGATCTAGTACCCTTTCCATTTCACCCTCTAGATCATCTGCCTTCTCTTCTTGGGAGATCAACTCATACCTGTAGTACAAAAACAGTTAATAGGCAATGTGACAAAGACATAGCATGGCATCATGAAATGGGTAAAAATATTGTGATACATGAATGCAATGAAATATTAATATGCTTTATAGAACAATGAATATGATGAAGACTGAGAAACATTGGAAAAATGTTCATGAGTTGATGCTGAATTAAGTAAAGCCCAGAAAATAATATTCAAAATAACTACAACAATGTAAATGGAAAAACTTTAAAAAACTGAAATTAAAAGTAAAATTTAAAACCAGAAGCATGGCCACAAAGAAGAGATACAAAGATGTCACATACACACACCACCATACACATTCCTTTGCATAGGTAGATAGTCCATAGTCCATTACATATAATTCGCCCTTTTTTAGTGTGTTGATTGTTATTGTTGATTTTCTTACTTTTTTTTTTTCTTTTTTTATAAAAAATATTATTTATGATATGGGGAAAGTAAAGGGGAAATATTCAGAAATTTAGGTGATATAAAATACATACACATGTAATATATAAAATACATGAATATGTGCATATATATTTATATGTATACATGTAAGTGTATAGTGTTCCATCATCTTAGAGTGGTCCAAAAGTCTTAGTGAAGTTTTAAGCTCGAGTAGCTTAAAACTGCTCTAAGATTTTGAAGTGGAGCTATATGAACATATGAAAATAATGTACACATATAAATACAGATTTATACATATGTATGTGTATTTTGGGGGGGGGGGCAACTGGGATCAAGTGACTTGTCCAAGGTCACGTGGCTAGTAAGTGTTAAGTGTCCGGGGCCAGATTTGATCTCAGGTCCTCCTGACTCCAAGGCCAGTGCTCTATTCACTGCTCTACCTAGCCGCCTCAAGTATGTGTATTTCTTTAAGAAAAGAAAGATAAGTGTGCTCAGTGTAGAGGACACTGAAAGATATTCTCCTTGCTTCCATACTCATTGGGATTAAGATTCTTCTTTTTTAATCCTCTGTTCTTCCTGTGGCCAACTCCTAAGTTGAGCTCATGAAAAAGTATTTGTTGTCCTTGGTTTGTTTGTTTTTTTTGCCTCCCTGGAAATTTTGTTCTGAGAGCTTCTAAGTGAGGTATTATTTATTTATAGCAGCTATGCAGCCTTCAACCATAAGAGCAAGTTAAGTCACTCATTTGCTTTTGTTGACAATTAGTAGCTTCCTGCCAAAGATTCAGCATGTACCAAAGAACACATGAACTACTGACATATATAAAAGGCCCCTAGTTGAATGTGGTTTCTAGGCACACACTTCAGAGAACCAAAAATTTTATAAGACTCCATTCACTGAGGACATACTTTCTGCTTTTCTGGCTCTCCTCTTCTGTCCATTTTTAAAATTCTATATTACTAAATCAACATGGTCCCGCTCTCATTACTCTGATTATTCTTCTTGTGTTTCATTGGGAATACCAGTCAATAAGTAGTTTTTGACTGAGTGATTGATTTCTGAAATACTCTGGAAGGATACATAAATAAAATTATATAAGTAAACAAGGAAGAAATGTGACATTGGTTAACTAGTCTTCTCCTGTAGCCCTTACTTCTAATGGTATTTCTTTTAGTATTTTTATTGAGACAAATTTTTTAAAAATCTTCATTTTAAATAAATAGTTATTTTGTTAAGGGCTTGGATCATTTGGTTTACTGATACACTTAGAGGACAAAAAACATCTCTTTGGTGGGGGTAGAGGAAAAGAAGAAAAAAATAGAATTTACATGGTAACTTTATTATGTGTTTAAAAGGAAAAGCAAGCCATATATAATAGATTTGCAGTTTTATGTACAATCATCTTTTTTAAAAATTCTAATATGTTATGGAAAATCTTCTGTTACTTTAATTAAAAATAAAATAAAAACCAAATAGAAAAAAAGAAAGGACAGAAACCATAGCCTTTGATTAAATAGGTGTTCAATTCTGCCAATAATTTTGCAAGTTTCAAAATGTGATAACACTGGAGTAATGTGATCTTTGAAAAAAAAAAGTCAAGACTACAAAGACAAAATTGTAGAAATTTCATGTACTCTCTTATCTGGATAGAGTTACTTGAGAAATCAAAGCACTTAACTCTTCGACAAACTTAGGCCCCAATTCACTGAAAAATGTTCAGAACAAAGCTTATGACAATACATTGACCTTTTAGAAGATGTTTCATGGGAATTTATTTGAAGTTGGAACAATGTTCTCATTTGTGACATCTTAAAAGCTCTTTCCTTTCATGAAAATACCTGCTGCTTCAAATATCTCAAGTAATTTATAAAATAATAGAATACTCTGTATATATTAGTAAAAACATTATGCTGTACAGAATTATTGTTAATGATTTCATTTACATTTTAAATTATGTTAGGAAAAGTATAGCATCGTGCACATAAAGCTGGTCTGGGAATCAAGAAAACCTGGATTTAAGTCCCACCTTTGACACATACTGGGTATGTGACCATGAACAAGCCATTTAACTTATCAGTGGCCCAGGTTACTATCTAAGACAATACAATCCAGAATGGTTGTTGATCTACTTTGCCAGAGAAACTTTTCTCACTGAAACTCCCCATAGCAATGAAATCTCAGTTCAGATAAGTACCTCCTTCCTTATCCCCAAACAAAAACAATGTGCTTTGTGAGGGAGGGTTGAGCTATGGGTCAAGATCTTTCTTGATGAGGGGAATCAGAGATGACTTCTTGATGATGATAATATCTGAGTTGGATTTTAAAGGATGTTCCAACCTTCCTACTCTAAATGGATGATAGTATAGGAAAACCTAAAATCTTGTATTATAATTGATTCACCTCCACAAAGTCCTATTCTTCATTGTGATAGAGAGGTCACCCTGAATTCTTAACAGCTCTAATAGAAGAACACAAATAGTAGGTTCTACCATACTGCAAAGGCCTGAAGTCTGGTCTTGTTAATGTTTATTATCAAAGGGTCAGTCTAACTTCTTTTGCAGAAGCTCATCATGAGTAGGTGGATCACTTGGTCATGAATTCTTTGGTGTTTCCAACCTATAAAACAAAGAAAAATCTAAAATAACCATAAGTCCACTATGGCCCCGTTTCACTTCTGCAGTGACCTTGTGAGAGCAGTAGAAAAGTACAAAAAAAGATTCTAAGAATTTTAAGTTTTTAGGCTCTGTAAAAAGACAAAAAAAAATCAAGAACAAAAAGCTAAGAACCAGTTGTTAATATCTTAAACAGACGACCTTTGTTCAAAGATGAAAAACCACACATATGACTGGGGAGGACATCAATTTTATCAATCTTGACAAGCTTACTGTTAATGAAACCAGAGGAGAGTAGGGATATGCTGCAAAATGAATACATGATTCACCTATTCTTCCTGGATAAACCAATAGCAGAACTTGAGTTGATATCTGTGTATAAGTCAATAAGAAACCATATTTAATGGGCTTGGACCATTTGGTTTATTGGGTTTACTGGACATTTGGTTTACTGGTTTATAGGGAAAACAAACAAACCAACAAAAAAACAGAAAGGACAGGGAACCTTTTTTGCCCTCTCTGTATGACATTTTTTGCCATCTCTGTATTAATCAATAATCCACCAACTATTATGTTGCAGGGACTGTGATAGATACAATGCATGCAAATAGATGAATGTAACAGATCCTTACTAACAAGGAACTTTTATTCTAATAGTGGAGACAAGAATTATGCCCATAAGCATAACTATAAAATGGATATATACAAAGCAGTTAAATACAGGGTAGATTGGGAGGAAATATATTAGCCTGTTGCAGATTTAGGGAAAGCTTCATGAAGAAGAATGTGTTTGAGTTACATCTTTAAGGAAAAGATAGAATCTCTTATAGATATAGAATGGGGGAATATAATCCAGGCATGATGTTTGACCAGTTCCAAGGCACAGAAATAGGAGGGAGTGCCAAGCTCATGAAAAGTATTTGCATAAAGTCTACCATGAAAATAACTTCAAGTGCCAACACGGATAGAGAAAATCTATGAAGAACTTGCTAAAACCCTGTCAGTTATTCAACTAACATTTATAAAGTTCTTAAAGTTGTGCCAAATACTGAACTAAGCAATGGGAATGTAGATAAAATTAGAAATAATAGTCCTTACCCTAAAGGACTTCCTCTCTAATGGGGGAGGACAACACACTTAGAAGGAAGCTGTAAGTGTGGAGAGGGGGACAAAGGTATGCAAAGGGGACAAAGTAGAAAACAATTTGAGTGCAACGTGGAGAGCAATAAAACATGTCTGGCCCAGGAGCCCTCCATAAATGGAGTTTCTGAGAAAAATCATCCAATCATAGTAAGAGGGTTTAGGAACAGAGAATACTTCCAATGTGTGAATTCCAGGGCTGAATTGAGGCTCAAGGCTGAGGAGCTGGAGCATGGCAGATGAAATGAGAGTAAAGCTTAGAGAGAAATGAATCATACAAACACATGTCGTTCATACTCAATGATCCTCCATCTCTGAATAAACTTTTTCTGATCTATTTTAGTCTGTGTAAGTCACTCCAACCAAACATGCACATATTAAGGCTCAACTCAAATGAATATCTCTCTGATCTCCTTTAACCCCAGTTGAAAGTGATTTTTCTCTCTAAAAATGTTTCATAGCATTTTGCTGTGAAAGTATCTCTACTTTTCACTTATATCCCCTTCCCTTGTGCCATGGTTATTTCTGTAATCTTTGTTATTTTTGCCCCCATTAAATTGAAACCATCCTGAGAATAGGGTCTGTGTTGAATTTTCTTGGCACTGATTGCAAGGGACTTGCATATGTCTGGGGAGAGTGAAAATTTCTCAGGCAGTTTTGGATTAACTTCCCCCTCCCCCTCCAATATTGCTGTCAGTAAGCAGTGAGTCCTTTCTGATTTCCCACCTTTGTGGGCCCCTCCAGGCCAGTGGCAGTCAGGGACAGCCCAGGCTCACTCCTCCTCCCTTGCTTTGGGACCCTTCCCCCCTTTCCCTTGCTGTCAATCAACATCCTTGTTCCTTGTAAACCTATTTCCCAGCCACTGGCAGATAGTGGCGGGCTTCCCTGTGACTTACCTTTGCAGAGGATATTGGTGCCAAGACTTAAGTCTGCCTCTCAGCCAATGAGAGAGTAGACTGTCAGTGAAGGGGGCTTGACTGTGTTAGGGTATAAATTCTTGTTCTGTCTTTTGTAATATGCCTCTTCTTCATGACCACTCATGGGGAAGACCACCCTTTTCTCCCGGGGAAGAGAATAAACTCCTGTTTTTATCCTAAGACATCACTGCATTTCTAATTAAATTTTTGAATAGGATTTTTCATCCCAAAGCACATAATACATGTTTAATAAATATTTGTTGACTTCAGTTGTTGAATATATCTGAAAATAGTAGCTATTATGTCAATAAATATGATGAAATAACTTCTTGTAGCTAGCAGATCATCACTAGATTCAAATATTGAAAAACAGCTCAAAGTCAACTGTACGAATACCTAGAATACTTGTCTTTGATAGATATTAACCATACAATTCATCAAACAAAAGCTGAAGAAAATCTGTGCCTCACATATGCTAACAGATAATACCAAAACAACATAAGAACAACAACAACAAAAAAACTATGCTGGTAAAAAGGGTAAGTCAATAATTTGCTGGGATATCAGTGACATAATTTATTTATCATTTTACAAAATTGTCTAGAAAAAAAAAAAAAACCTTGACTGAAACTACTATCTATATGCTAATTCTATGTGACTTTGGGCAAGTCTTTTGATCCCTAAGGTCCTCAGACTCTAGACAATGAAAGAAATGGGTTGAATGATTTCTTAGTTCTCTGCTAACTATGGCACAGATAGAACACTGAGATTTCCAGTCCATGGGAGACCTGGGTACTAAATAGACAATGAACACTAGCTGTGTGAACACAAATAAAACACAAACTCTCAGCCTCAGTTTTATCACCTATAAAAAGGAGAAAATAATACTTCTGTACCACAATGGCAAGAAGACACTACTCAGTCAAAGTAACCAAGACTAACAAACTCCAGCAAACCCTGTTCTTTTTTTGTACCTCAGGTTTTGAGCTGGGTTCATTATCCTGAGGTTTGTTCTTCTAAAAGGGGATTAGAATGTCCAGTGCCTCATTTTACCACCCCCTGCTTTTAATTCCCAAGAAAGAAATCCATCTTTGGTTCTAGTCTCCCCACAAAAGGAGAAGCAAAGGACGATAGATCATGAACAATCATGAGTGCAGTTTTAGAACAGTTTCTTCTTATTAAGAAAAGGGGATAATAAGCAGTTAAGAATCATAGCATGATCAGAAAGAATCTAATGACTTATCGCTAGCACAATCAGCTAGGGGATAAAACTTATACCTTGCTTTAATCTAATCCAATAAATATTTATTAGGCACCTAGCATGTGGCAGGCACTTCATCCTGCATACAATCAGTAAACTACTCTCAAGGAGTCTGCAAGATAATGGGAGGAGATAACAAACAAACAAAACAGATAGGAACTCAAGGGGGTAGGGGAAACTATGAGGTACTCAGTGTGGGAGCATCTTGTTTTGTGCAACTGAAATCAAGTGGAGCAGCAAGTGCAAAGTGGGCTGATCTGAATGTCCAATGTCTTCCCTCTATAAAGGAAGGCATTGGGAGGCATTACTATTCCACTTGCAACCGGAGGGGAGAGGAGACTGAAGGAGGGAGTGACAATCAAAGCAAACAGCATCTGTCTACAAGTCTGTTAATTAGTCATATTATATTTAATCTGGCATCATCCAATGGAATAGTCAGCAACATTTTCTGGTGGACTCTCACTTCTTCTTACAGATTGTGTGCTTTGGCTGCTCTTGCTGTCACTATGGCCCACTGCCTGGTTCAACCCTGTTTATTACTGTTATTGTCTTTCTCCTGGTGCTGGAGTGAGGGAGGGTAGGAGACAGATACCAACATTATGCTAATACTTTATAAGCATCTCATTTGATCTTCACAACATCCTTGGGAGGTGTTATTATAGGCCCTAGTTTACCAATGAGGAAACTGAGGCAGACAGATTGACTTGCCCAGGGTCACAAAGATAAATGTCTGAGGTTAGAGCTGAACTCAGGTCTTCCTTGCTCCAGTTAAAATGTTCTATTCACTTTATCACCTAGCTGCCTCAACATAACAGCTGAATCAATAAGTCAATACTGTTGATAAATTTAAATTACACACTACTTTGCAACACACACATACACACATTTAAATATATGGTTTCTGATATTTTTGAAAATCACTATACTTTAAACCAAATAACTAAGTCAATTGAATGACATCTGGTTCAAGAGGGATTGGAAAATTGGGAACTTCCTAATCAATAACTCAACAAGCCCTAATTAAGTACCTATTGTGTGCCATACATTTTCTAATTGCTGCCAGTTTAGTTGCTTAGACAGACAAAAACGAATGTTGTCTCTGCCCACGAAAGACTTGCATTCTATTGGGAGAGAGAATATGTATATAAATAAGCAAATTAAGATATATCTAAAATAAATACAATGCAAATCAGGGAGTGGGGTGCTGGAATTAGGAACTGGAGAAATTGGGAAAAGCTCCCTAGAGGTGAGGCTTAAGCATAATTCTGAAGACAATAAGGCATTCTAAGAGGCAGAGATGAGCTGGGAATTGATTCTATGTATGGGAAATAATCTATGTCCAGTCATGAAGATGGGAGATGGAGTGCCATGGGAAAGAGCAAAGTCATTTTGTGGGAAGGCCAAGAAAGCATAATAAAGTTGCAAGTTGTGAAAAGCTTTAAAAGATAAACGGAGGTACAAATATTTGATTCTAGAGGCAAAAGGGAGATTGAAGATTGAGGAAAAGAGTGATGAAGCCAGACTTGGCAGGGGTATGTCAGGATAGATTGATAAGGAAGAGAGGAGGCAGGGATTCAAATTAGGATGCCATTGTGCTGATTTGGGAAAGAGGCAGTGGTTACCTAAACTAGTATGGTTGCCATGGGAATCAAAAAAGAAGGTATCTAACTAAGATGTGGACAAAGAAACAATGATTTGGGATAAGATGTGTCAACCTACAGAGTTAGGTCTAAGAAAAACTAACAGAAGTAGGGTGCATAGTCCGTGTTTCTTTCTCTCAAAGTGGAAAGCATGCATTGCATGAGAGCAGTCTAGAACTGGGCTCCTTTTTGGGTTAAGATACACAGTTTATATAGGATGCACAGGAGTGATGTCACCCTATCATCACTTTACCTCTGGACAGAGGAAATACCTCTTTTATCAGAACACTGCCAACCATGTCAGACCACTGCCAGCCTTGGCCTATCTCTACACAGAAGAATCTCTCTCCACGCAAGCCTGAGAATAACCCAATGGGGCTTCTTTACCTTAGATTAAATTACTTGTGAGTTTGGGCTGAGGCTAACCAGGATAAGGACAGTCAATACAATCTCATTATCAGTAATGTCCTTCTGAAGGAAAAAAAATCAAAACTGAACTTAAGTCAGGAAGAAGGTGACTGGAAGTTGTTCTGAGTCTCCAAGACAATGTTTATTAAAAATAATTTTTCACATATGGTATGGGAAAAATCAAGAGATATTTGTAGAAACAGAAACAATTACTTGGCAAATAATGATATATATGAGAGGAGGGAGAGGGCAAAACAAAGGACAATACTGAGGTTGCAAACTTGGGTGACTGAATGTATTGCAGTGGCCTTGGTGGAAATTGGGTAGTTTTCAAGAGTAGTGCAGCAAAAGTGCCAAACCAAGACGAGTAATTGTTCTTGTTGTTGTTGATTTGTTGGTTTTGTTTTGTTTTTAGGATTCTTTTAGTTATGAAATTATCTCAGGTTTGAAAGGAATCATTAAATGTTTTTGTTTAAAGGGCACACACCTGGCCCTTTGTATGTACAAAGGAGGAAAACTCAGAGCAAATTACACAGTAAAGGATAGGGGTAATACCTATAGTACTTGTTAAAGAGCTGTATTCCATAAATGCCAAACTGTTATATTCATTAGTACATACCGCTTCACTTCCAAAGAAACTTAAAACATTTTGATATATTAGCTGTTTTAATCTGTCCTCACTATACCTGTGAAAAACTATGAAGAAATGTTCCATATCTAGATACTTCAATTAAAACTCAAACATTCTACAGAATTTAGGAACCTGATCAAATTCCTAATTGTGAGTTTATGACTCACTATTTATATTTATGTTTGGACATCAAGTTTATGTGTGGACATCAAAGGGAAATGTTATTCTAATGTCTGAAGCCAAACACACAAACAGGATGAGATAGCTAGTACTTACACAGTGTTTTAAGGTTTACAAAGCACATTTCCTAGCTTACCTCATTTAATCTTCATAGGAGCCCTCCTAGGTGTCCATATTTTAAGATGAGAGAACTGAGGTTAAGAGGAGTTCAGTGACTTGCTCAGGGTCACACAGCTAGTTAGTATCTGAGAGAGGATCTGAACTCAGGCTTGCCCGACTCCAGTACAAGAACTCTAGCAACTGTACGACTTAGCTGACTAATAAAGCTTTCAAAGTCTGTGAATTTTCATTTTAAGTCTTTAGGGGGAAAAAAAAAAGATGTGTAAGCATGTAAAAATGGAAAAATTCAGCCTGTGTATGTCTATGCCTTCCTCACAGTCAAATCCATTAAGGGTATATTGTTCTTTCTGTCAGTGTACACAGTCTTTAGAAGCTGTTGCCCAGAAATGCATCACTACATATGCAATGTTCTCATGATGGTCTCAGAACTTAGCTAGACTAGTTACTGGATAACAGATATAAGCTTAGACCTCTCAGGGTTTGTGGTCTGCTCAAGCTTCCAAGGAGCCAAGTTCACCTCTGCCCCACATGTCAGTAATGACGCATCTAAGAAGGATTTTAGAGGAGGAAAAGAAAGACAGATAAGTTACATATTTGGAGTAAATGATCCTTACAACATGCCCATGAATCAACTGTTATGTCTATTATTATCTTCATTGTTTGCATGAAGAAACTGAAGCTGAGACATTGAGTGACGTAGATAGAACATTTCTGGGGAATGATTCAAAGCCAGGTTTTTCCTGATTCAAAGGCCAATGAACCATCTATTTTATCATGGTATATATGAGATCTGCTTTACCTCTGTGACTGTATGATTCAAAGTTTAGGGAGTTTATGTCAGAGAAAATAAGAAAAATCAAGAGACAACAAAGAAGAGGAAACAAGAAAAACAGACAGAAAAGAGCAAACAAGGGGAGTGAGTAGAGAGGTCAGAGAAAAGAGAGAAGAGGACTAGGAGAAGAGAGAAAAGAGAACAAAAATTAAGTAGGGAAAGGAAAAGGAGAACCTGGATTGCCTATGAGAAATAAACCCCTAGACAATACATTATGATACATCTGATACTGAAACTAAAAGATTCAATTATCTTAACTACGTAATTGGTAATCTGAGGGGTGAGGTAGAAGGTGTCAGCCAGAAAAAAGTCCAAATTGGTCTAAGAGACTGAGTAACAACCTAACTTTACTGAATATTAGCCTATTATGCAACTCTGTGAATATAAAGGCAAAAAACAAAACAAAAACAAAATCATCGAGAACAAAATAATACATTTAAAATATATCCTTTAGCTTTAATTCCATAAGAAAAGAGATGAATAATTGAAAAAAATCCAAGTTTACACTGATTGCTTGAAACATACTTTAATAGCTTTATATTAAAAATGTACAGTTTTTTCCCCTAGATTCTCTTCCACTTTGTCAACCTATTTACAACAATTTCATATGAACTTTATTTCATTCAACTTCAAAGAATGCTATCAGAACTGGATGCAGAGAAATTTAGGCGACATTTATATTTAGACCTCTCTATAGAAAATTCAATATGCTAGATGAATAGATTAGTGTCTCTTGGCTTGTGGGGGAAGGGAAAAAAAGTTCCTGTGCAATAAAAATCCAGAATTTCATAGCATCCTCTAAAAGACCTATACAGTTAGTTTTTATTGGTTAAACAGATATGCAAATAGAATGCCCAAATTATACGCTATAAAACTTCAAAGCTAAATTGAACATCTGTGCATTTCCTTTGGTGAAACTTGGTGATAGAAACAGGAAGTTGGGTTTGGGGTTTTATAAATGTCCTTGACTGATCTTCACAAAGGACTTATCCCAGAAGAAAAGCAAGACCCACATATATAGCTCATTGATTTTACTTAAAAACCACATGCAGAAATGAACAGATTTCTAAAATTAAAAAAAAAAAAGTATTACAGAAGAATATGACTGAGTAGCTTGTTTGTATTATGGACAAAGTCTTATTATTGAATTACTTTTCACTGCTCACAGCAAGATCCTGCAGTGGCTGGTGCTTGTGCTAGTGGCACCCAAAGCAAATTGTAGCTAAGCAACCTTTTTCTCTTAATTGGCTTTGAACATTAGCTTCAGCTGTCACCGGTTGCAGGTGACTTGGACTATAGATTTTATTTAGAGGGGGATAAAACTAAGAGTATAGAATTATAGAAAGAAAAACAACAACGTTAAAAGGAAAACCAATGAAAAATGTAAAATGTGTTACCTAGTCAAGAATACTCAGATTTTTTTGACTGCTGCTTGAAAGAAGTCTTAGTAATCATGTCAAGGGAATCTAGAAATTAGTGAGTCTGTAAGAAAATTAATAATCACTATTTTTCCTTTATACTACCTTTTTGGGTGAAAATTGATGTTTTTGGGCAAAAACCTGAATGTGCTACTTCCCACATGTGACATTTCCTTCTCATTAGTGCCCTCTCCTCACTCTTCTAAGGGAAATTTTTAATTTTTTTTTAAATTTTGTATCTACTAATCACTGTACATCTTATTTTCCCCCAGTAGAACACACATGCATTTTGAAGGCAGGGACTGCTTCATTTTTGTCAGACTATCCTCAGTACCTCTCACAGTGCCTGGCATGTAGGAAATGTTTGATAAATGGATATTGTCTGGAATTGAATTGAATTTGGAGGAAGGCAAGGTAAGTGTTGGCTAGAATAGTAAGGAAAAGTCTTATAGAATAGCTCACACTTGAGCTAGGCTTTAAGATGGGCAGAACTGGGAGAGGCAGAGGATATGGAGATATGTGGGCATCGCAATAGGAAAGAGTTGGTCAAATGATCACATGTGGAGATAATAGGCCAGCTAATCCAACTCCCTTATTTTTAAATGGGAAAATCAAGATGAGGAGGTTACATGACTTTTGTAAGGTAACATAGGTAGAAAACATCCATGGGTTTTTTGGCCCAGGTGCTTTGATTTCAAATCTAATGTTATTTCCACTATACCAATATGCATCCCCTAGGGCAGAGCAGGATTGTAACAAGCATTTCGTTCTTGTTTTTTGTCTCTTTGTTTTTGTAGTTTTTGTCATTTTTTAATGAAAAACAAGTTTTGTACTCGCTATGGCTAATGAAAGAATCAGAATGAGGAAATGGAAATGACTACGAGGGGCTTGATACAGATCCTTGACAACATGTAATTTGTGGATTAATTAGTGTTTCTAATGATTTTGGAAAATCATTGCTAAGATAATTTCAAGAATGCCACAGTGGGAAATATGCCTGGCTTCCTTGAGGTCATCTCAAAGTACCACTTTTAAATGGTGAGCATGGCAGGGGGCCAGGAGGGGGAGAGGGAAATATTGTATTTCCAGAAGAATATAAGCTTCTTTATTTGATATAGTTTATCTGAAAGAATCTACATTCATTGTGGAAATGTAAAAGGCTTTGACAAGCCACTTATACTGAAAAAAGATAAAGGAAGTTAGGGCCTGTTTGGTGTCTAAAACAGTAAGTTTTCCTTCTAAGCAGGGAGGTGGCCTAGTGGATAGCGCCCTAACTGGTATCAGGAAGACTTCAATTCAAATGTGGCCTGGGATATTTACCAGTTGTATGACCTTGGGCAAGGTCTTTAGCCTTGGTTTGCTTCAGCCTCTTATTTATATAATGAGCTATAATAATAATACCCACAATTACCCCAGGGTTGTTATGAGGATAAATTAGGATACTACTTGTAAAGCCTATTGTGAAACTTAAAGACCTGTGTAAATACTCATTTTTACTGTTATTACTCAAAGATAAATAAAGAGAAGAAAATAGATTAGGGAACAGAAGAACCAGAGAGGTATTTTAACCAGTGAATGCTAAGACTTTGTTAGAACTTTTTTGCCTGTGAGTCATCATTGACATAGAACTAGGAGAGGAAAGAAGCAAGAGATTCAGGAAAATGCATTATGCAGTTATGGAAATAAACATACAAAGCCTAGTGAGATCTAAGGGGCGGCTGAAGCAGATGGAGGTGAAGAACTAATGGAATCAGCAATTAATATATATGGCATTTTTTCTTTAAGGAATTAGTAAGCAGAGGTGACCATTCAGATAAAGACATGGAGAAATGATGCAAGTGTATTTAGCTTCATGTTTGGTAGTATATATAAAGAGAAAGACACGTTTCTTTGAAATTTGAATAAATAATGTAGTGACTACAGTTTCAGTGAACTATTTTTCAAAACTGACAAGTTTCATTTCTAATTGTCAATGTACCAAAGCGCTTCATTGGGTTTTGAAATTTGGGATCTGTTGCCACTCCTAGTTCAGTGCATAAATATGATGAAAACTGGTAGTTAAATGTTGGTCTCAAATGGAAAGACTTTGATTAGACCTATGATTGGAATATATGTATACAAAATATGTATACACAGATATATGTATCTGTGCATATGTCCTTATATACATACATAAGTATATATGCCTATGCACATATAGATATTGCTTTAGTAATTTATTTCTGTCCCATCAAAGTCTTCATGACTCATTTGGGATTTTCTTGGCAAAGACACTGGAGCAGTTTGCCATTTATTTTTCCATTTCATTTTCCAGATGAGGAAACTGAGGCAGAGAGGGTTAATTGACTTCTCAGGGTACACAGCTAGTAAGTTTTAGAGGCTGGATTCGAACTCAGGAAAAAAATATTCTTTCTAACTTCAGGCCCAGCAGTCTATTCACTGTACCACCTAGCTTTACTATAGTATATATTCTATATACTATATATACTATAGGTGAATATACTATATATGAATACATATGTATACATATGTATGTGTATACATATAAACTACAGTTATATGGAATGATTTTGTCTACAATTAGTATTTCTATGGTGATATATATAAACATAAATTATAGCTATATAATTTATACACATGTGCACATATGGACGTGTTCACATACATACTAAAGTGTTGATTCAAGAATGACAGAATGGAGTACCTGCATATCTTCCTTATAGTCACCTCAAAAAAACAATGTTAAATGATGAAAGAAAATAAATATTATTCAAAAAGGAAAACAGAAGCTTTCTAATTTGCTATAGTTTGACTTAAAGCACGTACGTGAAATATGGAAATGTTAAAGACCTTGCCAAACTATTTACTCATAAACAGTCTAAGACAGTGTGTGGATATTTACATACCTGTATGTATAGAAGTGTGTATAGCTTCATGACCATGCCCATACCTATGGCTGTATGTATACATGTATGTATATGTGTGTGTGTGTGTGTGTATGTGGATCTGTGGATAAAATGCTGGACCTAGAATCAGGAAACTCTAAGTTCAAATGTGTCTTTAAATACTTACAAGTTATAAGACCCTGGACAAGTCACTTAAACTCTGTTTACCTCAATCCACTGGAGAAGGAAATGGCAAATCACTCCAGTATCCTTGCCAAGAAAACCCCATGGACATGATTGATGTGCTGTGGTTCATGGGGTCACAAAGAGTGAGACATCACTGAATAAGTGAACAACAACAAAATATGTGTGTGCATAAACACACACATACATACAAGAGATAACATAAGTGATTGCTCATAGCTGTTGAATGACTTTAGATGATAAATCTATCTAATTATGTATACATCTATAAATATAGATCCATAGATCTCAATTTCTCTGTGTATATATCTTTATCTATGTACCTATACATCTGTATCTATCTATGACTGTCATTTAATATTTGTCAGCAATTTCTTTTGGTTATCACTAAGATGATTTGAATCAAGAGACAAAAGAGTCCCCTCTTGGTAACCTTCTTCCCAAATATTAATGAATTTGTTTTTAGATTTGTAAAAATTGTTCTCACTTTCCTTAAGTCAAGAAGTAAGGAAGATAATAGACATTAAGAGGAATCAGGAACAGAAAGGGAAACCCTAAAATACCAGACTGCTTAAATAATATAAATATTAGTTAATTGAATTAAGAAGCAATTGAGGGGCAGTTAGGTGGCACAGTGAACAAAGCACCGGCCCTGGAGTCAGGAGGACCTGAGTTCAGATTTATCCTCAGTGACTACACATAATACTTACTAGCCATGTGACCTTGGGCAAGTCACAACTCCAATTGCCCTGTCTTCTTCCTCCAAAAAAAAAAAAAAGAAGCAATTGAAAGTTGTGAGGACATGCTCCTTCTTTTAACTTTTAAAATTGAAGATGCATATACTTACAAATGTATTCAGTTGCACATGAGGGTAAAACCCTGCACTTCCTGCTGCTAGGACTAAGCAGCTTCTGGGTTTCTTGAATTCCGGAATTCTCACCTGCAATAGATTGAGTGCTAATTATACATATTTGCATTAAGTCCAGCACCAGTGTGGTGATCCATGAGGAGTGGAAGGTAGCTAGGCTGTCAAAGAAGAGATGGATTGGCCCTTGGTAGAAAAATGGAACAAGTTATATGTTCCAGGCTAATCCACATTGGTATCAAGCCAAGGAATGGCTGGCACATTTCCTCAATCAGTAAGCAAATAGATAACTACTAAATAATAAAAAATGAATAAACAAATAAATAGGTAGATAAATAAAATACATGTGTATACTTAAAGTCTAAATGAGTCATCTAGTTTTCATAATTAGATTTTTTTTATAATAGTGGAATTTGCATTGCTTCAGTGTCATCATTCTGCCCATGCTGCCATTGTAAAAGAGACTGATCCTTGCTTTATAAGTGGAAGTATATGAATTTACTTTTTCAAATAAATAATTTTATACATATCTCAATATACTTCATTTTCTTTTAAATTCCATTTTATTTCCTACATTTTAAAACATTTTCTTACAAAGAGTTCAGAGCCTTCACTAGATACCCCAAATGGTCCACAATTTAAAAAAAAAAAAGAAAGAAAAAGTAAATAAAAATACAAAGGTCTAAATCCTTGCTAGTGATAAAGAAAGAACAAGAAAAGGGTTTGAAATCTGCAATGTCTTCAGGACATGACCTGAAAATCTTTTTAGAAATAAATCCTCTGATTAAAATAAAAAATGTCATTTCCCTCTTTCTATTAAAAGCTAAGCGCAGACGACATATCACAATTAATTGAGGATTTGGGTTATTTGGATTCTAGAAAATCAAGGTTTACAGTGTCACTAAAAAACACAGTCATCCTTAGTCATGCCAGCTTTGCACACTTTCCATTTCTGGCAAGATGTTGCTTGCTATTCTTCTTGATCAGTCAGTCAAGAACGCCAATAGAACAATGAACACCTCCATGCTTCCAGAATTTGAATGCAAATTTAACCCATGCTTCTGTCACAGGAATGTAGTTTGTTTTTCTTCAGCTGAAAGAAGAACTGGAATTGACCATTAAAATCAAGTACTGCATTTTCCTGGGATCATAGATTTAAAACTGGAAGGTGAGAGGTCGTCCAATCCAGTGCTATCATTTTTAAAATGAGATTACTAAGGCCTAAAAAGTTTAAGTGATTTCCCCAAGAACAATCAGATAATGCAAATAAAAGAGGCAGAGTTTAAACCCAGGGCTTCCTGATCCCAAATCCAGTTATATGTCACACATATGAATCAAACTCATGAGTTATTTCAGTCAGTACTTATTTGATAAATGTTTATTAAGCTTTCAGTATATGCTACATTTTGGAAGAAATTACAATTATAGATAAGACATAATCTTTGCTTTATTATTGCTTAAAAGCACTCTTGCTAAGAATATCAGTATACTATATAAAGTGCATTAAAATCACATGATGGTAGCATATCTGAACATCTTAGAATTGAGTTTATAATATCTAACTCTTTATCATACTAATGACATGAATTTAAAAATAATAATAGTTTTATTTGTTTTGTATTAATTAGAAGCATTTGATAATATAACAGGACAAAAAATTATTTCTCATGACATTACTGACATTGTAGAGAGCCGTACAAATTCAATCACCTAGAGACATCTTAATAAACCCTACAGACTGACATCTACCTTTGTGTATTGGTGACTGAATTCTGGAAATACATTTGCAAGAATGCAATTAAATCATTCAACAAATATTTATTTGAGTGCCAAGTATGTTTTATGTTACTTTCTGGGGATGTAAAGAGAATAAATGGAACAACCACCATCCTTAAGAAATTTTTTTCTATTGGGGAAATTAGTTTGTACACAGATAAGTAAATCCAAAGTAGATACAAAGTTATTAAAGATGTAAAGAGAACTGTCAATTGTGAGAAAGAGTATGATGGAGTTGTCAGGAAAGGCTTCCTGTAGGTGACATCTGAGCTGTGTTTTGCAGGAAATTAGAGATTCCAAGAGCCATGAGTGAAAAATGAGAATGATCCAGGAATATAAAGGCACAGAGATGAGAGACAGAATATTGTGTCCAGCCAACTTGGCTTCAACATAGAGTATGTGAAGTGAAGTAATTTTTGTTCAGTCTGGAAAGGTAGAATGGAACCATGTTAAAAGCAGAGATGTCAAATACTAGCCCCATTCCAAACCAGGACATTGTTGCCAGTAGCATTCCTGAATGCCTCCTGAACCTGATTAAAAATTAATTGAAAAAAAAATTTAACAAGATAAATTAAAATGGAACATAATGTTAATATGTGACCTTCTAAGTCAATATGGAGCCCAAGAGCATTCTTAGTGCCCCACCTCTCTCTGTTTGAATTTGACACCATGGCTCTAAAGGACTTTAAAAGTCAGAAAATGTCAGAAGTGGTAGACATTAAGGAATGACCAAAACCCTACATAATATACATTTTTTTTTTATGTTTATGAGGAAAACATGAAAAAAAGTTAAAGATTTGTCCAAACAATAGGGACAATCCTGAGTGCTTTCCTTGAATTCTAGTATCTTGCCCACAAAAAGATAGTAAATAAGGGAGTCTTGTGTCAAGGTGAGCCTGTCCTTTGAGTCAGTGATAGTGTTACGGCAATGTGTCATTAAACACAAAATAAAATCAAAATCTATGGGAAAGGCATTGATAGTGGTGAAACTACACTATTGATGTTAATTTATTGAAATATCACATCTGTCATCCTAAGCAGTTTTTTCAATCTCACATGAGCTCAGCTTTAAAAGTGAATGTGAAACGATAAGAATGCCTAGCAAGGATAATAGGCATATAAACTATCTTAGTGAAAGGGTCCTCTAGCACTACAAAAAATCCGACCAAGAGGCCAAAAATTTGGTGAGATGAGCCAATGATGCAGTTGTTTATACAGCCAAGAAAGGATCTTAGAGGTTCATCTAGTCTAACTCTGTGCTTTTACAGATGAGGAGCACAAGACTCTGAAGGGCAAATGGACTTGCTTGAAGTGAGTGACAGACTTAGGATTTAAACTCAGGTCTTCTGATTCTAAAGCAATGTAGCTTTCCATCCACCATATCACATTGTCTCCCACGAGGTCCTAGTACTGAATGGATTTGTAAAACCACAGTGTTGCTTAGCTATGTATCAAAATAAAAGAATGTTTATGTGAATTGATGGAGATCACAGTAATGAAGTTCATTATTAAACTAAATTTATAATCCTTATGACTAAGAATGATATATACAGAAGTTTGTAATGAATTTTTAAATAGAATTATGACAGATTGCATGAGCGCTTCTTACACTAACAAAGCTCTGCCCTCCTCCTCCCCCCATTCTCTATCAGTTTGTGGCATGAATGAACTACCGAGAAGCAGTGTGATGTCTTGTAAAGAACAGTGGAATAGGAATCTGTAGCTCTGGATTCTAGTCTTTGCTTTTCCAGAAACTTCTTATATGACCGAAGTTAAGTTCCTTTAGTTCTCTAGTTTCCAGAGTTCTCTTCTCTAAAATGAGGGAAGTGGAATAAATCCTCGAAGGTGGATTTCAGCTTCAACATCATGTAATTTTCTCAGACCAGATCATGTACTGATTTCTTTAATCCCAATCTCCACCCTTTTCTTTTCTCCTGACCGCCCGTCCTCCCACGTACAATAGCATTTGCCTAATATTATCTTCAAACAAAAAGAAATCATCCATATATGATTATAAATATCACTTTTATATGGAAGCTTAATGTGCTACTCAAAAACACAATGTCAATGATTCAATGGGTTTTCCCTGTACAGTATTATGAATTAATTTGCTAAACATTATTTTGAGCTTGGATTGCCCTATTCAGTAGGCATGACTAATGTTCACTTATAGTCTATTCTGTTGTCCTAATTGTCTGTTTATGGGTCATCATTCATTAATTTGACTGGTGGAGCACTTCTGAGTGCAGGAGGACTGGGATAGACCTGTAAGATAACCTCATATTACTTAAAAATTAAAAGCAAGAATGTTATTTTACATGATTAGGGTCCTTCTTCTGAAAGAAATATATTCTGGAATGGTAATACAGTACTTGCATGAATTTCTTTATTTCCTACATACTGCTGACCAAGTAGAATTGGCTCTGTGGATGATGCTAAGTGTCCTCAAAATCTTAATGCAGTTTTAGACTACTAAAACTTATAAATGATCTAAAACTTTCAGGATAATCTTTAAATAAAGAGAAGCCGTTTCATGGAACTGAATGGCAGGGCTTTATAGGGCTTTTCATAGAACCAACTTACTCAGTTAAAACCTTAAAAAAAGTGTAGTCATAGCAAGAGAGGAGTAAATGTTTGTGTTTTACTTCTTGCATATTCTGTGGCACTGAAGTAGATACTGCAACTTCATGTCAGATTCACATTGAGGCTGGGGTTAGACTATTCTGAAAGGGAATTGTATATTGAGGAGGCAAATGAGGGGAAGGCATTTCAGAGACTTAGTACACGTGGTACTAAGAAAATATATTGACATCTGGGAGTCCAGTGGAAGGGAAGAGAGAAGGGCACAAAGTATGTTTAAATGGTTTACTTATCAGAATTCAAAAAGTTTAAAGATATATTCCATCACACTAGTGTCTCCATTCAGCTCAGCACTCCTCAAGAATATGCAGCAGCATCTACACCAGGTCGTTTTCTTCCCTACTGCCATGATCAGCCTTCCTCATTTCTCTTTCCACCTCAGATTTTGAGAACTATAATCAAAACAGCTTCTACTGCCTCCAGAACAAATATAACCATCATCTAGTGTTCTACCTGTCATTTTTATGACTTCCAAAACTGTAATTCTCTGCCTTGACAACTACTGCCCCCATTTTCTGCCTCTGAATTATAATGTAAGTTTCTGGAGGGCATGTCTTGCTTTTCTCTTTGAATACCAAGTACTTAGCATAGGTCTTGCCATGTAGTAAGCAATTTGAAAATGCTACTCATTCACTATTTCAAATATCTGTAAAGTACCACATGGTTTACAAAGTGCTGTCCTATTCGTTAATTTGTTCATTCCTGTGTGAGCAGCGGATAGATATTACCTTAATTGAATCACAAAGCTAGATCTGGGGCTTTTTTTTAAGGTCATCACAATGTAATCCCCTCATTTTGCAGGTGAAGAAAGTGAGTCAGAAAAAAGATAAGTAACTGCTCACAGTTTCACAGTGGGGGAAAGATTTGGAATTTGATTCCAGCTCTTTTGACTTTTTGACAAATGCAATGGTACTTCTCATAACATGCTAACATTCATCACTTTAATTCAATTCAAATTTTAAAAAAAATAACCTTAAACTCCTACTATTCCTGCAGAATACTATGCTAGACCATGAGGGAGATACACAACACAGATACAAATTATTTCAATAAATAATAAGCACATAGTAGTATTGAACTGAACAGAATTGTGTACAATAAAAATCATTGTGTGATAAGTACATAATAAAAGTGTAACATTTTTTTAGAAGCAATGTGGTGCAGTAAATGGGTAACTGGCCTGGGAATTAAGAAAATTCAAGCTGACACATCATCTGACACACACACTGTCGATATGACTCTGAGCAAGTCACTTTACGTTCTCTAAGTAAGGCTATAAATTGCTGAACTGTTGATATTGATCTGCATTGATAGAGAGAGTTTCCTTATACCAATGAAACCAGAGGTCCAGGAAAAAAAAAGGATGAAAGTGGTCTGTGAGATATGAATGAGAAGAACAATTATTACTGACTAGGAGAAACAGGGAAATCTTCCACGTTTTGATAAGGTTTGAGTTGGGCTTTAGAAGACAGAAGATAGGCAGATATTGAAAAGGGAGGTGGCAGAGAGATAGACACAGCCACAGATACACAGAGACAGAGAAAGACAGAGAGAAATACAAAGAGCCAGAGAGAGAGGCACAGAGACAAAAAGAGAGAGGAAGAGACAGAGACAAAGAGATAGACACAAAGACAGAGTCAGAGACAGTGAGACAGAGACACACAGAGACGGAGAGTGAGAAAGCGAAAGGCAGAGACAGAAATACAGAGCGAAAGATAGGGAGAGACAGACAGAAGCACAGAGATAGAGACATAGTCAGAGAGAGAGACACACACACAGGCACAGAGAGATGCAGAGAGAGACAAAGAGAGAGGGGCAGAGACAGATAGACAGACAGGTAGAGTCACTGAAAGGGATAGAGAAAGACACAGAGAGAGACGAGATAGAAACACCAAGACAGAGAAAAATAGAGACAGAGACAGAGAGAAAAAAGGGAGACAGACAGAGCCATGGAGACAGAGATACAGAGTCAAACACTGAGAAAGGCAGAGAAAGAGAGTCAGAGACAGCCAAAGGAAAGGCAGAATTACAAAGCACACAGAGAATTAACTGAGTAAGGGCACAGAGGCAAACATAAAGACTCATTCCAGAGTTTAGAGAATACTTCAGTTGGGGTAGAACAGGTATAATCTACATTGAGGATGGAAAGGCCAGATCAAAGGCCAGGCATAGGAGTTTGTACTTCAGTCAGTGGACAACAGCGTGACACTGAATATGTTTGAGCAGAGAAATGACAAGACCGGGTCTATATAAGAAAGATTATTCTGACAATGGTGTAAAGAATGTTTTCATGGAGAATGGAGAGATTGAAAGATCTCTTAGGATGCTATTGTAGTAGTTGAGATTAATGATGGCCTGATGGTAGGAGTGGTAAGAGACATAAGGTCTTATAAAACAGAGATTTTTGAGGAGGAGTTCTGCAAGTCCTGCTTGGTGAAGGAGACAAAAGAAACCAAAGATGACTCCCAGGTTATAAACATAAGAAACCAGGTAAGCCGTGGTAAGACAAAGAAAGAAACACAGAGAGATAGAGACAGAGATAGAGAGACAGAAAAAAAGAATAATCAAAAGAATAAGCAGATTAGGAGGAAAGAAAATGAGTTACATCTAGAATATGGTTTGAGATGTTGGGAACATATAGGAGCACTATCTTATAGACAGCTGGAACTTCAGATCTAGTGCTCAGAAGAGGATTAGGGATAGAGAGAAAGATTCAGAAGTCAATGACAGAGAGCTAGAATTTATTCTTTCATGTATGGATTGACCTAGACAGCCACTGAAATCCCTCATAACTTTCAATTTCTATTTTGGTGATTCTGTGAAGACAGGGACCAATTGTAATTGTCAAAGGAGAGAATGGGAAACAAAGAAAAGAAAACCCAGGACAGATCCCTAGGAAATACCCACATTAGGGTACTGGAAATGGCATGAAGACCCAACAAAGGAGAAAGAGAATAAATATTTTGACAGGTAGGAGGTGACCCAGAATAGAATTGTAGTCTATTATTGGTGACAGGACAAAGAGAAAAACCACTAATCTTTACTACACTTCATTTTTATCATTTCTACACATAAATACACACACACATATGCACATGCACACACATACACACACACCTTCACATACTCGATAAAATTTCCCAAATATGATCTGCATTGCTTCTATCTCCAATAGCATTATCTAACTTATGGGATTTAGCCGTCTATACTTGTTAGACTGCTTAGTGTCACTCAAGGAGGACCAACACAAGCTGTGTTCCTCTAAAATATGTCAGTGTATGCAAGGTTCCTTTAGGTTCACTTCTACCAGGGACATTTGCCTTCATTTTGCATTGATTTTCAGTAACAACCTGCTGGCAAGCACCTGGAGGTGATCATCAGTAGAAGCTGGCCCACAGCCAGAGTCATATTTGAGGATGGTTTAGTTTGGATTGCTTTATGATGAAGATCAAGTTCAAATTGTGTTATCAGATCTGTGGACCAGTTACAATGGGGAGCTTTGTTAGATCTCTGTGTATTGTTCTCCTCTGCTGCTGAGCTTGTAGTCTGCAGGTTTCATCAACTTCACTTGGGGTTGAAGCTCACTCTCCTTTGTTCCCCTTTAAGATACTTTTGTCTTCATTCTATGGTGCCAGGTGACTCCCTTAGACCAAAGAAAAGGAAGCCTCGACCTCAGTGAACATTTATTGAAAACAAACATATAAACAAAAAACAAAAAAAGCCCCACAAACTCATTGAATATGAGAACTAACTGAAGGGAATTTAAATCTCACCTAGCTCATTCTCTTGATTTTACAGAATGGGGAAACTGAGGCCAAGAGTAGAGGAAATGATTTAAATAAGTTTATATAGGTAGTAAATGGTACAGCCTGAAGTCCTGGAAATCAGATCTTATAACTTTGAACCTGGATGACTTTCCACTCTATGACCTACACTCTAATTTTTGGGACTGATATATTACAGTCTTTCCTAACAGCAGACCAGGCAGGCACATTTGGCAACAGGCTGAGGAGCTAACTGTTTTCTGGAAATTGAAAGTTAATGAAACAAAGCAACAACAAAAGAACTTTTTTGTTCTAGGTGTTTGAGGAGGTAAGCATAGAAATATTTACATCACAAAATGAAACAAATCAAAACATAGTACTTTACTAGAGAAAAAAATAGTTCTGAGACAAACTTATGGGTGCAGGTCTGTAGCAAGCAGAACATGGTAGGTAAGTCTGTCTCCTTGTCTCCCTGCTTTCCTGCAGAGGAGCAGCATAGCATATCCTTGCAGCTCTTTTCTAGGGAATGATGTGGTGCACTGGTTCAGGGCTTTGTCTTTATTCACAACACATTCATGTGGCTCAGCAGGGGGGTGGGGGGTGGGAAAACTGCACGGTTGCCTGCCAGCCGGTCCTCTTCCACTGTATGTAGGATAAGGCGAATGATAACTCTGAGAGAGGAGAGAGACAGAGAGAGAGAGAGAAAAAGAGAGAGAGAGAAAGAGAAAGAGAGAGAGAGAGAGAGAGAGAGAGAGAGAGAGAGAGAGAGAGAGAGAGAGAAGAGACACAGAGAGATAGAGAGGGAGTGAGAGAGCATGCAAGAGACGGAGAGAAGGATGCTCTCTGGCTCATTCATACATTAGGTCTCTTTGCAAAGGCAGGAGGCAGAAGGAGCTGCATCAGCAAGCTTTCCAGCAGTGACTGTAACTATTCCCCATTAATACCATGGTCAGAGCTACTTTGAGGAGGCAATATATTACTTAAGCATAGAGCCCTTCAGCTCTGCCCAGAACTGGAAGTTCAAACACCCCCCCCTTGTTTTCTGACTGATAAAGATTTTGCAGCTTTTACAAGCAGACCAAACACTATCAAGACAGACTCTGCCACGACAGGTAAGACGCAGCTAAGCTTTATCCATTTGTGACATCATTACAGGCGAACGCCCTTTAACAATGATTACTTTTTAATGTAATGCCTGCCTCATGTAGAAGTGCTGTGTACATTTATCTTCATCTTAGTCTACCTGCAAATAAGTAATTTTATAAGAAAACTTGCAATTAAATTAAAGAACACCTACTAAATCTTTTCTAAGCAGAAAACATCCGTGAGTATTTGCATTTCCATGAGCTTAGAGTTCACAGCTGGCAACATGATCTCAAACTGTGACCTGAAATGCATGTCTTGATGTGCTTCTATTCAGAATGTATAGACTTATTTACCATCATTTTAATAAACTGTAATCATTCACTGGCCACTCAGGTTCAGTGCAATAGTGGGGTTTAACTTTTATAGTTCGGGGACTCCAATGACAGCAGCACTTAACTTGGTTCAGTTTCAGAAATTCATGCCTGTATGGTGTAATGCATTTGCTTCAAAGAGCATGGGTTCTGTTCATCTACTTTCTGTATTAGTTATTATGGATATAGGGATGTGTGATCAATGTGAGCAATGTGGGGGTATTTTTAAAGAGAAAAGCTATCTGTAATGCCCCTTCGAAGTCTGAGTTATTTTACTATATGATTAACTTTGTTCTTTGAGCTCCAGAGAAATCTTTATATTTCAATAACTCTTTATCAGGTTAGCTCATTACTGAGGTCACAGTGTTACCGACATTGCTGGGCAACTAGCCCACCAACAAGAATATTTAGAATGTGTCATCTACATGACCTGAGAGCACAGGAGAGAGAGATTGGCAACAGGTTTGTAAAATTGTGCTTTGCTGAGTTTTGACAGGAGCAGCTGTTGCAGTTTTAGCCACTCATATATGTGTAGTGTTCAGGTGTTCACATTTCACTTTCCTGATCTTTAAAAAAGTAGACTCAAATCACTATCGGAGATCACAGTGTAAATAGTTAACCTTACCTAATCATCAAACCATTCCTGGTGTTCATCCCTTCTTTTAACTTAGGTGAGCTCATTTCAACTTATAAATAAATCGCTCTCTGCCCACAAGTGTAATGTGCTCTATGTAACTTCTTCCTATTCACACACACACACACACACACACACACAGGTATTGTTATAGTATTGCTCTAATCTAATTACTTCACACCAAGTATTTAAATGATAACAATCAAAAGACATAGAGATGATGCTGAGGTGGTTTCTGGATTTAACACTTACAGACAATAAAATATGTAGACAAATGATGAAAGCATTTCCTAGCAGGGCACATGTTTAACAATTAAATCCTGCAGTGAGTATTGTGAAAATAGAAGAATTTGCATGCAAGGATACTTAATTCATTGAGAGATGTGTGATTCTTTTCTCACTCTCTGCTTAGCTTATTTCATTTTCCAATTTCACTTACAGAAAGTTTAACTCCCTGGGTAGTTTTTGTGCCATTTTTAAATCCTCCATTGAATTAGCACATGAGAATTCCTGGTTCGGTTTGCTTCAGTTAGGAAGTTTTCATTTGGACCCCAGGTTAAAAAAAAAAAAATCACTTATTTTGAAGCTTTTAGAAGGCTGGAGTAAAGATGGAGAAAGATAGGAGTAAGAGATGTCAAAAGGTATTTGAAAACTTTCAAGTCATAGAAACAAGTGAATGAATCAAACTTGGAGGATTCTAAAGTTTATAACATAGAATTCTATCCTTAAACATGGAAGAGTATGTTGACAGGGACCCTTCCTTGACAGAAATGGCTAGCAAACTTCACAAAAAATTTCACAGACATGAACTTCAGTTTTTGCATGTTATCATTGAAAAGTAAATTCTATCCAAACTACAAAAACTGCATCTCGATTGATTCATTATGAAGGAGAGAAAAAAATGTTTTAAAATGTACTGAAATATTGAAAAGTTCATCAACTCTAACTTCATCACTCTAGAATATGTAATTTATTTATTTTTTCCTTTTCCTACCAAGGTCAGAGTGCTAGGGCAATGGTGAATAAGTCCTTGGTAAAGACTTATTTTGAAGCTAGTTAAATATGTAGTAAATGTTCACTCCCCAACTCTCTCTTTTCTCTTTCCTCTACCACTCCATCTTTTAAAAACCAAAACAATATTGACCATGGCAGAGATTGCTCTTGCTTCTTGAATGCAATGAGACAATACCATCCCCAATTAATGGCAATATATTGTAAAAGTTTAATGTTTAGAAGCTTTAATGCTTATTGTTAAATATTATTTTATACTTAATTCTTCTTCCGTTGCCACCATTTTCCTTTTTCACATTTCCCTACAAATATGGCACAGCTTTGGAAGGCTGATATGTAAGTTAATAATTAAGGTCAGATAATCAAGTTTTCATGGGATCTTAGAATGGCTCACAAATAGACATGTAGACCCCTTGCAAGTATGTGGATGATCATGAAGCCTGTATTCATCTGTACAATGTTGGCAGTGATTGCCAAACAACATAAAATATATTGATAGATATGGCTCTTGCCCTCAAGTTGCTTACATTAAAATTTCCCTTTAGCCATCATCTATTCTCAAGAAATCTGAAATTGTGGAGGATACCGTCCTTTTGACCATTGTGAAGTTGAGACTTTGCTAGTAGAGACTTTGTTGCTATCCATGAAGTAATTGTCATATGCAGTATGACATTCCGAATGACATTTATTTCCTCTTGATCGGGAATGTAGCATGTTAGCAAAGACAATGTTTTATACAGGATGGGCAAAGAGTGGTAAATGATAATTTTACAAGGATATTTAATGAATCTATTTCCCTTTCTCTGGGATTGGCTTCTGACACTTCCTCTGTATTAAATGTAATGACCAAGCTTTGACATAAATTCTCAAATATATTTTTACTTGTCCATTGATGTAATGACAGCCTTAGTCAGACTTTCATTTTTTTTTATTTTTGTAAGAACTTATCTTTTTGTCCTTTTGATATGTTCCAGCAGTACTTTCATCAGGTAACATGGAACTTTTCTCCATAAGAGCCTGAAAGCAACAACAACAAAGATCCAAAAATCTGTCTATGGACTGAGAGTTATTTTGAAGCTTGAATAGGACTAGCAAGATACAAACATTTCTAAAACAAGGGAACAAAGTAATGAGAGAGCACTAGATGATGTCTGGTCTAGGGGTTTCACCTTAGGATATTCTAAATGGTTAGATCTTTATTTGAACCCTGAAGACTTACATCTCTTACTCCCTTTGAGACTAAATATAGAATACATATCCTCATGCTGTTCCACTACTGCTAATCAGTTTTCCCATGGGGTCATTCCTGAGGTTGAAATAGATTTTTAGTTTAGGATTGTTGAACCATAAGAGAAGTGGATGTCCAAAGGAATAATGAATAATCATCAGTTATGTTTCAGTGTTTTACACAAAGTACATTTTCAATTCTAAATGATCATATTATAGTCATTTGAGTTATCCATAGTCATATAGACAACATACATTAGTCTTAATTCTTTATAGAATGTCATACATTTTTCATATATTTTTGTACACTTATTTTTAAAATACTGATACCAGGGCAAATTAATTTTTAGCAATCCCAGAATGTGAAAATACAGGGATATATGGGGACACACACAGAATCTCTTTTCCAAATGGCTCCCTTAGAGCATTTGAAATTCTTTTATTTATAAAAATTTTAAAACTTTTAGAGAATACAAATATTATTTAAAATACACCTGGGAATGTGAACTGTGCATTTTTATGTACGACAATACATTCATTCACCAACATTTAGAGTTTTATAAATAAATACATATATATGAATATTTTTATACATTTCTAGGTTTGTGCACATGAGGAGTCACCCATCCTAATTTTAATATTTCAAAGGGAATTTCATAAGACACAGATATATAAATAATAGAGAGGCCATATATGCATGAGGGTGTAGAAAGGTTAAGTTGATAGTTTTGTAGCACATGAAAAGTCAACCAGAGACTAAAGAGTTTTTTTTTTTTCTTACATGAACTTTCTTTATTAGATTAAAGGGTTCCTGACATTTTAGAAAAGTTCTGTTCAGATTAGCTCTCTGTGTTTTCCTTTAATCTGCACAGGCACATATTCCTGGCTTTAAGGCTGCTATGAGATGGTGACAGATTCCAATTAATTAGGTTCCACTCTCAGATATGTATATTGTAAATAAAAACCATAGGGTTCCAATAAGGAGGTTAATTCAATTCCTACAAAAGAGAATTAAGATCAATATTCTCTTTTAAGTACAAAGGGAAATAGCCCAAACACCAGGAAGTTACTTAATGAATGCAAAATTTACTAATTGCTGTTACAAAAACATTGTATTAGCATTTACTGTAGCTTTCTACAAACATAAATGATTTGGCATTCTTGAGTATTTTACAGAATTCAAAAGAATATTTTGGTTTTGGGCATGTAAAATCATTATTTTCTTGTAGAAATTACTAGCTTATAAACTAGGCTGATTGGCATAGAAGTTAATTTGCTATTATTTGTGTTCAAACAACAGTCATTACATTTAATTACTTAAATTAGGGAGAAAACAAATTACAAAAAAAAAATTCCATTAATGCTCTCTTACATAATACTCTCATTATCTTTTTGTCCCTATGTTTCACCATAATAGCCAAAGTCAGTATGCAAAGCTATTGCATTACCCATCCCCCGAAATCTAATATATCTTTAGAGTATTATCACCTTTACTTCCAGTTTCATAAATGATGATTTATTTAAAACAAAACGAAACAAATAAACATGTGGTGAGACCAGATGTTCAAACACAATGGCTCCCCAAAGACCTACAGTTACAGGTTGACTCAAGTATGGCTATGTCTAAATATACACATCAGAAAACTAATTTAAAATGAGAGCAGAGGGTATGAACTGCACTAAAAATAGCTAGAGACAGTATTGAGCTGTTTGAACTTTTTTGTGTACATAGAAAATATGTTCTTTAACTCTACTGGAACACTCAGTTTCCCCATCTGTACAATGGAGATCAATAATCATCATACTATTTATATTATGATGTTAAGGAGAACCATTTTTACTATCATTATAATGATTATATTTGTAACACAAGATATAATAGGATACAGATATATAATGTGCCTAATATCTGCATTTTAAGTTGGTATTAAGCAACATAGTTGATAAATTCTTCCTACTTGTTGGGCTTCAGGATTCAAAGTATTGGAGACAGTTTTTTTTTTTATAGTAATCAGTGTTTATTATTGCTAAATTAGCTGTTTTGTTTTTGCCATGTATTCTATATTTATTGGGAACTACTTTATATTATATTTGATGTGCAAATGTCATATTGCTCTGACTAAAACATAAGCTCCATGAGGTCAGAGACCATGTTTTTTCTTAGATTTTATCTCCTACTGACTAGCAGAAGACTCTACAAAATTAGTAAATAATGAATTAAATTGATTTGAATTGAAAATTGATTCTAATGAGAACAGCTGGAATAACATAGAGCTTGCCCTTTCTGGCTCCTTGATTAAGTTGAGAATTCCATAGGTTTGATTGACACCAGGATTAGTCTTTTAAGGTTTGTGTGGGGTCTGGAGGGAGGGGTAGGGGGTTTCAGACTTAAATAGAAAAGCTGAACTCAGAGTCTGAAGAGACACGTTAAATCAGTGCAGGTCCTCTGGAGAGCCCTGTGCTAAGAAGAATAATCACCAGATGAAAACATAGACCAATAGGAAGTTGAAAATAGAGCCAGATGTGTTAAGATCTGGAAAGATGCTTGTGTATCTTGCATGAAGAGTCATCACCAGACCTCAGGGAAAGATGGCCTTAGTAAGAAAATATGAGAGGAGAAACTAGATTCCAAGCTAACATTGACCTAGGGGAAAGTCAACCACCCTCTGCAAGAAAAAATGGGAGAGGGCCCCAGGGAAATCAATGCTCTACATCATAGGTACAACCTGAAAGAGAATGAAAAATTAGAATAAGCAAAACAATATAATGTAAAGAAGCAACCCATTCCTTCACTGATACTGTATTTTTATAAGTAGAAATGTGTGTATTTTTTTTTCAGTTATCAAGCATTCCTTTCTTCTTCATCTTCCTCTATCCACAAAGAAGAGGAAGGGGAGAAGAAGGAAGAAAGGGAGATTGAGGGAGGGATGGAAGGAAGGAGAGAAGGGAAGGAAAGGAGAAAAGTGAAGGAAATGAAAGAAGGAGAAGAGGTAAGGAAAGGATGGAGAAGAGGAAAAGGAGAAAGGAAGGAAAGGAACAAAGGAAGCAAAGAAAGGAAGGAAGGAAAGAAGGGAGAAAGGAAGGAAAGGAAGGGAGGGAAGAAAGAAGAAAGGAAGGAAGCAGAAGACAGGAGGAGAGGAAATAGGAAGAAAGAAAGGAAGGATAGGATGGGAAGAAGGTATGGAGGGAGGGAAGGAGAGAGGGAAAGAGAAAAGATAGAAAGAGGCAAAGAAGGAATACAGAAACTTTATATTACATAAGCATAGTCAAACAAAATATTACCACACTGGCTGAGTTCAAAATGGCATTTCTTATTCTGCATATTAGTCCATCATTTCTATTTTAAGAGATGGGTAGTGTTTATCAGTCCTCAAAAATCATGATAGATCATTTATTTGATCATAGTTTTTAAGTCTTTAAATTTTTTTTAAATATGATTTTGATCTTATAAAGTGTTCTGGTTCTGGTCACTTCACTCTGAATCATTTCTTATAAATTCTCTCCATGTTTCTTGGAAATCATCCTCCCTTTCCCCCCATCCACATTTCACACAGGGCAATAGAATTATATATTACATTCGTAGACCTATTTTGTTCATCCATTCCCCAATTTATGGGCATTCAGCTAGTTTCCAGGGTTTGTTTGACTTTGTTTTCTTTTCTGCCGCTACACAAAAAGAAAAAAAGATGCTATAAATATTTTTGTACATAATTAGATGAATTTGTACATCTTACATGTAGCACATTAGGTGTACAACATCTTTTATCCTTTCTTTGCTCTGTCTGGGCTATAGGCCCAGGTCTAGCTATGTCAAAGGGCATATCATTGAGCAACTTTATGTAGTAATTCAATATTGTCCTCTAGAATGTCTGGATCCATGGCACTGTGAAGGTCTTGAGTAAAAATGGGCACCCTGAGGACAGAATTGCAGAATTGTTGCATTCTTTAGAAACTTAGAGATATTTCTAACTTTGGTGAGGATAGGGTGGGAGGGTATATCTTTAACTCTAGTATTGTATAAATCTCTAAGAGGGTGGGGCCCACTAGAGGAGAGAATTGTTTTGAATGTCTATGAGAATCCTCTGTTTTCTGTTAATTTAAATAAAGTATGTTTTATACCCATGCTTTTGTTAGCCTGAATGCTTTCAGTAGTAAGAGTCCTTGACAAAAAATTGCCTAATTCTGATGTTCCCAGGGAAACTCTGGGTGGGGAAAAGAAGAGACAAATAAATTATTACTAGAGAAAAGTCACAAACACTAAACATGGTCCATCTATCATAAGAGAGGTATCTAAGGAATGAGTTAGCCTTCGTCTTATAGCCTGTTTCCCAGAAATGTTAAGCAACCTTAATATTGTCTCCCCACAAAAAATCACTTACCAGTTTCCCAAAGGTAGTCTAGCATTTGCTAACTAATAATAATGTTGTCACTTTATTTTCCAATTTAACAAGTAAAATCTAATATTATTGAAAATATACAGGCTGTATGAACTTTAAGATGACTATCCTGAATTTTCCTCCTGGGTGACCACTTTAGAAATTCAAGTAAACTTTTCACTTACATTCAATTTTAGTAATCCAATAAAATTTATGCCCATCATTTGTCGGTGATTACTTTCTTCCTTTCTCCTCAGTTTCAAAAATTATCCATATACATTATAAGGTCCTAAGTCACTCTATTATTATTATTATTATTATTATTATTATTATTATTATTATTTTAAATTCAAGCCTATGTACCATTCCTCACTCTTAGGTTGTCTAGATAAGGATAATAAAAGTTTTGACATAACCAAAGCAAAGTCCTTAACATTTCAACTGATTTTAATCAATAAACTTAACTCATATTTATTTCTAGATTAATGAGGAAAAAAATGCTCTCTAGTTGAATAGTCAGTGTTAAAAAAACAATAAGGAGCCAGGCCTCAGTTTCCTCATTTGAATCCACACAGAGTCAGACAATGTGTGGATATCAGGTTGTAGTAATGGAAATGGAACATGATAAATCAGAAAGGAGGGCTTCTACCAAACCACATGTCAGTCACTGCCCCATGCAAATCTTTTAGGAGTGGTAAGATGTGTTTCCCATTGTCCTCTGGTGGGCAAAGGAATGATAGCAAAGTCACAGAAACTCAGTTCATTTATCCCACCTTTCTAAAGGAATACATGTTAAGACTCTGGAAATACCTGAAAAGAAGGAAGTTTTAGGACACATACTATGTCACCTCACGAAGCAGTACAATTTCAAAGGAGGCAAATAGGGAAAGATTTCACAACATGAAGATGAAGAAATTTTTATAAGGAATGCAAGGATTAGATAATTGTTATACTAGAACAACTGTCCCAGGTATCATGCCCTGCTGGTGAACATAATCCCATGTATGTCTAACTTCCATGCTGTAAAAGTGGATGGTCACATCACTTTCTTTTCACTTACTCCATGGGTGATAGTGACCAAAGCACTTTATTTCTCCAGGGCCTCACTGTCCCCATAAAGTAGAAGAGATGGATAAGGTCACCTCAGACATCCCTTGCCATCTCTAAACTGACGGTGTTTTCATCTTTTCAACAAGTTTGTTGCAGTACACGGCCCATGATGAAAACAAAGCAAAGCAAAAACCACTGATGTTGGTGTACTTCCCACTCTCCCAAAGTACCTTCCCCTGCTCCCTTTGAGAATTTATGAAGTGCTTTCTCTCCAAATCGTCTCAGTCCAGGAAATCTCAGAATGATGTCATTTCTGCCATCATCAAAATGAGAATGTGTAACCCCTTTATTTTATTTAGTGCTTCAAAGCAAAAAAAGGATGGATTCAGTTTGCCTTATTCAATTCAAACTCTTTCATTACTTGTAAGGGGTCAATAATCGCTCATGCAATCCCATGATTTTAGAACCTATTGCCACCTGGCTGACCTGAACAAAAACATCGTATTTGTTATGACCTCTGAATTTGGGACTAGAATAACCCAGGCAAATAGGCAAATGTTCATCCTCATTTCAGATTCTGCCACTTGATTCTTTTTGTAAATCAAGTTTCCTGATTGTTACTAGTTATTAGCTGAGTCACTTCTATTCACTGAACAAAGCAAGTATTTTTAGGAAATTATAGACAATAAAGATATCAAACTACTTCAGGGACTTGTTTCAGCAATTACTAGCTGCAGTAAAATTCTATTTAACTACAAACACTATGATTGTATTTAAGGGGGAAAGGAGTGGGATTTCTTTTGTCAAGTCTCAAAATAAAATGGATTGTCACTTTTCCTAATGTATCATGCATTTTTTTTCAAGGTCGAAACACTTCTAACTTTGGAAAGTACATAATGGAAGCACCACATACATTATGAGTTTTCACAGGAAATTTTAAAGGTAATTTAAAAAAAATTCCAGAGAGGTTTATTTGAGCCGTAGAAAGGGGTTATGTTAAAAAAAATTAGAAATTATCCTAAAGCTGAATCACATTTTTCATGGCCAACTAAACAAAACTAAATGTTGGGGACAAGTCTGGAGAAAGAAGAGGTTTTTGAAAATCTTTCCCTAGCTTTCATACCCCTGTCATTGCACCTCCTCTACCTTACTAAGACTTTAAGAGAGCCAGTCATAGAGTCAAGAAGACCTGAGTTCAAATATGATTTCTTTGTGGCACCATGGGCAAGGCACTTAAACATTTAGGGCCTGTTTCCTAAACTGCCAAATAGAATTAATGATAGCTCTTACTTCCTAAGGTTATTGTGAGGATCAGTTGAGATAACACAGGTCAAGAGCTTGGCAAATGTTCTAGCTATTATCGCCTTATATACTTTAGGCTACCAGTTCAGTTGAGCATGTTTGCTTTGTTTTGTTGTTTCCAGAAGACAGAAAAGATCACAGGTAAGGACATGCTGGTAAACATTTAACAAATGGCTCGGGGAAGAGTGGGTATATATGCAGGACATAATTTTATATTTAATTTGCACTATTAACATTTTCTCCATCAATTTCTCAAGTTTACACAATTAAAAAAAATAAGCCCTAATCTGTAGCAAAATTCCAAGTTATACTTGAACATACCAAAAATTTAACAACCAACTCTCCTTTTTCTCCCCCAGCTAGTTGTATCACACCCCTGGTATATGCATATAGGCTACCTCTTTTCTGATCTTTTTTAAACACAGGTATTTTAAGAAAAATATCTATCTATTTATCTATCTATCTATCCATACATATATATGTATATGTATACACACACATATATATATATATATATATATATATATATACACACACTCACATATGTGTGTGTGTATGTGTATAAAAACTAATTGGATGGGTCATAAGTTACTCCAAACTTAAGCTTAGCCAACGCTGCCTAACAAACCACTAGGGATACTATTCCTGAGCCTCAAAGTTCCTGATATTGGCCTCCTGATCATGGTTCCCTCATTCCTTTATGAGATTTGAAATGATCAAAAAAACTATATCATGGGTTTGGACCTTGGTTGCCCTGCTTAAACTCCAAACTTGGAAGCAATCAAGGAATGAGATAACCAAGAGCACTGGTGAATCTCTAACCTACAATCAGAAAACACTGGGATATTATTATGGATATTATGAAGTTTCATCTTTTTACAAGAGGACTCATCTCTTTGACCATTTCAGTATTTGTGGATCAATCTAAGCCATTTAATCATGGGATTATGGATTTAGAGAGGAACAGAAAAAAAAAAGAAAAGAAAGAAGGAAAGGAGTGAGGAAGAAGGGAGAAGAGAAAGAAGGAAAGAAGGCAGGGGATGAGGAAAAGTGGGAGGAAGGGAGGGAAGAAGGGAGGAAGGGAAAATCAAAAAAAGGAAGGAAGGAATGGAGGGAGGAAAGAAAGAAAGAAAGAAGTAAGATAGAATGGAGGGAAGGAAGGGAAGAAGAAACAAGGAAAAGAAGATAGGAAAGAAGAGAGGAAGGGAGAAGGAAGAACAAATAATGAAGGAAGGAAAGAAAGCAAACGTGACTCTCAAAGAGCTTATAAGGAAGGGAGGAAGGAAGATAGGAAGAAAATAAACATTCTGAGTCTGCTATTTGGCAGGCTGTGTGCTAAGGGCTTTACAAATATCATATTCCATTCTCTTGTATGCAACAATAATTGAACCCAGCAACAATTTTCCCTGTTCCTCCTCAAACTTTTCTTTTTTAAGCTGAATATCCCCAGTTTCTTTAATCAATCTCCATATGACCTGGACTCAAGGAGGGAAGGCAATAAAAAGGAAGGAAAGGGAATAAGCATTTAAGTGCCTACTTTGTAACAGGTACTATGCTAAGCACAGTATAAATATTTTCTCATTTGATCTTCACAGCAGATCAGGGAAGTAGGTGGTATTTTTTATCCCCATTTTACAGTTATGAAACTGAGTCAGATGAAATTCAAATAATTTGCTCAGAGTCACATGGATCATATGTCTGAGACTGAATTTGAATACAAATCTTCCTCACAATACATATATCCACTGAGTCAGCCTCTCCTTTTAAAGATGAAGAAGTGAGGCCCAGAGAACTTCGGTAATGTATTGGATCTTAGAGCTAGCAAGCAGCAGAGCTAAGTATATAACCAACATCCCCTGATTGCAACGCCAACATTTCCACCAAAACACACTACCCAGTCTTTTCACAGATCACTGGTCAATAGAGAATTTTTTATCAGAAAATCTCAAAGTAAATATGTTTGGAAAGAAAGAAAATTGGAAATAAATTAGAAATGAACATTAAAATATCCTAGGAAAAAAGTTCCCATAATAGTATAAAAAGTTTCATTTACAAAATTCAAATGTTCACTCCCCCTTTCAGATAAACATTTCATTAGAATGTGAGAAAATTTGCATTTTCAAAACTATGTGATGATCTTAGAATTATAGTCTTAGAGTGGAAAGGGATCTTAAAGGTTCTAGTTCAATCTTCTCATTTTACAGGTAAGGGAACTGAAGCCCAGGGAATAAGTGACTTGCCTAAGCTCACATAGTATTAAAAGGCAGATCTGGGACTTGAACTCAGATTCTTTGACTCAAAATTCAGTTCTCTCTCCAATGAACCAAAATAAAATTTTGTTCTCATAATTGATCTTAGCTTCTAAAACACTGTTTATATAATTTCATCTGTGATCCAGAAAGGTCGAAATGATCCTCTCAAAAATGGAAACTTACCTCTAGAAAATCTTTCTCAATAGAGACCTCTGAGAAAAACAGATTAAAAAAAAATCTTATACATATTCTCTCTGTCTCTTTGTTTTATTTTTCTCTGTGCATGTATGTGCAAGTATGTACACACATGGAGTGTGTATTCCCACATACATATGTACACATACATATACATATAGATACACATACAAACATAGATGTGTAGATAGATTTGAACACATATGCATATACATACATATGTGTGTAAATGTAAAGGTTTTAGTTGTATTATTCACAACAGTCCCTTATTGCCCTCAGCTTTGTCTCCAAGCTTCTCTCCAGGTCTTGCTATTAATTGATTTAGCAGTTCTTCCAAGAGGAGGAAAGAAAAAACTAAGCTGGATTAATTGGTAATAGTCAGTCAAAAAAGTACATACTTAGCACCCTCAGGGCATGTAGAACAGTCTCCTAAGTACCTGGCAATATACTTTCAGTCTACTGTATACTGAGACATTATCTTGGGGCCCTCACAGCACAATAGAAGGAATGGTGGTGCTTAGTCCAGATTTGGTGGAGATTGTGAGTGTAGGCTAAGACTATGCTGAGTGAGTTCATAGAATCAATTTATTGTCTGACCTCCTCCATAGGTGCCTTTGTAGACTATAGCAATAGAATCAAGGGAGTAGACCCTAGAGGAAGCTTTTTATAAATTGAATCAACTGAAGTCATCTATAATTACCATGCTGAGCTGAAAGACAGCCAAGGAAAGCTATAACACAAGAAGCCTTGGGAAAACTATAACAAGAACTAATCAATCAATCAAATATTTATTACAGACCAACTATGTGTCTGGCTCCATGCAAAGTGCTAAAGAACATAAATACAAAAAGTGTCACAAACTCTGCTCTCAAGAAATTTAAATTCTATTGAGGGCATTATCAAGAACATTGAAGAATCTGGATTAGAATTAGGACTGGAAGCAAAGCAGATGGAGAGTAGGTAGAAAGAGACCTCTGGGAAAGATCTTGGACCTTGGAACCCAAGGCCTTCAAGGGGAAGAGATCCCAAGGATGTTGTCCTCAGATGGAAATTGAAAGGAGGGAGACAGATCCCAGGTTTACTCCGCAACAATGGAAGAATGCACTCAAGGAACTGAATAGGGTGAACCATTCCAAAGAATGGGTCCAGGATCTTATCTCAATTAGGCCTTTGATTCAGGTCTTCTTCTAAAATAAGCGGTTAGCTCACAATGGAGAAGATGGGCCCTAGGGCAGGGGAGAAATCCCAGTTCAAGGTAAGCTAGGCGAAGAAAGCACACTCTCAATATATTGACTATATATTTATACCCTGGGACAAAACCTGTGTTGCCTTGTGTTGGTTATTGCTCTGTTCTGAATATTCACACACACACATACACACACACATGCACACATATCACTGCTGAGACAAGTGGAAACAATTCACTTCTTTTGGAACAATTTCAACCTAGTGTCTTAGAGGGACTACAGGAAAGAATCTAAGAATTCTAACATAGAGAAGACAAGAAAATGAAGCCAAAAATCCCCACAGATAAGTATAGATAATAAAATTGTTTCAGGAGTGAATTGAACGAAGAAAAGAAATCAAAAGACTTCTAGCAAAATTAAAACAGAATAATTTCATTTAGTTCTCCCAGTATCTGTTGACATAGTTGTTCTCAACTTACAGTCTCCTTCCTGATGGTTGATTTGACTCTCTCCCATGTCTAACTTGGGTCTCTATCAACTAATATTTATAAAATGTACTGGAGGACTCACGCCATTGCTACTGGGATGTATCTAGTTCTTAACTTGTTATGCAATACTGCCACATTCCAGTGACTGACATATAACTGGCTATAACAGTAACTGTGAACTTGATCTATTAATAAAACTGGACCAAGAATCATTAGTTTTAAAGAGAAAATATCCACTAGAAAACCGAAAACCAGAACAATACTATGAAGTATAGTGCCATTTACTTACTACATTTATTAACGGAAAAGTAACTAAAATCCTTTTTCTCTATCTAAGATTGAATTGCAAGGAATCAACTACATAATCTATTCTAGTATAACTAATTTTTGTATTTTTTTTCATACACCTAAAGCTTATTCCCTTACCATTTTAGTAGCTTTTCTTCTCCACGATACTCCATAGTTCTTTTGTACTGAAATAGATGTTCACTTTTTATTAATTGCCAGAAGATACTGTCTCAATGTGTTTTATTTTCTATTGATGAAAACTACTTTTCATAGCTCATTGTCAAATCAGAAGTGTCTCCTGCTTCAAAAACTAGATCATCGCTACAGCTATGCTACAGAAATAGCTATTTGTGCCTGTAGGCTTTAAAAAGAGTGTCACTATCTCCACTGACCATTTATACTTAATTCTAGTTGACTTTGATTTAAAGAATCTCTTCTGCTTTTCTCAAAAGATAATCCGAAAGAAGAAGAAAAAAAGCAGGAGAAAAAAGCAAGACAAAGCAAGAGATAGCAATTTGGTTTAATCTCAACCCCCTTTCTTCCCCCCATTCATCACATCTTTTGATTTTTTTTCATAATTAAAATCTGATGTCTACAGAATAAAAAAGTAATCTCCAAAGAATAACAATAGTATTATTGGAGAGATATTTTTGTTCTTTGAAATATGGTATTGAGATGGCAACTTTGAATTATTACATACATAGAATTTTGCTATTCCTAGGTTCCATGATTTAATATGATTAACCTTTTGGAAAATGAATATCATATTTTAGCAGTGCAAAAACATGACCTATATTTACATATGTGTGATATATGCAATTTAATTAGGAAACTAAGGAAGTGCAATGAGCAATCTGATTGGTGGAGAACTGGCGTGGTAACTTCCTATTAGCAAACTGATTTTTCTCTTTCAGCTCTTTACATTCACCCAAGCTCTGAATATAAGAATTATAGTGTTGTAGAATTACTACTGTAGACTTCAAGAATTGTCCTTTTGTAAAGCTATTAAATTAATTATCTTTTGGGATAAGGGAACTGCTGAAAAACTCAACATAATCTATGTTTACTTTAGGGTGGCTACCTATACAATAATCCAAATGTGGAATTAATTGAAAACATGAAATCATTAAATAATTCATGGAATTAAAATGGAATTTATTCGTAATATGGCCAAGTCAGTTCAGTCCCCAAATGGGAGCCTATGTACACAACTTTGTAAGAAAAAACACTTTATTTGTGAAACCAGAAATTGTATCTTTCTCTTTTCTTAGCAATCCAAATACAAGTGGACGTAATTATGTTGTCATATGTATTATCATGTATTTGTAGCACCAGTGGATGCCTTAGGACCTATAGTCAAATTAACGTTTTAAAATATTTTCACACTTATGATCTGACTGTTTGGATTTAGTTCACATAAGCATCATAAATTCTAGCTGATAGTAGTGTCTAAGGCAGAACTAGAGTTGACACAGTAAATCAGCAACTTTCTCTGTTGTTACATAAAGTCATCATTCCATCGTTTAGGACTTTGTCATCAATTTTGGTGCCAGTGACAGAAAAAAAAATATTTTAGATGCTCTTATTTTAAATTGTGGTTGTGGAATTATCCCAAATAACACTGTCATTATTTTAAATAACACACTGTAAGACATAATTTGCTTGCTGAAATAAAATCCTCTCTCTATTGACACCACCCCCCTCACAAGCCTCAACAAGGTAACACTGATTTTCCTAATAATCGTAAAAGCTAAATAAATAGATAAATGGATAATGTAGTAAATTGAATTATTTGAAGGAAATTGTTTTTCTTAAATTATGTGTGTAAAAATAACAGCATTTGATAAAAAACCAACTTTTTTGAATGATACTGTATAAGCTATCAGAGCTATTTCCCACAATAAATTGCTCTGCGCAAGATAACTGATACTCTGGGGATTCACATATATTTAAAATATATATCTAATACAGAAAATGTTTGCTTAAGAAAAATAGTAGTAAAAGTGAAGGTTTTGAATTCCCCCTCACTGAAGATCTTCAAGCAGATTTTGGATAACTGATTGTCTAGTCTGTTAGGGCAGAAATTTCTTTTGGGTATTATTTTCCTGAAGTTTTAGGTAATTATTTGTATTATAATTCAGCAAAAATTCAATTAAGTAAACATGTGTTGTGTTTCCTTTGTGAAAAACCCTAAATTGGTTTCTAGTGAAGGCAAAGATGAAAAATGAGTGTTTGCCCTCATGAATCTTACAGATAAGACATGTACATAAGAAAATATGAGACAAGGTAGAATAGAATAAATATAAAGTGGAGACAACATGGCCATTTAAGATAAATGTAGGGGAAGGGATTGCTTCCAACTGCTCAGAAAAGGGAGGATTCATCCTATGAGTATGTAGCACTGGCCTCAGTTGGGCTTTAAAAAACAAACAGTTATTTTTAGGGACAGAAATGTAAAGAGAGTGCATTTCAGGCAAGGGACACAGGGAGATGATGGTGTACACAAATGCAAGAAGGCAGCGGAGGGCAAAACAAAAGGAGGGAGCATCTATAAGTGAAGTTTACCTGGTACATAGTACATGAAATATATTCATGAGAGCTAAAGATGGCCTTGAATGTCAGTCTAAAAAGTTTGTCTTTTATAATGGAGACTGGGAGCCACTGAAGGTTTCTGATCTCAGAACTGATATGATCACAGTTGTACATTACAAATCATATGTAAAGGCACATACAAACACACATAAATATATATACATATACAGACACACTCAAATACATAATATACACACACACTCGTACCCTTACCAAGATAGCTATCTAGCTAGATTTTTTTAAACTAAGACTGAATCAGATCTCTGCATTACAATGTAATATGTCAGTGGAGTCTAAATATATTATATATTTTTTAAAAATCTCCCACTGTATCCTGGACCATCTCTAGTCACCTTGATCATTATCAGGTCACTGGACCCAGATGGATCAGGATGAGAAAGTGAAGCTGGTGACTTTGCACAGCACTCCCTCATTCAAATCAAAATCAATTGCAAGCCATGTCATCATCTTCCTGATGTCACGGTCCTTTTAGAGAATGAAGGACAAACCACAACCACAACTCACAATTATTTATAAATGTGTATGTATATGTATGTATATGTGTGTGTGCGTGTATCAATTTGGATATCATATTCACAGATTTAATACTTGTAGCAAATGAATCGACTGAGAAAATTACTAGTGGAGGAAGTATACTTAGTAAAAAAAACAGAGACTTGGAAAAACTCACATTTATCAAGGGGTTCAGATAATACACTGGGGGTCTTCTTGAAGGAACAGTGAGAAAGTTAAGTGGACTAGGAAAGGCCTGTGTCATGGAATATAAGAGAAGGAGAGATTATCAAGGAGGGAGTTGAATTATGCAGAAAGAAGCCCAAGAAAGATCCATTTGTACATGTCCATCAAGAAATCAGTAGATGGATGCAGAAGCCAGAATATAAGAGGTTGAACATTTGAAAGAAAAAAGAGAAAGCAGAAATAGCAAATTTACAAACCTCTGCTAGTAAAGATAAAGGGATATTAATTTGAGGCAGTAGCAAGGCAGATACTTCAAAGGAATGATTAGTAATGCAACAAGCATTTACTGACTATATCCTCTGTGTAGGGCACTCTGCTGTGGAATTCCATTTCCCTAAAGATGTTACAATTGACATGAAAATGAGGTATCAAAAGAGGTAGTAATAATAATAATAATAAACAAGAGTACGTAGAATCACAAATCAGCTTAAATGCCATCACTTCATGGGACCTTTCCTGATTGTTCAGCTATTGTGCCTCTTCCCTCAAATAAGATCATCGACTAATTATTTCCTACATACTTATTTTGTATATATGTATGTACATATACGATGCATATGCGGTCTCTCCCTAGAAAATATAAGCCACTAAAAGTGTTTCACTTTTGTCTTTGCACAGCAGCTAGAAGAGTTGGTGGCCCTTAGCAGATTTCCATTAAATGCTTGTTGATTGATTGAAGCGTTTACAAATATTGTAGGATGAGGTCTGAGGGCTAAGGTTGTTACATGCTAAGGGACCATCAAGAATAGCTTCATGGGGACATTTACAATCAAAGTGGGATTTAGAAGATGTGTAAAAATTAATTTGGTGAAAAGAGGGAGGGGGCATTTCAGGGAAAGAGAACAGTGTAATAATAATGATAATAATAACAATAACTCAAAAAACCTTCAATAATTACAATAATAACAATAACTAACACGTATTCACACTAAATTTTGTAAAGTGCTATACTTATTTCATTTGATGCTTACAACATTTTTGAGATAAGTGCTATTATTTTACAGATGAGGAAAATGAGGCTGAAAGGCTAAATGACTTTTCAGATAGCTAATAAATATCTGAGTGTGAATGTGTGAAGACACATTGTATTTTAGGTGGAAGAGGGTTTTCTAGTCTGACACAAGAGCCTCTATAGATATGAAATAGATCTGGAAAGACAACTTGGTGCCAGTTTGAAGAGGGTAGAGGAGACACAATCATTACCTGAAAGGGAGAGATGGTAGAGAGATAACAGGCTGAGAACAGACACATAAAGTCCATCTAGATATGGAACTGGAAAGAGAATAAGGAGCTAGAGGAAAAGATAAAAATAGGAGCAGATAAAGAAGTAGGAGAAGGACTGAAGCTGACAGAAAGAATTGTTCATCCTTTGTTTTTGAAGATCAATGATATCCCAAATGAGTAATGTCTTGACTTGACTGTGAATTATATTTAAGTGAGGCACATTTGTTCAGATCGGCAGCCTCACTCTCTCTTTCAGTCACCAAAGTCCAGTGGCAAAACAAAAGTAAACTGTCAATGGTCTGGTATGTGTTGGATGACCTTGAAGCCTTCAGTCCCTGACCAAGCTCTATGTGCTCCACAGCACTTATTTCAACCAACTCCATGGCTATTCAGGGACGACTAGTGCCTCAGGTGAGAGGGCTTGCCCAGCCCTTTTGAGGGCTGCTTACCCACCTTTGGTGTCCACCTGTCACCTGTGGCTCTGAGAAGCTGTAGCACATGCAGTGATCAGTGCCTGGGCAGATGGGGTAAACCAGGTTGAAGGTATCTGACAGTAGTAGTCTCAGGTGTAATTGGGTGCCATTGAATAAAAATAAGGCAGCAGTGGTAGCATAAACCAAGAAGAGAAGAAAATTTTGAAAAATCATTCATATATGTTTAATCTGTTGTGTAACTAAGTTGAAATTGTAGTGATTACATTATTTTCCAAATAAACACACTGAATGCAACTTATAACCCATGAGTAGTCAAGTCTACTGACTGGTCTTAAGAAACAAGTTTTGGCAGGAGAGCGTGTTGCACATTGTTTGGATGTCCACCATGTATCAGTGGGAATATGTGCATGTAATTACTTGTTTACAGTATGATACCATAAGGTTATGTGAAACAACATCCTGTCATCAAAATTTCAATGCAGGAAGAAAACACAAATTTACAATAAATTATTAAATTTTAAATGTGTCATTAAAAAAACAACTATCACATTTTTTTTGAAATGACACAAATTTCCAAAAAAGTTAAAGGGTTAAAGAAAATAGATTTCCAGGGGGATGCTGAGTAAATTTATTTATTTTCTTTTTCAGAAAAGGGGGTAGTAGGCCAAGTAAGTTTGAGAACCTCTGGTCTAGTCAAACACTCTCATTTTATAGGCTACAGGAATTAGGAGACTTGGCCAAAGTCTCACAACTAGGAAACATTATTCATTTTGTATATATTTTGTATTTATTTTCACATGTGCATGTTATGTCCCTTAGCCCTTTTTCCCCCACTCCACTTAGAATATATGCTTTTTCAAGGTCCAAGGGTCATATCCTTTTGTCTTTGTTCCTTTCCTCAAAGTTGGACCTATAGTAGAGGCATACATTTAGATGTATTTTTATTGAGAAACTTTTGAAAGAATGAAAAATAAATGGGTGGTGACTAGGAAAGGCATTAGCCTTCCCTCACTAAATCAAAGTCAATTGCACGTCATATCATCATTTTCCTGATGCCATAACTCTCTTGGAAAACAAGAGACAAAAACAACCTCTGAGTAGACTGGCTACCTGAAGGGGAACTCAGATAGCTGGGTAACTCAACTTGTCCTCTCTCTCTACCTCTGCCTCTCCTCCTTCTCTCCAAAAGAAGATAAATGTTGATGACTAAAAGCTGCCTATTTAACTTGGGGTTTACTGACTAGATTTCTACCTTCCTTCCTTCTTTCTTTCTTTCTTTCTTTCTTTCTTTCTTTCTTTCTTCTTTCTTTCTTTCTTTCTTTCTTTCTTTCTTTCTTTCTTTCTTTCTTTCTCTCCTCTCTCTCTCTCCTTCCCTCCTTCCCTCCCTCCTTTTTTCCTTCCTTCCTCCCTTCCTTCCTTCTTTCCTTCCTTCCTTCACAAAACCTTTAACCCACTCTCTGAAACTCATAGATTAGACCACAATAGGTCCCTGCCCAAGGTCAATTTAATGGCTGTAATTTGGGCCCTCCTAGCTTAGACTGAATCTCAATGGTAACTATTTATCTTTGGAACAGCAACCCTGAGAGTCTTCCCTTCTTCCCCTCCCAGTTTATTTTTTTTTCTTTTTCTCTAAATAAAGGGGGCATCCCTTGACTCACTTCTTAAGGAGGCCTAATCACTGAATGGGTGTTACCTCACTCTGAGTACTTGAAAAGACCTTAGCCTAAAAGGGCCAGAGTCTCCCATTGCATCCTGGGTCATCTCCAGTCAACTTGATGAATATTTGGTCACTGGATCCAGATGACTCTGGAGGAAAAAGTGAGGCTAGTGACCTTGCACAGCCTTCCCTCACTCAAATCAAAGTTATCATTTCCCTGATGCCATGATCCACTTTGAAAATGAAGGACAAACACAACAAGAAAGTAGCACTTAAGTTTTGAAGAGAAAAAAAAATAAATTTTATTTTTTGTCTTTAAAGTAGAGGAAGAGAGGAGGATACATGAAGACAGAGAGAGCTTGAGGGATGGGGGAGTGGGAATGAGGGATTTCTTATGGGTGATCTCAACCACTTTGGCATTGTAAGAAGCAAGAGATTGTGCTGATAGAAATGCATAGAAGCAGAGTTGTTTTTAAATCTGGAGAAAGAGAAGAAGATTTAGAAAAACTTCTGTGCAGGACATGAGAGGGACTTCATCAGAGATAGCCTCAAGCACAATAGATTTCAAATCTTCATTTTATAAAATGGTTCTCCATGGTGTTTGTTTTTACATAGTTGGGTCCTTTAATGAATTTAAGTGACTTCATACATAAATAAGTATTCAAGATGGTGGGGTAAAGTGAAGTGAATGGTAGAGAAGGAAGGGGCAGAGAAATTCAATTAATGCAAGCCAATGCCTATGGAACATCAATCATAAAAATAAGACAAAAGTGCCTCTGAAATACTTATTTATACCAATGGAAAATTAACAAACACCTTTTCAATAATACAAATATTTCTTAAAATGAGATATACCTCCATTCATTCTTGGCATTCTACAGTTGGCGTGTCACCAGGTACTTCCTAATCAGTTACCTAATATAATTCCAGTGTCGTTGGTAACTCATCACCAATTTGTTTACAAACTATTTTAATTGTAGCTTTGGCTTTCTGTCAGGAGAACATTAAAACCATAGGTAGGGGATCTAGCAGCTTCTACACTAAGGGATTGAAGGGCCTGGAATATGATATTCCAGAGATCAAGGGAGCTAGGATTAAAACCAAGAATCACCTACTCAGCAAAATTGAGTATAGTGTTCCAGGGGGAAATATGGTCATTCAGTGAGGTGGAGGACTTTCAAACATTTTTGCTGAAAAAACCACAACTGAAAAGAAAGTTTGACACTCCAACACAAGAAGCATGAGAAG
>CM053585.1:280831839-280869307 GCA_028646515.1 Pseudochirops corinnae
AAGTCATTCTTCTCCTCATTGTCTTTTGGGACCTCTTTTGTCATTTGAGTTAATCTATTTTTTGGGGTGTTAATTTCTTCAGTCATATTGCTAACTCTCTTTTCATGATTTTCTTGCAACATTCTTATTTCTCTTCTCAATTTTTCTTCCACTTCTCTTATTTGGTTTTCAAAATTCTTCTTCAGCTGATCTCTAGCTTTAAGGCAATCTTCATGTTTATTGGAAGCTTTTGGTGGGGGAGCTCTGGCTGCACTCTCTTCCTCCCTTTCTCTGCCATGATCTTTCTTTTCCCCAAAAAAGGAAACTAGCGTTTGGTTGCTGTTCTTTGCTTCTTATGCTTATTCTTACTCATGTTTGGTCAGTCTGTGATTTTTTTTTAATCTCTGTGGGGCTCTGCTTTCAGAAGGGAATGCTCTATCCCAAATTGCTGGGGTCCTCCTGGCTGCCATAGCTCTCAAGTATGTGCTGGGTCCCTTTCCCATTTCCAGCTCACTGGATAAAGAAGACCCACAGTACCAACGCCCAAGACTGCGATCTGGATCCAGGCCGCTCAACACAAGAGTACTTGGCCTCTGAACAAAATCGCCTGGTCCCCCTGCAGTCTGCAGGCCAAGGACACAGAAGCTGCAATGTGGAGGCGCATGCAAAACCTCTGCCTTTCACTTTCCAGCCCTGGAGGCATTTTGGCTGGACCACTTTTCTCCCATGACCTCGCAAGTCCCACTGACCTAGTTTTGAGCACTGCCACAGCTGCCACCAATTTGCTCCTTTAATCCTCTCATCCAGCCACCCCCAGGGCTCAGCCAGGGCTTCAGGCCAGGCTGGTTTTGTTTTGCAGTGCTGATATGGTTCCTCGTAGCCCAGCTAACTTTAGTGGAAAGTATATTTGTGTGCGTTTTGGAGTTCTAGGATTAGTTTAGAGTTCTATTTTATGGGTACTTTGGGGTGGCTATGTGAGAGCTGTGATATGTTGTTGCTCCTATGCTGCCATCTTGACTCCGCCCCAAGCTTGCAATTTTTAAGGAGAATGAGTTTAATATATATTAACAATTAGTGTGTTGTCTTCACCATTAGACTGTAGCCTCCTTGAGGGTATAGAATGTCTTTTGCCTCTTTTGTATCCCTAGCCCTTACCACAGTGCCTGACCACACTAGGTGCTTAATAAATGTTTATCAGTTGATTGATTGAATCATGGGATCAGAGATTTAAGGTTGAGAGGGACCTTAGAAAACTTATCCAACTAGTCTAGTTTACTTATAAAGAAATTGTGACTTAGAAATTAGATGAATTGCCCAAGATTATATGCACATTACATTTCTGAGAATGATTTAGCTTAAGGTAGACTGGGAAACTTTTCGTGAAACAAATAGTGCTTCAGTTCTACCTTAGAGAACAAGTTAAAACAGAATAGGAGAAAGGAGGAAATTTTATTCTAAGAACATATCTACCAAGAGAGTATTTTTCTCCTAATAAATAAGAGGCAGCATTCTAAAGAAAGACTGAGCCTAGTCCTAGCTCTACCAATTGCATTTCATCCAAAAAAATGGGGGAAGGAGGTAGGACAAAAGAAGGAGATGGAGGAAAAAGAAAGGAAGGAAAGAAGTAAGAAAAGGGGAAAAGAAGGAAATTTGGAGTATATTATTTCTAAGATTACTTCAAAATTTGTTGTTATTTTTGCTCTTTTTTTGCAAGGAGGAGGACAGGGAAATTGGGGTTAAGTGACTTGTCCAAGGTCACACAGCTATTAAGTGTTAAATGCCTGAAGTTGGATTTGAATTCAGGTCCTCCTGAATCCAGGGCCAGTTCTCTATTTACTCCACCACCTAGCCACCCCATTAATTCCAAATTAGAATTCTGTAACTTAGTAATTCTATTCCATAATGAATTCCAACATTATGATTTGAACAGTCTTAACTTTTATTTTCAAAGATGTGACATATCAGGGAATCCAATCTATCTTTTTCCCAACTATTAATCTGTTAATTTTGCCAGCTCAAATAATTTCCTTGGAGCAAAGTGAAGCTTCAGATGTGAACTGCAAAATATCTCTTAAGGAAGGAATTATCAACATATAACTCATATGTTGGTTTTTAGCATAGCAAAGATGAATACCCCATAGCTAGGGTCATAGTCTCCCATTCCTTCTCTTTCTGAGACCCCCTTCCTCCTCCCACCTCCAATAATCCAGGTATGTCTCTACCCTTTGAAAGAATTAACACATATTCCCAACACATACTGATGCTCAGTTGGGGAAAACACATAAACAGGAGGGAAAGAGAAAGAAAAAAAACTTTCAGTGAACAAAAAAAAGTTTGTGTTCTTTTCACTTTTTTTAAGTGGTAGATATCAATTTGTTGTGCCATATGAATCTTGACAACCACTGATGAATGGATCTTTCTGTAAACTCTTGTCATCTAATCTTCATCATCATTGGATTTCACAATTAAACAAAAACCCCACAGCAGTTGCTTCTCAATTGTTTTCAGGTTCAGCTTCCTTGCAGCAATGAGCAGTCCTTCTTTTCCTGTCAATCACCTTTTGTAACCTGAAGAAAAGGGAAAGTTACTGACTGACACCAAGGAGAATTTCTTTACATTCCGTTCTCAGTATCAGAGGGGTTCTGGGATTTGAGACTATCAAATTAGTGTCAATTTGAGATATTTCTGAGAAGAGGAGGGGAAAAAAAGTGAGATTACCTGAATTCATCTTGCATGTGGACCATTGCTAACTCCCAATCATAGAGGTTGTCACTCACTGAGAAGGACACTATATTTCAATGACTGGTATCTCTTTAATTATAAAGATGAATAATCCATCTCTCTTCTTGCAGGCTGCAGCCCATGAAATGAAAGGACTGAATTTGAAGCATCAACAAAAAACAGAGTTTGCAGCAATTTCTATTACTAGTCTCTTTTACTATTGTCTGAAAGCAATATTTCCTTACTGACAAAGGAAAATGAATGAGGTCTGGAAATACTTTTTTTCTAAGCTTCAAAGGCATTTAACAGCATTCCCTTTACCTTCTAAGAATTTGAAACTGTGACTAGCTTAAGAGATCACTGGTCTATTCCTCATAGGCTTCCACCCACCTTAAGAGAGAGAAAGAGAAAGAAAACACCCCCAAACTTTAGCCAATGCAGGGAACTTTAGGCTTGCATGTTATCAGAGGCAGTGAAGGTAGAACTTGTTCCTTTATTCATTCAAAGAACTTTTATTAGATGTATGGAAATGGAAGTCGATTTTTCTTGGTATGGTTGGAACTCAGAGATCTAAAAGTTATTAGAGTTCATAATTACAGATTTTAGTGTTTAAATAGAACTTCCACTCCTCTCATTTTACAGAGAATTGGACTTAGGCCCTAAGCAATTAAATGGCTTACCCAAGGTCTCACAGTCTATAAGTGGCAGAACTAGGATTTGAACCCAGATCTTCTGGCCACAAACCAATCACATCGTTTGTATCCCCAAGAAACTTATTACCTTGTATGGAAATATTTAATGTACACAATTAAAATACTTGGAAAATATAATGGAATTACAAGAGGCAGCATGTTGCTATGAATAAAGAGCTGTTATCACAATCAGGAAGACTTGAGTTCAAATTCTGCCCCAATATATACTGCCTGTGAAAACCTTGGCAAGACATCATCTTCTTTCATTTAGTATAAGACCCTGTAAGGTCTGAAAGGCAGATGGTACCATTCCCTTCCAAAGTACTTGAGTAGTCAGATTACCTGAACAGTTATAACAAATCTATACTCAAAGGAAATAAAACATTAATAATGTTTCTTGTTGCAACTGTCCTAATAAATCTTGAAAATTAACCTATCTACTAATTGTAATTATCTGATGATATTGTATTCCTAAACATTCAATTTTCAAGATGGCAATAAAATTAACAGTTCCATAACTTATTCATGTTTGTATCTGGGTTCCTTAATTTTTATCTACTCTTCACTTACTGGGGAGAACCCACAGAAGAGTAAAAAATGGAATTGTTACTCAGGAACCTGAGGTATGGGGCAAATTAAAGCACCTAAGGCCTGTTTCCCCTATTGAGGAGACAGAGGAACTCAGAATGATGAACCCAGTACAAACCACTGGAGTTGGCTTTTTTCCTCTGTCCTCACCCTAATGATTCCCTGTTAGATTCTTCTTTTAAAAAATATTTTATTATTTCCCCCTTTACATGTAAAAACAATTTTCAACATTCATTTTAAAAATTGAATTCCAAATTTTCTCCTTTTTTCCCTACACCTCCACTTATTGAGAAGGCAAGCAATTTGATATAAGGTATACATGCGTAGTCCTGCAAAACATTTCCATATTAGGCATGTCAAAAAAGCAAACAGACAAAAATAAAAATCCAAGAAAAATAAAGTATATGTCAATCTATATTCAGACTCCATCAGATAGTTCTTTGGATATGGATACCTTTTTTTCATAATAAAAGTCCTTCAGAGTTCTCTTGGATCATAGTATTGCTAAAAACAGCTAAGTAATTCACATTTGATCATCTTACTAGATTGCTGTTCCTAGGTGCAGTGTTCTCCTGATTGTACTCATTTCATTTTGCATCGGTTTGTGTGAGCCTCTCCAGGATTTTCTGAGACCATCTGGCTCATTGTTTTTTACATCACAATAGAATTCCACCACAATCATATATCACAAATTGTTCAGTCATTCCCCAATTAATAGAAATCCCCTCAATTTCCAATTCTTTACTACCAGAAAAGAGCTGCTGTAACTATTTTGGCATAGTTCCAAATTGCTCTACATAGGCCTGCACAAACTGCCACCTTCCAAAGAATTTTGGGTGGCCTATGAAAAATATAAAGGAAAACATCCTTTTACAGCCAGCAGGCAGCAGGTTTTACAGACTATCTCTACATAATGGTTGAATCAATTCACAAGTCCACCAACAGTACATTAATATATGTATTTTCCCATATCTCCTCCAACATTTATCATTCTCCTCTCTATTCTATTAGCCAATTTAATATGTGTGAGGTGTTACCTCAGTATTGCTTTAATTTGCATTTCTCCAAACAATAGTGATTTAGAGCATTTTTTTTTAATATGGTTAGAGATAGCTTGGATTGTTTCCTCTGAAATAATCTGTTCATATTTTTTGAGTATTTGTCAATTGGGGAATGGCTCTCATTTTTATAAAATTCGACACATTTCTCTATATATTTATGGGTCAAGGCCTTTATCAGAGAAACTTGCTTCATTTTTTTTTCACCATTGTGACTGCTAAATTACCCACCATCCTATTCCCTGCCTCCTATTTATTCTATCCTCTCTCTCCTTTTACTCTGTCCCTCCTCAAAAGTGCTTTGCTTCTGACTATCCCCTCTCTCAATCCACCATCCCTTCCATGATCACATCCCCTTCTCTTAACCCTTTCCCCTCCTACTTTCCTGTAGAGTAAGATAGATTTCAATACCAAATTGAGAATACTCTCTTATGAGAGTAAGATTCAAGTGTTCCCTGCCAGCTACCCCACTATATTATACTTAATTTTGTATTTATACACTATTTTGTATTTAAGTGTTCCTTGCCACCTACTCCAACCCCTCCACTATATTACCTCTTCCTTGACTCTTTTATGTGATATAATTTGCCCTTTTCTACTTCTCCCTTCCCTGTTCTTCCAGTACATTCCTTTCTCATTCCTTAATTTTATTTTTATAGATATCATCTCATCATATTCAATTCATATCTGTGCCCTCTTTCAATATATATCCTAACTACTCAAGTAATGAGAAAGTTGTTATGAGTTACAAGTATCATCTCCCTGTATAAAAATGTAAATAGTTTAACCTTATTAAGTCCCATATGATTACCCTTTCTTATTTATGTTTTTATGATTCTCTTGAGTCTGGTATTTGAAAGTCAAATTTTCTATTCAGTTCTGGTCTTTTCATCTGGAATGCTTTAAAGCCCCCTATTTCATTGAATATCTATTTTTTACCCCTGAAGGATTATATTCAGTTTTGCTGGGTAATTCTTGGCTGTAATCCTAGTTCCTTTGCCTTCCAGAAAATCACATCCCAAATCTTCTAATCTTTTAATATGGAAGTTACTAACTCTTGTGTTATCCTAACTATGGTTCCACAATACTTGATTTTTTTTTTCTTACTGCTTGTAATAATTTCTCGTTGACTTTGGAGCTCAGGAATTTGGCTATATTATTCCTGAGAGTTTTCATTTTGGAATCTCTTTCCAGAGTTGATTGCTGGATTCTTTCAATTTCTATTTCACCTTCTGTTTCTAGAATATCAGGACAGTTTTTCCTCATAATTTATTGAAAAATGATGATTAGGTCCAATAATTTTAAAATTATCTTTCTTGTATCTGTTTTCCATGTCAATTGTTTTCTTTTCTTTTTGTATTTAATATTTAATTTTCTCCAGTTACATGTAAAAAAAAAACAATTTTAACTTTTGTTTTCAAAACTTTGAGTTCCAAATTCTCTCCCTTCCTCCCTCTACACCCCCCTCATTGAGAAGGCAAGCAATTCCATATAGGATAACCTATATGTGTAGTCATGCAAAACATATCCATAATAGTTATGTTGTGAAAGAAAATGGACAAAAAATCAAGAAATTTTTTTTTAAAAGAATGTTTCAAGGTGTGTTCAGACACCATCGGTTCTTTCTCAGGGGATGGATAGAATTTTTAATCCTAAGTTCTTCAGAGTTCTCATGGATCATTGTATTGCTGAGAATAACTAAGTCATTCATAGCTGATTAACTTACAATATTGCTATTGCTTTGTACCCAGTACATTTTACTTTGTATCAGCCTATGCAAGCCTTTCCAGGTTTTTCTGAAAGCATTCTACTCATCATTTCTTAACGTATGATAGGATTCCATCATAATTATATACCACAACTTGTTCAGTCAGTCCCCAATTGTTGAGCATCCCCTCAATTTCTAAATCTTTATTCAAGATAAGAGCTGCTATAAATATTTTTTGTACATATAGGTCCTTTGCCTTTCTTTTTAATCTCTTTTGGGATATAGATCTAATAGTGTAATTGCAAGGGCAAAGGGGATGCACCCTTCTACAGCCCTGTGGGCATAATTCCAAATTGCTCTATAAAATAAAATGAATTAGTTCACAACTCCACCAACAATACATTAATGTCTCATTTTTTCCACATCCCTTCTACCATTTGTCATTTACTTTTTCTGTCCTATTAGCCATGATGATAGTATGAGGTAACACAGTAGGAAGCAAATAACAAACACTTAACAAATGCTTCAACTAAATGGTTTATAGTAAGGAAAATTATTTGTCTTTTAAAACTGCATAATAATAACTCTATAAGAGGGACCTATAATAATAACTGTATAAGAAACTGTATAAAGTATATAACATTATACACTTTAATCCTCCAAAAATTGTAATTTCATTGGTATACATATTCTGTCCACAGACACAAATGATATCTTTCCCTTATGGATTAAATTGTCCAGGTCCCAACAAACAAGAACCAGAAGGAGGACCAAAACTAAATCATTTTGAGAGAAATTATTATTAATACCCAATAAATATAATGTAGGAAGAAATCCAGGCTTTCCCCCTGCTTTTCCATTTGCTCATTCAAAGTGTAGCCTATATAGGGCATTTCTGACCCTGACCAAAGAATCCACCTAGACCATCTTATCCAGGTGAAATTCTTACCCCACCGTTGTTCATTGTTTATTGACCAAGCTGGGGATGGGGGGGGGGAGGAGGGAGGGGCAGGGCAGGGAGGGAGAGAAGTATAGAACTTTTTGTATAGATTGTCCAAAGGCAGAATGATCACTTGAAATGAATCTCTTGGCCCAAGAGTCATGCTCCTCATTAGAATAGGCCCACCTCTCAGTATAATATTCATTCTCTCTCTTTTTTTTTTTGCTTTTGTTTTTGGAGGGCAGTTAGAGTTAAGTGACTTGCCCAAGGTCACACGGCTACTTTTTGTGTTAAGTGTCTGAGGCTGGATTTGAACTCAGGTCCTCCTGACTCCAGGGCCAGTGCTCTATTCATTGTGCCACCTAGCCGCCCCTCAATCTCTCTTTACCTATTAATCGATCAGAGATGTTTACCACCTGTTGGGAACACCTACTCTTCCAAGGGTATATAAATGTTCAGATGCCCCCAAAGGTCATTTCTGGCTTCTGAGAGTTCTATTAATCTTATCCAATTAATTATATATTAGCCATAATTAATAAATTGTTTATTCTTTACTGAGAAACTATGTCTTTTTAAATTTTCATACATCACAGTTTACTTGAAATTTAGAAACCAATGAGGGTTTATTGAGTTTCACCAACAAGGAAGCCCCACTTGTGAAGGTAGAGACTTCCAAAGGAACTAAACAAAGTTTACTTAAGTTTCAATTTGGACTGGTGGTGACTTGGGTAATGAGGTACCTTGGGACTGGACAAGGCCTATTCCTAAAGTAGTAATAGAAGAGGCTCTTCTTTAAGTTAGTCACCTCTTGTAACCCTACCCTAATAGATAGGACTGTCCTAGTTATTTCAACAGTAAGGAGGGTGGCAGACAGGGTGGGGTTTGTGATACAAACAGGGTCAGAACTTTTAGAAGAACTACAAACAAAATGAAGTCGCTTTAGTTTTCACATCTATCATTTTAAAAAATGGTCTTTGTCAGGTACTAGGACTAAAATAAAACCATCACTTAGAAGCCCACGTTCTGGTGTTGGACATTTCTGAACTTAACTGTGTTGATCTTCAGAACACAGAAACTTGAATCTGCCATTCTCAAAGGTTCCATTCCCTAAGCCTTTCCAACCTGATAGAGCTTTTATTTTATTATTCTTGCCTTTTAGAAGGTTGTGTCATCTCCATACCATGATAAAGCATCACAGGAATATTTCAATAAAATAAATTAAATAAATATACATTTTTAATCAAGTGATTCTAAAAATCACTATACTGACCTTATTCGTCTGGAAAAATAAGCCAAAAACTTATGCTCACCTTTCTCAAGAGGGAGTGCTGGCCAAATTCTGCATAGTTCTCAAAGAGTTGGTGACCACCTACAACAAATCTCTTCCTCTTCCATGAGTGCCATACTGTGCTTATTATCTTAAGAGGTATCATTAGTATGGATTTATCAATTTAGAATTACCTATTAGGACACCACTTGCTAGAAGCCCCACTATTTTCATGATTGTCCAATGTCTCATTGAACCCTGGAAACATGCTCTTTGTATAGTAGAGTTCCCTTTCTCCCATGTGAACAGGAAAGTATGCTTATATATTACATTTATTGTTTCACTCTTTTCCATAGAATAGATAAAAAGAATAAAAAAACACATAATAAGCCATCTTTCATGTGGTTTTTAAAGGGTGTACAGTTTTAAACCTTTGGTGGCAGAATCACTGCACAAATAGCATGAGAGATTCTGGAAATTTTAATGTAAATATTTACCCCATTATTATTTATTTTTATGTATTAAAATAAGACACTATCCATACCTCATTTTTCCACTAAATTCCCATTGGTGTGCTTGATTATATTTTGATGATGATAAACCCAGGTTTCTAAAACCTTTAACAATGGATCAGAGGCTCTGGCAAAGTTCTATCAAGTGAAAAACCTTCTAACATTGATGCAGTGGTAGAGTGTATGCCTGTGCACCAGTCTAACTCAATTCTCCAAAAACATATCATTAAGTAAGGTGCAGCACCTCTCAATGACTTCCAAATAAGACGATATTTGAAAGGCTTACATTCACCTTAATTATGTTAAAGTAACCTTCTTCTGTTTGTGTTAAAACAACAATGCACAGAATTTCTTCTAGACACTTTAAGCCCCTAAGAGAGATTTGGAAATGAACATTGTTTGATTCTCAGTAAGAAAACATGCAAATACCAATAAAGCCCATTTCAATAATAAACCAAACTTGGCTACCTCAAAAGCCTGAGAACAAATAACAGAACTTGGAACCACAATGTTCCTTTTAATAGATCTTAAAGTACATTTGAACCATATTAAATAATCCTACTGTCCTACAGAGTCTAGTTTTATTCCTTTTTTGCAGATAGAGAAAGGAAAATCCAAAGTGGGTAAGCTATTGATTATATAAATGGATTGGAAGACTTGACTCAGCACCATTTTTAACACTAACATTCAGCATGCTTTTTGTGTCCAATCAATATTATTGCTAGTAGATAATAATGGTCCTGATCTCCTAGTGAGCAGAATATTCCTTAGAACTAATGAACTCAACCCTGTGAAATAAATCAAACTATCTCTTAGACCTAAATGATAAATTAATAATTTCTAGATAACTTTATTCCACTTTATTCTAATGGATATAGCCAAGTGAATTTCATCTAAAGGCTTTTGCAAACAAGTTTTCCTAAAAGAAACAAATACAATTTAGCTCTCAAACGCTTAATTATTGTACTGTATGTTTCTCTATTCTCCTATTCCCTTTGCTATAAAGAACAGCCATGAAAAAGGTAAACATTTCACATGTATAGTGGCAAATCAAACTATTCAAAAGTCATCTGTATAGTCAATTAGGAAGACAAATAACAGGTACTGTATTTTTACCATCTGCTTTTCTCAGTGACTCTTTCAATTAATTTGGAATAGGTCTTTGGTGAAAGGAAATGTCTCTAAAGAAAATGTTTTTCTTCTTAATTATAGGCATTTCGTTGCTTTATATCTGTATCATGTGAAATAATACTGGATTAAATTCCAAATGTTTTACAGTATAAAGTTCTCAGAATTTGGAAAGATAAGACAGGGGATGTCATTTAAGGCAGACAATTTGATCTACATTCTGGAAGATTGAAAAGGTCATAGTTGGCAAAAAACCAAAACAAAACACATTCCTTATGTAATGGTTATTCTTTAGTGGGAGGGAAATAATGTTTCTTTCAAACATACCACAAAAATATACAAAGAAAATTATGTTAATGTATGTATTGGAATGTGGAAACATTCCACAATATATTTCCATATAGGAAAATATAGTGAAAGAAGAAATGAAATAATTTGTGAGAATTCCATAAACTGTCAGAATATTTTATGGGAGCTAGTCCCATTACTGAGAAATTTCCAGCAATTGTTTAAAACACTGCTGAGAATTTTAATTAAGGGTAGGTAAACTACAGAACATTCAATTATTACTCACAATTTTGTTTCTCTAATACATTGACTATACTTGTTTTTAAAAGTGAATACCTTTTCAAGGACCTTTCAAAGTCTTCGAAATAAGAAAAAAACTATAACCTCAATTCCTTCAATCTTTGAAAAATGACAGGAGACATAAACAGTAAAAATAAGTGTAATCCCTTTGCCCAACCTAGCAGAGAAAAAGAATAGTGTTGATTAAATGAGAAAAGGTGATTTGCCCAACAGACTACATTTAGCTATGGTTCTGTCTCCAAGGCCAATTTTACACAGAAATAGCCAGTAGTGCATGTTTTGAATGGTACAAGGAAGGCCTTTTCCAAAATGGGTAATCGTGAGGTCTCTTTTTTTTTTCCTTTCTTTTTTCTTTGTTTTTGAACCTTAAAAAAAATCATTTATTTTCTCTCCTACCTCCATCTACCCCAAAAAGAAGAAAATAAAAGTAACAACAACAACAAAAAAATCCCAACCTTATACAATTATATGCACTCAAACAAAACAAACAAACAAAAAAAACCATTTTCACCTTGTCCAAAAATATTTGTCTCAAGATGTGCCTCAAGTCCATCATCTCTCTGCCTGGATGTAGCTAGAATATTTCATCAGACTGCTAGAACTGTTGTCATTCCCTGTATTGATCAGAGTTTTTAAGGCTTTCAAAGTCATTTGTCTTTATAATGTTATAATAATGGTGTAAATTATCCCCCTGGTTCTGTTCATTTCACTCTTCATCAGTTTTTACAAGACTTCTCAGTTATCTTTGTAACAATTCCTTTAATAATCCAAAGTGAGATCACTGAATCAAAGAGTATGAAAAGCTTAAAGACTTTGGGACTATTATTCAAAATTGCTTTACAGGATGTGTGGACCAATCAATAACCACAACAAGTTATAATTAGACTTAGAGCTGGACTTCAGAAATCATCTAGTTCAGCCCTTACATTTTATAGATAAAGAAATTAGTGCTGGAGCACACTTCATGAGAGTAAATCACCAGCAGCTGTAGCAGTTTCCAGACTTCTCAATACATAAATGGCAAAGACAAAGTAAAAGGTCAGTGTGGAATGTGGTTGGTCCAGAGGGAGATAGAAGATTGTGTTTTGGCTGCTATTCCCAGAGGGACAAGTGAGGGTGGGGTGGCTGTAGCCATTGCCACATGGCCGCTTCAGAGTTCCTGGCCTGCAGATTGTAGAGGGACCAAGCAACAATTCAGAGGCTAAGCACTCTTGCTTTGACCTGCTTGGATCTGGATTGTGGTCTTGAGTGGTGGTCCTGGGTTATGTGACCAGTGAGCCAGAGAGTATGGGGGTTATAGAGAGGGCACCCATCTAATAGCTCAGGAAGCTGCAAAAACCTCAGCAATTTGGGACATAGCTCTCTCCATTGTGGAAGCAGAGTTCTACCACGGCAAAGAGCTCAAAAGTCAAGTAATTGGCTGCCAATATGAGCAAGCAATGGAAGCACAAACAGATAATAGAATCCTTTTTGGGGGACAAAAAGGCATGGAATGGGAGGAAGACATAAAAATCAGAACTCCTGCATCAAAAGCCTCCAAGAAAAATTTGGACTGGTTACAGGTCATGGAGGAGCTCAGACTCTCACAGTGTGCTCACTATGGAGAGGGTCTGCGTAATTTCACATGATCAGCCTGTATTTGATTGCTTGTCCTTCCAGTGGTGGTGGGTAACAAGGGAGGAAGAGAAAGAATCTAGAATCTAAAGTTCCATAATCAAATGTTATAAATATCTATCTATCTATCTATATGCAATTATTATTATTATTATTATTGTTATTAACTACATCCAACTGGAACTTGAAATTCACAGGCACTGTGCTTGGGAGATCCATCCTGTCCTACCAAAAAGTCAGAGGGGTGGTGGGGGAAGACATAGGAAAGAATAGACTGGGGGAGGGGGGATACACTGGGATGGCTGTTTTGGGGTGGTGGGTAGGGGAAAGATGGGGAGAAAATATGTAACTCAAAATCTTGTGGAAATGAATGATGCAAACTAAAATAAAATTAAAAAAAAAAAAGAGAAATCAAGATACTATAAAACAGACCCAACAAATGAAAAAACAGAAGGCAACATAAAATATCTCATTGGAAAAACCACTGAGCTGGAAAATAGATACAAGAGAGATAATTTAAAAATTATTGGACTACCTGAAAGCCAAGATCAAAAAATGTGTCAACACCATCTTTCAAGAAATTCTCAAGCAAAATTGCCCTGATATTCTAGAACCAGAGGGCAAAATAGAAATTGAAAGTATTCACTTATCACCACTTGAAAAAGATCCCAAAAAGAAAATTCCTAGGAATATTCTTGCCAAACTCTGGAATTCCCAGGTCAAGGAGAAAATACTGCAAGCAGGCAGGAAGAAACAATTTGAGTATTGTGGAAACACAATCAGGATAACACAAGATCTAGCAGCTTCCACATTAAGGGATCAAAGGGCTTGTAATATAATGTTCTGTAGGTCAAAGGAGCTAGGACTAAAACCAAGAATTGCTTACCCAGCAAAACTGAGTATAATGCTATAGGGAAAAAATATAGTCATTCAATGAAATAGAGGACTTTCAAACATTCTTGATGAAAAAACCTGAACTGAACAGAAAATTTGACTCCCAAATACAAGAAGCAAGAGAAGGATGAGAAGGTAAATAGGAAAAAGAAATCATAAGGAACTTATTAAAGCAGAACTATTTATATTCCTACATGGAAAAACTATAATTGTAACTCGTAAGACTTTTTCTCTAGCTGAAGGGAATATATACGTGTATATATATATATATACACACAAATATATATATATATTTGTGTGTATATATATATATACATAAATACATAACATACATACATATATACATATATATGTATGTATAATAGGATGTATGTGTATATAAATATATGTGTGAGTCTGGGCATATGTGCGTTCATGTATACATAGACAAAAGGCATAGGATGAATTGAATATGAAGTCATGATATCTAAAAAAATAAAATTAAGAGATGAGAGAGGAATTTATTGGGAGAAGAAAGGGAGCTATAGATTAGGGTAAATTATCTCATAAAAAAGAGGCAAGAGAAAACTGCTACAATGGAGGGGAAGTGCAGGAAGGTGAAAGGGAATGGGACAACCTGATTTTCACTCAATTTGGCCAAAAGAAGAAATAACATACATATTCAATTGGGTATCTTACCCTACAGGAAAATAGGGAGGTAAGAGATAAATGGTGGGAGGATAGAAAAGAAGGTATATTGGGGAAGAGGGTAGTTAGAAGCAAACATTTTTTGAAAAGGGATAGGGTCAAAGGAGAAAATAGAATAAGTGGGAGGTGGGATAGGATGGAGGGAAATATAGTTAGTCTTTCACGATTTAACGACTATGTAAATGATTTAGATAACTACACATGTACAATCTATATTGAATTGCTTATCTTCCCAATGGGGGTGGCTGAGGAGGCAACAAGGAAAAAAAAATTTGGAAACCAAAGTTTTAAAAACAAATGTCTAAAAATTCATTTTTTACACACAACTGGGAAATAAGATATACAGCTACTGGAGTATAGAAATCCATCTTGCCCTACTAGAAAGTTAGCGGAGTGAAGGGTGAGGATACAAGAGAGAACAGATTGTGGGAAGGGGTATTCAGTAGGCTTGCTATTTTGGGGTGAGTGTAGAGGAATGATGGGAAGAAAAAATTGTAACTCAAAATCTTGTGGAAATGAATGTTGGAAACTAAAAATAAAAATTTAATAATATAAAAAAAAAAAAAGAAATTAAAGCCCAGAGTGGGGGAATGACTTGCCCAGTCAGACAAACAGTAATTATCCAATAGGGATTTAACTTCTGTCTCCAGATCTTTCTGTCTTTCTCCTTTACTTCTTCCCTGCCTCTTCCCTACCAATATCCCAGCTTCCAGAAATCCAAGCATTTGGAGTTTAGCACTTAATATTAACAAGTATTTTCTTTCAAAATTGTGATAAAGAGTATTTTAAGTTATTATCATACATTAACATGTTAGAATGAATTATATTATCAATTTATTTCACAGTAGCGGAGAGTTTAGTGAGGGGCATCTAGAAAAAAGAGAGCTTATGGAAAAGAAGATAAAATAATGAATGGGAAACTTTTTTTAAAAAAAGTGGCCCTCAGTGGTTTATGTTTCATTGGAAATAAAAAAGGGAGGGGAGAGGGCTGAATAACTAATTCATAATTTTGCCTCTGGCCTGGTTTCTCTATCTTCTGAGCAACAGAATTTTAAATAGCCTTGATCTTGATTTCCCTACAGAAGTAAACTATCTCTCAATTTCTCTGGGCCCAGTCATGTTATTGGTCACCGCTAGGCTAATAGATGTTTTGGCTTCTGCTTCATGAAAGCCTGAAACTTTTCAATGCTGCCGGAATCCATGGCATGTCCAATATAATCTAAATGAGGATAGGACATCTCCCATCTCCAGCAAAATTCAACAGAAAGGAATTTGTATTTGACTGCTCCCCCCTTCCCTCTTTGTTTCTTGAAACTGTTTCATTAATGCCAAAGATTAGCATGAGAGGTCACTAAGAAGATGTTCGTGTTTCAGAAAGCTTCATTTGTAGAGGTCAATGGACCAATTAAGTTGGACTCCCCTCTCATTTGTTTCATCGGTGTTTATCCTTAAACTGGATGAAAGCTGCATTGTAATTTAAAGGTTAAGGCCCAGTGGAGCACATGGTGAGCCTGAGAAATATAGCTTAGCAGTTGAAATTACAATAAGCCATGTAACATCAGCAAATGTGTCTCGTAAAATATGTTATGTTCTTTGCCTTATCATGCTAATTATCACAGTTAAATGGTTTAAACAAAATTATTCCATAAGTTTATATCTCTTTTTTTTAGTGCAGTTTATTTCATACTCTCCTATGAGGTGATTAGTTCATAGAACACATTATTCCTCTGTGTTACTGTTCTGATATGGTGAGATGCAGGCAAGTCTTCATATACATATTTATTCAACAAATCTTTAGTAAACACCTGTTCTTTCCAGCATGTGCTAATGTTCTTTAAGACAGATATTATGATAAATAAGGCATGATCCTTGTCATCATGGAGCTTTTATAGGTTTATAAAAAAATAACATATGGCCACTTCATAAAATAAGTACAGAGTGAAATGGTAGCTCAGAAAAGTAAGAGAGATCATTTTTAACCAAGGGGAACAGGGCAGATTCCATGGATGTTTAAGCTTAAAGTGGGAATCGAAAATGGTATAACTGTACATACTAATGAACAGAGTTTTAGGTGCAAAATTAAATAGAAGGAGGACTAATAGGAGAGTAAGCTGAATTGCTTTCCAGAAATTGAAAGATTAGTTTAATCCATTGGAAACGTAATTTCCAGTGGAAATAAATTTTCTATATGACTCTTTTTCCAGTTTTGTGGTCTTAGCATAGTAAAGTGTAGACAAGCTGGTCTTAGGGTGAGAAAGATGTGGTTTCAAGTCCCGCCTAGGAGTCATGCTTCCTGTATTGTCTTTGGTGAATCCCTTCAATTCTCAGTGACTCAGGAAATCCTCTAAAAATATAAATTGCATTACAGTTATTGATCAGAATTGGTAATAGAAATTTTCTCACTGGAAAATATTTGGAAAGTTTTCTATATCAATGAAATGACATATCTGGTCCAAAATAACCCCTTTAACCCAAAATAAAAGGAAGGAAAAAAGGAACGAAGGAAGGAAGGAAGGAAAGAAGGATGGAAAGAAAGAAGGAAAGAAGGGAGAGAGGGAGGGAGAGAGGAAGAAAAGATGGAAGGAAAAGACAAGGTATTGTACTATGTGCTGTACACACAAAGACAAAAATGAAGAGTACCTACTGCTAAGTAATTTGTATTCTAGGAAAAATTTAAACAGCTATGGAACATTTATTTCTTCTTGACATGAAAAACCAGCCATCATCATTTATGAGAACACAAATTATTTGCCACATAAATGAATACTGTGTCATGCAACCACAGAATGTTAGAGGCAGGAGAAACATTAGAGATGGATCATACATACGGGCCAAAATGTTAACTTTGGATTTTTTCAAAGGGCCCCACTTGAGGACCTACAGGGCCGCATTTGGCCTCAAGACTGCAGGTTCCCCACCCCTCATGGGTCATCCCCTACTGCCAATGAGCCTGACTGATACAATGCAGAAACTATATATTCTCCAAACCTAAACAGATTGCTGAAATAAACAAAGTATTCTCTGCTAATAAGATATGCCATCTGGCATATACAACATCTCTTTTAATCTCTCATTCTGAGTTCCAAATAAGGTGTCTTTCCCCAAAACCCCCTCCCTTTGCCTGTTTATTAACAAACTCTGTTTGTTTTATACTGTTTTTGCTGTCCTTTTATCTGTTTGTTTTTTTTTCCTATTTCCTGGATGTTGTGTATGTGTGTCAAAAATAAAGAGGTCAGGATTTAGCTAGACTGACACAACAAATTAATTTAAGACAGAAAACATAGGTGTTAAACAATTTGGCTAATTAAAGGCTCCAAGATATTTTAATTGTAACAACTATATTTCTGATGTAAATTCCATAAAACAGAGAAAAGGATCACATGGATCTGATGAATATTTTATTGTCTGTAGGATAAAAAGCAAGATAATTGTCATAATACATATTGCTTGTTGAATCTTCAGAGAAAGGGGGTAAGGAAGCAACCTAAGAAAAGATCATTCCTTAAACCAAAGTCATTATGAAAATAAGAGAGGCATAGGAATGGTCCAGTTTTTCTTTCAGTCCTTCTAGAAGGATGAAACAAAAAAGATCTAAGATAAATCATCCAACTTTATAGTGCATAGTGACATCTACCTTGAAAGAGTCATTCAGTTATATTGTCAAATAGTTTCTTTATCAATCTGCTTCCATCCTGTCACTTCCCCAAATCAACTTAGATGAACCAGTTTGGCTTTTCTCCCAGTCCATTGTTGCCTGGTTATAGTTAACTTTTTGAATCTCTATGTCACTACCTAACCAGCTACTTAATCTCTCACCAGTGTGGCTTCCCCAAATAAATGAAATCATTGGGCAGGACTTTGATTTAACATAGCATAGAGATGACTCTGGCACTAGACATGCTGCTTTAACCAAGATAGTTTTATGTGCAAAATGTATTCATTATATTCCTCTTTGCTATTATTTATGTATATTTTATGACTGAGAGTCATTTAAAGAATTCAAAACCAATTGTCTGTCTCTCTCTCTTCTCTTTCTTTTCCCATTTTCCCTCTCCCTCTCTCCTCCCTTTCTTTAGTTACATTAGGTATATTCCACAAGGACCAAGTTCCTGGCATATATGTGCTTTGTTTATGAAGGATTATAACTCTTCTATGTCTGTAGAGCACCCCAAATTGAATCAATCAAAACTTAGCAATAATGTTTTATTTCCCTACAGTATTATTTAATTAACACACTGTGGAGGTTTCTAACCCCCCAGGTTTATTTGTCACATTGCACTATATGCCACTTGAAGACTCATTATAAATTAGGAAATAAAATGCAAAATGAATTGCAACTTTAAAAAGCAAGATGTTGGTATCTTGTAGTAATATGAACAAAAGACAGCTATAGAACTACAATCAGTAAAAATATTTTACCTTAATTTTATGATCCTGAAGTATAACATTAAATAACAAACAACATTAAGAAAATAAAAAACCATAAATAGAAAATTAGTTTTCTTGGGGGGGTGGAGCTAATATGGCAGAAAGGAAGCAGTAACTTTTCTAAGCTCCTCCAAGAATTCCGTCACTAAACATTAAAAAGTGGATTTGAATGGATTTTAGAGTGAGAGAACCCATTGGGAGATGGAATGTGGCATATTACCATGCCAGGAAAGTGCCCAAATAGGTCTGGACAGGGGGAATGAGGAGCACACAGGGGCTGGACCAGAAGGGATCTGAGATCAGACTACAGCAGAGTGAGAAGGAGACCCAGCAAGTGGACTCATGCACCCCAAGGGTGATTTGCACCCATCTTACCACAGGACAGAGGATTGTTGTAGCTGGGTAAGAGAAAATGCAGGGCCCGCAGCAGGGACAGCAGCTTCTCCTGGGGCTACCAGCCTGAATGTTTAAAAATTACATACCTGAACTTTCAGAAGTCAAGATAGCGGAATAAAACCTAGTTGCTCAGATCCCCCTTCCCTGACCCATAAAGCCCAGAGATAAATGTCTCACACAGAGTAAAATCCTGAATTAGTGGAAACAGCCTCAGGCCCGGGAATCATTGAGGAAGGAGGAAGTAAGGCAGTAAGGAGTCTAAGTCCAGGAGGGTGGCACCAGTAAGCACTAACAACACAACCCCAGGTGTGTCTTAGCACCACCAGGGTAATCAGCAGACACCAGTTGCTGAGCCTGCCCAAGCTATAGCCCAGAGACACAAAGGTGAAAACAGGAAATGGCCAGAACACCTCTCCCCCACAGTTTACTCTATGAGCCTCAGGGTAACTCAGGGTAAACACTGAGAGGCCTGGCCTTGGCCTGAGACTAGACACTCGGAGACTACAGCTCATGAAGTTAACAACTAAACCCCTCCCTCCCAGACTGAGAAGCTCAGTACTTCTGTACCCCAGAAGCAGATATCCACTCTAAAAATCCAGACACAAACAATCACAATGGGGAAGAAAGAACCTGCAAGATCTAGCACCATAAAATCTTATACTGAGAAAGAACAACTAAAATTAGAGGACAATATGGACTCTATACTTACACTGCAGACCACAGAAGGAAATGTGAATCGGTCTCAAAGCCAAAAAGCATTATTGGAGGAGCTCAAGAAAGATTTTAAAAACCAAATTAGAGAGGTAGGAGATACATTTAAATCTATAATGACCAAATTGGAAAAAAAAATAACTCACTGAAGAAAACATAATCTTTAAAAAGTGAAATTGGAGAACTAGCATAAGAGGTCCAAAATCTAACTGGAGAAAATACCTCCCTAAAAATGAAAACTGAACATATGAAAAAGGAGCTTCAAAACCTAATTCAGGAAAAAAAATCACTAAAAATTAGAATCAATCAAATTGAAGCTATGGAATCTATGATTCAGCAAGAGTTAGTTAAACAAAACATAAAGATTGAAAAAATTAGAAGAAAGTGCAAAATATCTCACTGGAGAAACAACTGACCAAGAAAACAGATTCAGGAGAGATAATCTAAGAATTATCAGCCTATCAGAAAGCCATGGACAGCATCGTCCAAGAGATTGTCAAAGAAAACTATCCTGAGGTCCTAGAATCAGAAGGTAAAATAGTTATTGAAAGAATTCACCACATTCCTCCTTAAAGAGATCTCAAATTGAAAACTCCAAGAAATATAGTAACCAAATTCCAGAGTTACAAGGTAAAGGACAAAATATTGCATGCAGCCAAAAAGAAATAATTAAAATATCATGGAACTACAGTCAGGATTATGCAGGACTTAACAGCTTCTACATTAAAAGATTGGAGGGATTGGAATTTGATATTTCATAAAGCAAAGACCTAGGACTGCAGCTAATGATCAACTACCCAGCAAAATTGAGCATAATCTTTCAGGCAAGGAGATGGTCATTTAATGAAATAAGTGACTTTCATACTTTCGTGATGAAAAAGCCAGAGCTCAATGGAAAATTCAATCTCCTTTTACAAGACCCAAGAAAGCCAAAAAAGGTAAACAAGGAAAACACACACTTATACATACACGCGCACATGCATACACATGCACATAACTTGGGACTCAATAAGAGCAAACTGTTTACATCCCTATATGAAAAGCGGATAGCTGTCAATAAAGAAATTTGTATAATTATTGCAACATTTAAAAGGGATGTACATAGATAGAGGGTGTGAGTATAAACGAACTAATCTTTAGATAAAAAAAATCTTATTAAGGGGAACAAAGGGACTGTAATGGGAGAAAAAGAAAGGATGAGGCAGAAAATAGTAAATTATGCATCACAGGTATAAAAACATACTAAAGTGGAGGGGAAGGAAGGATGGAGATGAGCAACATAGGAATGTTATTTTCATTGGTTCTGATTCAATGAGGGAGTAATATAATCAGTTAAGTTTAGATTCTAACATGAAAAGACACAAAAACCCATTATAACAGAGGGAAAAGAGGGAGGGAGTGGAGCACTGTACAAAATTTACTAGCATTTGTTTGGGTACAAGGAGGGAATAACATCTTCTGTTAAGAATAAAAATCTATTGTGCCCTACAGACAGTGGGAGAGGTAAGGGGTGGGGGGAGTATAAGAAGGGGGAGAGTGGTTAAAAGGGAGGGAAAGAATAGTAAGGGGAAAGGATAGGTAAAGAGAGGAGGCGCAGGGAGGGAATACTGAGGGAGGTGGTGGTAAAAAGGAAAACTCTTAAGGAGGGGAAGGGAAAAGGAAGATTCAAAAATATAAACAGGGGAGGGTAATAGGATGGAGGGAAAGTCACAGATAGTAATCATAACTGAATGTGAATGGGATGAACTCTTCCATAAAACAGAGGTGGATAGCAGAATGGATTAAAAACCACAATCCTACAATATTCTGTCTACAAGAAACACATTTGAAAGAAGGGGATATGCACAGGGTAAAAGTGAAAGGATGGAGTAAAATGTATAATGCTTCAGCTAAAGTAAAAAAAAAAGCAGAGGTAGCAAACCTTATCTGAGATAAAGCAAAAGCAAAAATAGATCTAATTAAAAGGGATAAGGAAGGAAATTATATCCTACTAAAAGGCACCATCGAGAATGAAGCAATATCATCTCTTAACATATATGCACCAACCGGTATAGAATCCAGATCCCTAGAGGAAAAGTCAAAGGAATTAGAGGAGACAGCAAAACTATACTAGTTGGGGACCTTAATCTCTCCCTCTCTGAACCTGATAAATCTAACTTCAATATAAATAAGAAAGAAGGTAAGGAGGTGAACAGAATTTGAGAGAGGCTAGACATGATAGATCTCCGGAGAAAACTGAATGGTGATAAAAAGTAATATACTGGGGTGGATAGGTGGCACAGTGAATACAACACTGTCCCTGGAGTCAGGAGCACCTGAGTTCAAATCCAGCCTCAGACACTTGACACTTATCAGCTCTGTGACCTTGGGCAAGTCACTTAACCCCAACTGTCCTCAAAAAAGAAAAAAAAAAGAATATACTTTCCTCTCAGCCATACATGGAACATACACAAAAATTGACCATCTACTAGGGCATAAAAACCTCACAATTCAGTGCAGTAAGGCAGAAATATTAAATGTATCATTCTCAGATCATGATGCAATAAAAGTCATATGCAATAAGAGGTCATGGAAAGATAGACAAAAAACTGGTTGGAAATTAAATAATTTAATCCTAAAGAATGTGTGGATCAAAAAAGAAATTATAGAAACAATCAGTAACTTCATTTAAGAGAATGACAATAATGAGACATCATACCAAAACTTGTGGGATGCAGAAAAGGCAGTTATTAGGGGAAGTTTTATATCCCTGAATGGATACATGAATAAATTAGAGAAAATGGAAGTCAATGAATTAGACATGCAATTGAAAAAGCTAGAAAAAGAATAACTTGAAAATCCAAAATTAAATACTAAATTAGAAATAATGAAAACCAAAGGAGAGATTATTAAAATTGAAATTAAGAAAACTATTGAACTAATAAATAAAACTAAGAGCTGGTTTTTATGAAAAAAGCCAATAAAATTGACAGACTTTTAGTCAATATTATTTAAAAAAAAAAGAAATAACAAAACAGAATTTCGAGTATCAAAAATGAAAAGGGTGAATCTATCTCCAATGAAGAGGAAATTGAATGAATAATTAGAAGTTATTTTGCCCAATTGTATGCAAATAAATTTGACAATCTTAGTTAAATGGATGAATATTTGCAATATATATAAATTGCCAAGAATAACTGAAGAGGAAGTAAATTACTTAAATAACCCTAACTCAGACAAAGAAATTGAACAAGCCATCAGTGAACTCCCTGGGAAAAAATCTCCAGGGCCAGATGGATTTACTAGTAAATTCTATCAAACATTTAAAGATCAATTGATTTCAGTACTCTAAAAATTATTTGGGAAAATTGGTAAAGAAGGAGTCCTACCAAATTCTTTTTATGACACAAATAAGATACTGATACCTAAATCAGGGAGAGACAAAATGGAGAAAGAAAATTATAGATCAATCTCCCTCATGAACATAGATGCAAAACTAAAATGTTAGCAAAAAGACTACAGCAACTTATCACAAGAATAGTACATTTTGATCAGGTAGCATTTTTTCCAGGTATGCAAGGATGGTTCAATATTAGGAAAACCATCAGTATCATTGATCATATCAACAATAAAACTAGCAGAAACCAAATGATTATCTCAAGAGATGCAGAAAAAGCTTTTGACAAAATACAACATCCATTCCTATTAAAAACACTAGAAAGTATAGGAATAAATTGAATTTTCCTTAGAATAGTAGGTAGCATCTATTTAAAGCCATCAGCAATTATTATATGTAATGGGGATAAACTAGAAGCATTTCCAGTAAGATCAAGGATGAAACATGGATGTCCACTATCATTCTTCTTATTCAATCTGGTACTAGAAATGTTAGCAGTAGCAATTAGAGAAGAAAAAGAAATCAAAGGAATCAAATTAGTCAAAGAAGAGACTAAGTTATCACTCTTTGCAGATGATATAATGATATACTTGGAGAATCCCAGAGAATCAAGTAAAAAACTTCTTGAGACAATAAATAAATTTAGCAAAGTTACAGGATATAAAATAAACTCACATAAATCTTCAGCATTCTTGTGTATTTCTAATGAAGTCCAACAGCAAGAGATAGTAAGAGAAACCCCATTTAAAGTTACTATAGACATTATAAAATATTTAGGAATCTACCTGCCAAAACAAATCCAGTATCTATATGAACACAACTACAAAACACTTTTCACACAAATAAAATCAGATCTAACTAATTGGAAAAACATAAATTGCTCATGCCTGGGTCAAGCGAATATAATAAAAATAACAATTTTACCTAAATTAAATTACATATTTAGTGCCATACCAATCAATTTACCAAAAGATTACTTTACAGAGCTAGAAAAAATACTAACAAAATTCATTTGGAAGAATAAAATGTCCAGAATATCAAGGCAATTAATCTAAAAAATGCTAGGGAAGGTTAGGGAGGGCCCAACCCTGCCAGATTTTAATCTGTATTCAAAAGCAGCAGTCATCAAGACTACTTAGTACTGGTTGAGGAATACAGTAGTAGATCACTAGGATAGATTGGGTACAAAAGACTCAGTTGTCAACAACTATAGTAATATCCTGTTTGATAAACCCAAAGACCCCAGTTTTTGGCATAAGAACTCACTATTTCACGAAAACTGCTGGGAAAACTGGAATATAGTATGGCAGAAACTGGGCTTAGGCCATTATTTAACACGATACACCAAAATGAAGTCTAAATGGTTGCACAATCTAGGTATAAAGGCTGATACTGTAAGCAATCTGGAGAAGCAAGGAATATTTACCTGTCAGATTTATGGAGTAGGGAAGACTTTATGACCAAACAAGAGTTAGAGAGCATTATAAAACACAAAATGGATAATCTTGATTACATTAAATTGAAAAGTCTCTGCAAAGAAAGCCAATGTAACCAAGATTAAGAGGGAAGTGGGAAACTGGGAAAGAATTTTTACAACCAGTGTCTCTGATTGTAAAATATACAGGGAATTGAGTGAAATCTATAAGAATACAAGTCATTCCCCAATTGAAAAATGGTCAAACAATATGAACAGGCAATTTTCAAAGGCAGAAATTAAAAATATCTATAAGCATATGAAAAAATGCTCTAAATCACTATTGATTCAAGAAATTCAAATCAAAACCATTAGGAGGTACCACACCTCACCAGTCAGATTTGCTAAGATGGCAAAACAGGAAAATGACAAATGCTGGAGAGGATGTGGAAAATTGGAACACTAATGCATTGTTGGTGGACTTGTGAATTGATTCAACCATTCTGGAGAGCAATCTGGAACTCAGAGATCATAGAAGTGGGAGGAAAACCCATATGTACAAAAATATTTATTGCAGCTCTCTTTGTGGTGGTAAAAAAGTAGAAATTAAGGGGATGCACATCAATTGGGGAATGGCTAAACAAGTTGTGTTATATGAATGTAATGGAATACTATTGTGCTATAAGAAATGAGGAGCAGATGGACTTCATATTTTCCTGGAGAGGCTTATACAAACTGATGCTAAGTGAGAAGAGCAGAGCCAGAGAAATTTGTACACAATGACAGACACAACGTATATGTGATGACCAACTTTGATAAACTGGACTCTTATCAGCAGTGCAAGATTATCAGTCCACTCTAAAGGACTCAGGATGGAAGATGTTTACACTCAGAGAAAGATGTAGAAAGAACAGAGTTTAAATGGAGACTGAAGCAAACTACATGCTCTTTTTCTTTTCCATGTTTAGTTTTGTTTCCTTTTTTCCCATTGTTCATTCCCTTTGGTTACAGCCCTTCTATATAACCAGACTAATGTCCAATGTGAAAGTATTTGCAGATCCTATATTTGATTTCATGCTGCCATGGTAGGTGGGGGGAAGGGGAGAAAATTTCAAACTCAAAGGATTGTGGAACTGAATCTTGTAAACTAAAAGTAAACAAACAAATGAATTAAAATTAAAAAAAAAGAAAATGAGTTTTCTTTATATTACAAGGATTGAGAATACATAAATAGGTTTATGTTGTTCATTGTTTTCAGGCCTTCCTGACACCTTGTGACCCCATTTGGGGGTTTTGTCGCCAGAGATACTAGAGTGGCTTTCCATTTCATTCTCCGGCTCACTTTACTGATAATGAAAGTGAGGCAAATAAGGTTAAGTGACTTGTCCAGGGTCACACAGCTAATAAGTGTCTGAACCCAGATTTGAACTCAGGAAGATAGTCTTCCTTAAACTAGTCCCAGCACTCAATCCACTGTGCCACCTAGCTGTCCAAAAGTGTTTTAAGAGAAAGATAAAAATAATGAGAGGGAAGAGGAGAAAGAAGGGACAAGATGGTCTCTGTCTTGAGGAAATAATCCTGTTAAGCTGATCATTCCTAAGTACAGTTATTGCTTTTGTACTATTATGTGACAACTGATTCTTTCATTTGGTTATGACACCAGAGTCATATTTTTTTCCACATATTTTCAGATGATGACACTTTAACACATGAAAGTAAGATACTTGTATTTTGATGAATATGTGCTTTCAGTGATATGAGTTTCCTCTCTGGGAATGCAAATTATTAGAAAATAAGATATGTACTAATAATGGAGCATTATGTCATCTTTACTCTGCCCACTACCACCTTTTGCAGCGCTAGAGAACAGTACTAAATTTTAAATTGCCAGGGTGACTTTGGCAGCCTAAATTAGAATGCAGCTTTGTCTGGTACAAAGGAACATTATTAAAGTAGAACACTTGGGAAGGTCTAAAGTTAAATGGTCTCAATTCATTTCCTAGTAGACCTTAGACCTTATTGTACATTCACCAGAAAACTGTCATGCTGCAGTCTGGATAACTCTGGAGGGAGTTGGGTCTGAAAAGGATGAGGAATGGTGAATTCTTCTCTTGTAGGCAATCTTTTCCAATAAGATTTAAGTTCTTGGTGTTTCAGTGAGAGATTGCTAATATTCATCAGTCTGTCTATGCTTACGGAAGCTTTTATTGCTATTAATAATTAACATTGGCTGAAGACCAACATTGCCTTAGGTGCTGAACACAACATATAGTTAGTCATAGTCTCTGTCCAGCTGGATTCTTTTCAATAATCCCAGCTAAAAAATAAAGCTTGTTTTTTTAAATGCAGAGACAAACAAGATGTTTCTGGAGAAAACATGGTTATTTCTGGGCTTTCTGAGCACCATTACAATTGAACTTTTGATTAGTCTTCCATTTAAAACTTGAAACATCTGGTTAATTTGCCAATTAATTTTTTCTTTCCTTTTTGGTTATATGACTTGACTGTTCTCTGTCATTAGAGAGTTTAGTTTCAAATTATCCAGAAGAAGATGTTTTAAATTTATGTGGCTTCATGAGTTTCAGAAAATCTGATATATTAGGATTAACATATGAATTTGTCAAATAACAGAACATTAGAGCCTCCAGAGAAGATTTTGCATATTTATTTTTGGGAAGCTGGCCAACAGAAATTCACACTAATATTTGATGTAATTTATCATCTTGATAAATATTCCAGAGTATCCTTGCAAAGTATCCAAGTAAAGCTATGTTCTTTTTCTTTTCACCTATTCTTTCAAACAGGTAGCAATCACTTTCCTGCTAAAACTTCAGGGGATATGTATTAGCTAATCTGCTTGTCTACTATCACTGAAAAAAAAAAATTTACTTATTGCTTTTTGCCAGTTTCCTTTATTAATTGATATAAAGCTGAATGAAAATAAACCATTATTAGTCATGAGTGTGGTTTTAGAGCAAATGGAGATATGAGAAGATATGGGAGGCATGAAAATATTAGAAAATAATGGAGATGTTGAGAATCTTTGCATGACTAAACAGCAGTTATTTGTTAACAATTAGCCAGTGACGGGGAAAAAAGAATAGAGGAGTCATCAAAGCAATGTCTTCAAGATGTGTCTCCTGAAGAGCTTTCTGAAGGACATTCATAATAGACATTCCTGTCTTTTTCGGATAAATTTGAAAAACGATTTATAAAATCATTCCCAAAGGCTCCAGATCTAATGTTAAGAGTAGTTGGAAGATGCTTTGTTTTGGTGAAAATGAATCTTATATAATTTTTGGATAGGCTTTAATGTAATTTTACTTTAGCAGGGCCCAAATTTTGGAGTTCTTTTGGAATCTAGCTTTGGCCATACAGTACTTTTATGGGTGTGGTTGGGCTTTAGAAATGAAAGGGATCAAGGAGTATCATGGATATAGCTCCAGAAGAGACAAATTCCTATTGATAAACTTGATTTTATTTTTAAAAAAATAATAAATTTAGTCTATATCATCTTGATGCTGATGATTATCAGATCAACTTATCTAACCCTAACATCTCTCCTAAACTCTAGGTTCTTATCTCCAATTGCTTGTTAGACATATCAAACAACATATCCTATCAACCTCTTAAACTCAAACTGTGTGAAAATGGAATTGTTAATCACCTATCTAAACCTTCCTCTCTTCTGACCTTCCCTATTACTGTTGAGGGCATCACTCTTCTCAGAGTCACCTTTGCTCACACCTCTTTCACCCCGTTATGTTCGATTTGTTGCCAAGGCCTTCTGATTTTTCCTTTGTGATGTCTATGGTATCTGCTGTTTTTTTCTGACACTGGCACTACTGTGGTGTAGGCCAATATCATCTCATGTCTGAACTATTGTAATTGGCTGCTGATTGGTCTCCTTGCTTCAAGTCTCTTCCCACTCCAGTGCATCCTCAGCTCCGTCATCAAAATGATCTTCCTATAGCTTTAATGTGACCATGTCTCCCCACTTTCATTCAATAAACTCCAGTGACTCACTGTCAAATCTAGGACCAAATATAAAATTCTCTTTGGTATTCAAAGTTCTTCATATTCTGAACCCTTTCTACTTTTGTAGTCTTCTTATGACTTACTTCCCCACTTAACACACTTACTCTGTGACCCTGTGAAACTTGTCTCCTTACTGTTCCAACACACTTTATCTCCAAACTATAGACATTTTCATTGCTTATTCTCCATGCCTGTATTTTTATTTTTCCTTATCTCTGCAACTTGCATTCCTTGGCTTCTTCTAAAATCCTGGCTAAGATCCTTTCTTCTAGAACAGTGGTTCTCAACCTGTGGGTTATGTTCATTTTGTAACAATAAAATACATCTTGCATATCAAATATTTACATTACGATTCATAACAGTAGCAAAATTACACTTATGAAGTAGCAATGAAAATAATTTTATGGTTGGGGGTCACCACAACATGAGAAACTTTATTAAAGGGTCACAGCATCCAGAAGGTTGAGAACCACTGTTCTAGAAGAAGCCTTTCCACATACCCCTTAGTGTTAGTGCCTTCTCTATTTCACCTCCAATTTATATGTAGCTAACATATAATGCCTTTTATCATATCTCATTCATTAATCTATGAGTTCTGGGAGAATGGGACTATTTTCACCTTCCTTTTTCTTCTCAGCATTTTATCAAAGTGCCTGAACTGTAATAGTGCTTAATAAATGCTTTTTGATTGACTCTTAGATAACACTATCTTCTTCCCAGTTTTTGACGAATCTCTAAAACTGATGTTATAGGTTCAGAGTGCTTATTATGGATTAAATAGAAATCAAATTTTGACATGCTAAGTCATCCAGAGTCAGTGTCAGAATCAGAGTCATTAAATATTTATTAATCATCTATTTTGGGCCAAACACTGTATTATGCCTGGATACTAAGAAGTGCATAATAGAGTCCTTTCCCTCAAGGAACTCATAAATCAACGGGGGAGACAGGACATTAAAAAAAAAAAAACAGTTGAAAAGGACTTGGAGGTGGGGAAGGTTACCCAGGGACATGAGAAGGCATGCAGCATGAGTGACAAAAGATCTGAGGAATTGTGAATTTCTGAGTTGATTTTATCTTGTAGAATGATGAGTTTCTAGAAATGACAAAGTCAGGACAGTTTCTTGGTAGGAAATGATAATGAGATTTCTCTGAGTATTCTCCTTAAATGGAAAAGGATCTGGGAGGAGTTTCCAGATTTCTGCCTCCCACCTCTCCAATACTATTGAGTTATTCTTTTCTTGCCCATCAAAATAACCTCTATACACAAGGAGCTTATTTCTTACTGGAAAATTACAACATGAACAGAGATTAAATAAATATAAATTAACCTCAGGAGGGACAGCGTAATAAAAATGGATATCCATAGAAATATAAAAGTATTACAAAAACCCTACAATTTTTGAGTTATATGACTCCCTCAGAGATAATCTAATTCCACATGAACAGAAAATTGCTTTTTAACATTCCCAGCAAGTGGCCATCCAACCTGTAGTTAAATACTACCAATAGTAAGCACATATTATCTTCCAAGGTACCTTATTTTCGGGGTCCTATCCAGTAACACTACACTAGGAAATCAAAGTTCACTAAGACATCTTGTCTTCTGCCCTGCTGACAAACACATACTCTGAAACTGCCTCAAATCTTGATTTCCTTCCCTTTCTATATGGATAGCAGAAAAAGAAAAAGAAAAGAAAAGAAAAAGAAGAGAAAAGAAAGGAAGAGAAAAGAAAAAAACCTACATTGCTACTAGAAATGGCATGACAATCAGTTGCCACATAGTTACATACAAAGATTCCAATCCTTCTCATAGTCAAACTCCATTCTCTGGCAACTACTCCTCTCTAAGTATTGTCTCCTCCTATTAGAATTAAAGATCCTTGAATGAGGAAGATCAGATTTTTGTGTTTATATGACTGCTACATTTTCATTAATTTTGGAATATTTCTAATTTTTTAGTTTTTTTAATCTTTTACAACAAACTGAAATCTGCCTTTGTATGACTTTCAGTGTATTGTTTCTAGTTCTCTCTATCTTTTTTTTTTAGAGCGTTTTGTAGGCAAGAGCCTGGTTTCCCCTGGTTACATCTGCCATAGGCAGCTAGGTGGCACAATAGATTGAGTGCTGGACTTGGAATCATTAGAGACTTGAGTTTAAATCTTGCCTCAGACACTTCCTACCTGCGTAACTCTGGGCAAGTCACTTAACCACTCTAGGTCTTGGTTTCCTCATTTGTAGAATTAAGGAGTTGGACTCGATGACCTTGAAGTTCCCTTCTGCTCAGTATCTATGGTCCGAGATAGGAAGGCTGAAGCTTAGCTATTTGCAACTTGGTTTACAAAAGGAGAAGTTCTCACTATCTTTGAGAATCATTCATTTAGACCCATGTCAGAGAAAACAACAACACACAGTGATAAGTGTGCTGGACTAGGAGGCAAGAGGCGAGTTCCACTTATGGCTCTGGCACTCAGAGTCATAACTAGGAATTTTGGAGCTGGGGGTGAGCATCATGAAATGGTGAGGGATGGTTTGAAGGGAGACATTGGGAGGGCTGAAGGAGGAAATTATGTGGAGCTCACCTGGGGTACAGCCTCAGAGTGGAGGGAAGAAGAGCCTCACAGTACATCTATCTCTCTCTAGAGCAAATCAAAATAGATATTCTATGTGAAATCCATTACAACAATTAAGGATTGTAATCATCTTCTGCCAACTCTTCTCTTTTGTAGCTAAACAAGCCCAATTCACTCACTCCCTCCACTGAACTCTATATGTCATAGTTTCTAATCCTCTCAGTTTCTTGTCTTGTGCTCCAGTTTACCATCATCATCCTTCTTAAAACATAGTGTCCAAAGATAAATAAAGTGCTCCAGATGAATATTGATTAGGCAGAATTAAATGAGACCAATACTTTCTTTGTTTTATACCCTGTAACTCTATTAGTCTGTCCTATAATCACATTTTTTCTCTATTTAAAGTTAAACATCTTCTCCCCATACTGATAAAATAAATCATTCTCCTTAGTTACCGAGTTGGCACAATCACATACTTATGTAATTATTTTGCATCATGCTTAGTCTTTTCTTGATCTTACTATGAAATAAGTAGGTATACAATAAATTAATACTAAAGAAAAGGCTTTAATCTCCATTGAACTTCTTGAGATTCTAATGGCAGTTGTCACATTTTCCAAAAATTAATTTCTTTTGCAGAAAAATAACAATTTAAACATATATTTTTATTGTCAACTTTATATTCCTCAGTGAAGGATTACTTGCAATTTTGGATAATACTGATTTTTTTTTTTAAGATCAGAAAATATTTTCTCTACTCTATTGATTCCCTGCAATCAGCTTGCATAGAAGTAGTGTCAGGTTTCATTTCTCCAAATTAGAGTGAAAAATTGCATGTGCAGAAGAGTCCAACAAACCAAGAAACTGTCAACAAGCATGCTGACTCTGGTGGGGGGGGGGGAGATGGGGCAAATAAAAGATTTATTTTTCTCCCCATTGGTTTTTAATGTACGAATATAAGATGATCTATGAATGATCCTTTATCCTGCCTTTACTCAATCTTGCTGTGTCAGACCTTACCTTTACGTTTAATGACCTATGATTTATATATGTGTGTACACATATTTATTTATAGATATATATGTATATGTCCTATACGTGTGTGTTTATATTTGCCTATGTGTGTATATATGTAGACATATACATATACACACATGCATACACACATACTATGATAATATACATCCTCCATTTTAATGAGGATGAATAACACCACAAGATAATATCTTGACTTGCACATGATTTGGATTTAAGTGAGGCAGAGTTGCATAAAGTCATGAACCTCACCCTCTCTTCTTGAGTTATGGAAATCTAGTGGCAGGACAAAAGTCAAGATGACTGGCAATTGCTCAGGATGCAGTGGATGACTTCGTCATTTTCAATGTTTGACCAAACTCTAAGCATTCCACAGCACTTGCTTTAGCCACTTTCATGGCAGTTGGAATAATTCTCATCTGCTCATCCTACCAGGTTAAGTCTTCAAACTCTTAGGGCAGGGTTTGAGGCCTGCAAGTTACCCTCAAACTGGTTTAGTCCATCTACTGAGATGGTTTTACTGGGGTGTAGCAACTGCACATGCTACAGCTTTTTGGATCCACAGGTGTGTAACAGCAAGCAAAGTAATACTTTGCTGCTTGTTTCAGCTATTCAAGTGCCTTTGAGCCTCTCCTTTGATTGTATCAAGTCTTTGTTGGAAACAGTATACATTGTGTTGCCCTTAATAGGTCTAACGGAGCTTGGAGAACTTCCCTGCTCTTAATAGGCCTAATGTTATCACATGGAGCCCATGGTGGGAGGAGCTTGCCAAAAAAATGGAACAGGTACAGGGGAACAGGAAGGGCAGAACAGAAAGGAGGAGCTTGAGAATGAACTGGGACCAAGCAAAATTCAGGGGGAGAATGCTTGTTATTTCTGCACTCTGTGTTGATGTTACTTTGTCAGAATGAAGTATGCTCTCTGTTGAAAAAGGGCTTTGTTGCTGTTATAGAAGCCCTCAAAGAGGACTTTACTTCTGCTTAACGAAGTCCTGGGACTTTACTGTTGATTTGTGTTTGATTTTTCAGATGGAAACTTTGCCTGTTGATTTGTGTTGCTTCGTCAGAGAGAAAGTGAATTGAGATGATAGTGCTGATAATGTGTGTAAATATTGTTGTAGCTCTGTTAAGCTAAATGTGTGTAAATATTGTGCAATGCCCATAAACTGACGCATGAAACAGGAGCAGAGAGCTGCCTAAGCATAAGTTCAGGCAAGAACTGCCTATCTGTAAGTCCAGGTAAGAACTGGGAGAATCCAGGCAAGAGCTGGGAGTGGTGAGCCCATGGAAGAGGAGCCAAGGGTTTGGAAGCCAGCCTCAAGTTAAGATGAAAGATGACTTTACCTAGATATTCTGCATTGACAAATGAGATTGTGGCTTACTGTGAGCTAGGGGTGGATGGGAGTGGTGCTTGTACTTCCTTTTGTTTTTTTTGCTTTTTTTTTGGAGGAGGGAAGATAGGGCAGTTGAGGTTAAGTGACTTGCCCAAGGTCATATGGCTAGTAAGTGTTAAATGTCTGAGGTTGGTTTTGAACTCAGGTCCTCCTGACTCCAGGGACAGTGCTTTATTCACTGTGCCACCTAGCTGCCCCATTTTTGTACTTTCTGATACCCCTTAAGGATGATTGGCTTAAGGATGATTGGAAGCCAGTCTGGAGTTGAGATGAAAGAAGACTTGCCTTGGGTACTCCATATTGATTGAGGAGATTGTGACTTACTGAATGATATGTTTTGTTTAAGACTATATGGCCAACTTAGTAATAAATTGTTACGTTATATTGTTGTGAATGTTGTTCTTTAGTTTATTGCTGAATAAGTAGAGTTCACAGTACTATGCAATTAGATCCTTAATGTTATTCACAGCACAGTTCTCAGGAGAGCTGCTAGTGATTGGCTTTATGTGGTGATCAAAAGTACATCAACAGTCCAGAAAAGGGTTTAGCAAACTCTAAAACCAGAGGTGTTAGTCCTCCCTGAACACCTCATACACTCCCTAATATACCTCATGAACCAGAGCATAGTGACCAAACATCAACCTAGATCACACCACCATAGAAACACTGGAAACTTACACTCCCTGACATAACTGAGAAATCAGAAATTCATATAAGTTAGAAGAACAAGTCATACTTACCACCCCAGAGGTGAGTAGAATCTAACTTTAACATAAAGTCCACAGTTGAGAAATAGTGTGGCTAAGTGAACAAAGAAAAATAGCCTGATCACAAAATGCTACTTTGATGACAAGGGAGTTGAAGATATAAACTCAGAAAAGACAATAACTTTAAACATCCACCAAAAATGGAGCATTTTTTTTCTTTTTTTAAGCAATTAATTATTTAGTTTTCAACATTCATTTCCACAAGATTTTGAGTTACAAATTTTCTCCCTTTCTCTCCCCTACTCCCCACCCCAAAATGGCAAGCATACTGAGTACCTATTCCCCCAAACTGTCCTTTCCTATATCTCTCATCCCACCCCCCCCCCTTATTTTCTTGTAGGGCAAGATGGATTTCTATACCCCATTACCTGTATATCTTATTTCCTGGTTTCCTGTAAAAACAATTTTTAACATTTGTTTTTAAAACTTTGATTTCCAGATTCTTTCCATTTTTCTCTCCTCACCCACCACCACTGGGAAGATAAGCAATTCAATATACATAATACATGTGTAGTTATGCAAAACATTTCTATATCCCACTCCCCATTTATTGTATTTTCTCCTTTGACCCTGTCCCTTTTCAAAAGTGTTTGGTTCTGACTACCCTCTGCCCTAATCTGTCCTCTCTTGTATCATCACCCTGTAGGGTAAGATACCCAACTGGGTGTGTATGTTATTCTCTATTTAAGCCAAATCCAATAAGAGTAAGGTTGACTCATTCCCTTTGACCCTCCTGCTTTTCCCCCTATTCTAACAGCTTTCTCTTGCATTTTTATGTGAGATAATTTAACCCTATTCTATCTCTTCCTTTCTCCTCCCAATATATTTCTCTCTCACCTCTTAATTTAATTTTTTAGATATCATCCCTTCATAATCAACTCATACTGTGTCTTCTGTCTATTTATACATGTACACACATACACACAAAAACACACATATACACACATACACACACCTATACATATAGTGAATCAGTCTCCTGAAGTCTGTTCCTGCTGGTCTGTGCCTCCAGTCTTGCCCGGTACAGCTCATGCAGGACTTTGCTCATCTTCTAGTTTAGTGAAATAGACCCTTCCTGTCAGCCTGCCAGTCTGCCGTCAGTGGGAGGCTTGTTCCTCTCTGTCACTTTGTGGGTTCTGTAACACCAAAATTTGTTCAGTCATTTTTTTTTTACAGGTATTGAAGGTGATTGGAGCAGGAGCTCAAGCGAGTACCTGCTTTAACTCTGCCATCTTGGCTCTACCTCTTCTTAAAAATCTCCTAATAGTGGAAAAGAAGAATATGAAAAAAGAAATGAGAGCAATGCAAGATAAATATGAAAAGAGAGTTGACAGTTTGAAAAAAGAGGCACAAAAAATACTGAAGAAAATGAATCTAAAAATTGGACTTGGCCAAGTGGGAAAAGAGGTAAAAAATTTCATTAAAGACAATAATTTTTTTTAAAGAAATTAGAAATGATCAAGGGGAAGGTAATGAATTCATGAGACATCAAACCATCAAGAAACAATAAAACTCAGAAGTTTGAAAATACAGAAGAACGTGTTGAAGATCTCATCAGAAAAACGGTTGATCTAGAAAAGAGGGAAGATAGGGTGAGGAGAGGTAATTTAGGAATTATTGAACTTCTTAAAAGCCGCAATAAAAAAAAGATCTTAGATGTCATATTTTAAGAAATTATAAAGTTACACTGCCCCGATATCTTAGAATCAGAAGGGGAAGTAAAAATTAAAAACAAGCAAACAAACAAACAAACAAACAAAAAACACTGTTCACCCACTGAAAGCCATCACAAATGGAAACTCCTGGGAATATTCCAGAATGCAAAGAAGATGGGATTACAACCAAGGATAATGTATCCAGCAAAATTATTATCCTCCAAAGGGGAAAATGAATATTTAAAGAAATAGAGCTTTAATGAAATAAAGCTTTCTTGATGAAAAGACCAGAACAGAATAGAAAAGTTGACATTCAAACAAAAGAATCAAGAGAAGTATAAAAAGGTAAACATGAAAGTGGAATCATCAAGGACTTAATAAGGTGAAAGTATTCACATCTTTCTGTATGGGAAGATGATACATGCAACTCCAAAGAACTGTATTGTTATTAGGGCACTTAGAAAGAGTCTAAACAGACTGAGGGCATGAATGTGAGTCAGTAAAATTGGGATGATCTCAAAAAAATATGAAGGGGTGGGAAAGAGTCATGTACTGGGACAAGGAGGAGAGAAGGATAGGGAAAATTAGCTCACTTGAAAAAGCAATAGAAGAAAGAACTTTTATAGTGGAGGGGAAAATGGGGATAGTGATAGGTAACATTTAAAACTCATTCTCATTAGAAATGGTTCAGAGGAAAGAAAAAAAAAGAGTGTATATGTTTGTATATATATACACACACATAAATACACGATGCAAACAGATATATACATGCATGCATAAATATATATTTACACACACACACGCACACACACACACACACGCACACATACACACTCAGTCTGATAAAGAAATCTATCTTGCCCAACAAGGTAGAGAAGAAGGAATACATGAAAGGATGGGAGTTAACAAACAAACAAACAAACATAAATTAAGGGAGACAGTGGTCAGAAGCAAAATAGAGTTTTGAGGAGGGACAGAATAAAAAGAGAAAAGGATAAGCAGAAAAAAAATGGGATGGAGGGAAATACAGTTAGTGACTATAACTATGAATGTGAATGGCATGAACTCAGCCATAAAATGGAAGCAAATAGCAAAATAAATTAAAAACCAGAATCTGAAAATATGTTGTTTACAGGAGACACTTGAATCAGAAACATACACCAAGTTAAAACAAAGGGATAAGGCAGAATCTGCTGTACTTCAGCTCAAATAAAAATGACAGTGACAGCAATCATGATCTCAGATACAGCAATTTTTATAAAAAGACCCAATTAAAAGAGATAATAAAGGAAACTATTATTTTCTA
>CM053585.1:280869807-280913840 GCA_028646515.1 Pseudochirops corinnae
ATTTTTCATCATAAGTCCTTGTATTGCTGTGAATAGGTGAATAATTCATAGTTGATCATCCTATTGCTGTTACTGTGTACAATATTTTCATTGTTCTGTTGATATCACTTTGCATCAATTCATGTAAGACTTTCCAGGTTTTCTGAAAGCATCTTGCTTTCACAATAGAATTCGCAGAACACAATAGTATTCCTTCACAGTCATATACTATAACTTTCTCAGTCATTTACCAATTTCTAGGCACCCCCTGAGTTTCTAATCCTTTATCACTACAAAAAGTGCTGTTATAAATATTTTTGTCTATATGAGTTACTTTCTACTTGGGTTTTTATGTCTTTGGAATACAGTGATAGTAGTGGTGTTGCTGGGTTGAAGGGTATGCATAATTTAACAGTTCTTTAGGCATAGTTAAAAATTTCTCTCCAGAACAATTGAATCATTTCACAACTCCACCAGCAATACTTTGGTATTATTATTAGTGTCTGATTTTTCCACATCCCTTAAAATCTTGATTGTTTTCCTTCTGATAAGTACAGGGTGGTCTCTCAGAATTGTTTTAATTTCAATTTAATTTACAATCAATAGCAAGTTAGGGCATATTTTTACATGAATATAGACAGCATTGATCACTTCCTGGAAGACTGTCTTTTCATATCCTTTGACCTTTAATCAATTAAAGCACAACTTATTTAATAAATTTCACTTAGTTCTAGATATATTTGAGAAGTGAAGCCCTTACTAGAGAAACCTATGGCAAAAATGTTTTTCACAGTTATAAATACTAAGTATTTCCCTACTCTCACTACCCCTTATTTATCTTAATCTATCCATTCAATCTATCCTCAAAAAGTGTTTTGCTTCTTACTACCACTTGCTCCAATCCACCTTCCCTTCTATAAGTCCTCCCCCCAAATTCTTATCCCTGCTTATCTCTTTTAATTAGATCTATGTTTACTTTTGCTTTGTCTGAGATCCTGATTGCAGCCTTACTTTTTGCACAAATACTTACTAAATGCAAAAAAAAATTAAATAAAAAACTGATGAGATTACAGCAATTTATAACTAGGATAATATAACATAACCAGGTGGGATTTATACCAAGAATTCAGAGCTAGTTCAATATTAGGAAAACTATTAGCATAGCAGACAATATTAATAACAAAATTAATAGAAATCATATGATTATCTCAACAAACGTAAAAAAAGATTTTGACAAAATATAACACTTGTTCTTATTAAAAACATTAGAGAAGATAGGAATAAATGGAGTTTTCCTTAGGATGATAAGTAGTATCTATCTAAAACATGAGAAAGCATTATATGTGATAAGGATAAGCTAGAAACTTTCCCAGTAAGATCAGGAGTGACACATGGATGCACATTATCACCTGTTTTATTTAATATTGTACCAGAAACATTAGTTTTAGCAATAAGAGAAGAAAAAGTAATTGAAGAAATTAGAAAAGTTAATAAGGAAAAAAAAAAACACTTTTTCTGTCAATCAATCAAGAAGAATTTATTAAGTGCCTATAAAATGTTAGACTCTGGGAATAGAAAGATGAAAGAAAAATGTTTCTTGTCCTCCAGAAGTTTACAGTCTATCCAAGACAGACAACATGTCCATATATAGTTCAAGTCACATGGCCTCCTCAGGTCCATTTCTTCATCTATGAAAAAGGGGGTAAGACTAAGTGGCCTCTGAAGTCCTTTATAACTGCAATTCTATGATGCCAGAAATAGCATATCACTGTAGGAAGATCATTGGGTTATGCCTGAACAAGTTCTGGTATATGAATGTAATGGAATATTATTGTGCTATAAGAAATGATGAGCAGGCAGACTTCAGAAAAACCTTGAAAGACTTGAATGTCCTGGTGCTGAGTTCAGAACCAGAATACTATACACAGTAACAACAATAATGTGTGATGACTGACTTTGTCAGATTTAGCTCTTCTCAGCAATGCAAAGTTCCAAGACAACTCTAAAGGACTCATGATGGAAATTGCTGTCCACATCCAGAAAAACAAACAGACAAAGAAAAAACTATGGCATCTGAATGCACTTTGAACCATATTATTTGCTCTCTCTCTTTCTTTTCTTGTTTGTTTCTTCTTTCTCATGGTTTCTCCCTTTGGTTCTAATTCTTCCTTACAGCATGAATAATGTGAAAATAGGTTCAATATGAATGCATATGTAGAGTCTATATCAAATTGCACATCATTTGGGGTGGGCCAGTAGGGAAGAGACAGGAAAAAAATTAGAACTTAAAATCTTATGGAAGTGAATGTTGAAAACCAACAAATATACAACAATAAATAAATTTATTAAAATTTAAAAAAAAGAAATATGATGTCTAAGCACTTTTTTAAATTATAGGTTTCAGGTAGTCTGATCATTTTTAATTTATCTCTCCTCGATCTGGTTTCTAGGTCAGTTATTTTTCCAATGAGATATTACACATTTTCTTCTACTTTTTTCATTGTTTTGACTTTATTTTATTGTTTCCTGTTATTCTGTGGAGTCATTTGCTTCCATTTGCCCAATTCTAATTTTTATGGAATTATTTTCTTTTTTATAATAAGTTAATTCATTTATTTTTGGTTTTTAGCATTCATTTCCATAAGTTTTAAATTTTCTTCTCATTCCTTCCCTCCCCCAACCTCAAGACAACATGCAATCCAATATAGGTTTTAAATATTCATTTCTTTAAATGTATTTTCATATTAGTCATGTTGTGTAGAAAAATTAGAACAAATGGGAGAAAACATGAGAAAGAAAAACAAAAGAAAATTTAAAAAAGAAAAGAAAATAGGCTGCTTTGATCTGCATTCCGGCTCCATATTTCTTTCTCTGAATATAGATGGCATTTTCCCTCATGAGATTTTTGGAATTGTTTTAGGTCCTTGCATTGCTGAGAAGAACTAAGTGTATCTAAGTCAGTCATTGCACACTGTGACGGTCACCATGTATAATGTTCTCCTGGTTCTGCTCATTTCACTCACAAGGAATTATTTTCTTTAGGGACATTTTATACCTAATTTTCCATTTGGCTGCTTTAATTTTAAGTAGTTCTTCTTTTCAGTAAAATTGTGTGCTTCTTTTACTATTTGAATTTTTCTGGATTTTTAAAAAAAGTGATATTTTCTTTAGTATTTCTGTGAATCTTTTAACAAGCTGGTTAATTCTCTTTTAATGATTTTCTTGCATCTCTCTCATTTCTTTTCCAATTGTTCCTGACATTCTTATGTTTTCTTTATTTTTTTGAAGAATTCTTATTGAGTTTGGATTCAATTAGCCTCTTTCTTTGAAGCTGTTAGTAACTGTTTTCACATTGTTGTCTTCTTCTGAATTTATGTCTTGGTCTTCCCTGCCACTGTAGTAGATTTTTATGGTCAAATTCTTTCTGTTGTTGCTGCTGCTCACTCTATTTTTTAGCCTATTTCTTGATTTTGAACTTTGTGTTAAAATTGGGCTCTGCTCACCTGGGAGTAGGAAGTCTCTCTTCCAAGCTTCAGGCTTTTTAACACTGCTGTTTTCAGAACTAGTTGTGGGGATCTGCAAGTTTTTGGAAATTCTAAGGTGATGTGATCCTAGGATATGTATGATCACAGCTCTCCTGGTATGTGCTCTGGTCTCTATCCAGAAAGAGCTGCTCTTCACCTGAAATTGCAAGTACTGGCACTTCTCTTCAGTTTGGAATTGTCACCATTTCCCCTGCTCCTTTATGAATGACTACCAGCTCCCTCTCCATCTTGGACACAGAACTACATATGACCAACAAAGTTACCAATTAATCAGTATCATCTATATTCAGTACCATAAAAGGGTCCCTTTTAATCTTTTTTCTGACCTGTTGCCTAACCCCCTTAACATCTCTGGTCTGGGAGCTCCTGATGCTGCCCTTGCTTCTGTGGTTCCTGTTGTCACTGCCACATGGAGCAACTCTGGGTGAGCCTCTACCCCAGTGTAATAACCTTTTCCTGTTGACTGCTAATATTTTCTTGGGCTAGAAAAAATAACTTCCCTGACCTTTTGTTGACTCTTGCACTGCAAAATTTGATTTAAAGAGTTATTTTAAAGTCATTTGGAGTGGAATCTCTAAACCACTACTGAATTGAGGGGAGAAAGTGAATAAAAACACCTGAAAGGTACTACCTCACATCTATCGGATTGACTAATATGACAAAAAAGAAAAATGAGAAGTGTGAGAGAGGACATGGAAAAACTGGAACACAGGCATTTTTGGTGGAGTTGTGAACTGATGCAACCATTCTGGGTAGCAATTTCGTACTATGCCCACAAAGCTATAAAACTGTGCATACCCTTTGACCCTGTAATACAACTATAAGGTCTTTATTACAAAAAGATTTTAAAAAGGGAAATGGACCAATATGTACAAAAATATTTATATAAACTCTTTATTGTAGCAAAAATTGCAAATTGAGAGATGCTCATCAGTTGCGGAATGGCTAAGGAAATTGTGGAATATGATTTTTATGTAAGATTATTATACTATAAGAAAATGATGAACAGGATGCTCTTCAAAAAACCTAGAAATACTTCCAAGGATTAATGCAATGTGAAATAAGTAGAACAAGGAGAACATTGTTTATAGTAACATCAATATGTAGGATGATCAACTGTAAATAACTCAGCTATTCCTAGCAATAAAATGATACAACAAAATTCCAAAGGAATTATGAGGAAAAATTATCTCTACTTCTGGGAAAAGAACTGATAACTTCCAAATTAATTTCAAAGCATATTTTTAAACTTTATTTTTCTTGTTTGTAATCTGTATTTTCTTTTGCAATATGGCTGATGTGGAAATATATTTTACATGACTTCACACGCATAATTTTCACAAATATAATTTTAGCTTAAGGTAGCTAAGAAGGATAGTAGATAGAGTAATAGATCTGAAGTAAAAAAGATGTGAGTATGAACTTTTCCTTTGTCACTTACTACCTGGGTATTCTTTAGCAAACCATACCCTCTTCAGGTCCCAGTTTCTTTATCAATAAAATGAGGCAATTGGAGTTGATGGCTTTTCTGACTTTATGCCTTTTTTATAGCATTATCCTAATCTTATGGAACATCTCCTACATTACTTTTTTCATGTATTATTTTCCCCAGTGGGAACAGAACCAATTTATGTAGCATCCTTGATAGTTGAAACTATCTTCTCTTCTACAATTAGCTGCACTAACTACCTGGAGAAATGCACAAGTCTTGCCTCTTATGGATTTAAGCATACATCTGCCACCTTTACTTAACCCACATTCATCAAGATACATAAAATGATGGTAGAGGATAACTAGGTTATTTTGTGATGAATAGCCACAGAATGACAGAGTTGAAAGGACTCTAAGGAATCATCTAGTCTAATCCATACATAACCAGGAATCCTAATAATTAAGATATTTCTATAATAACACCAATCAAGCCAACATTTGAACAGAGCATATAACTGGAAAATTCACTATTTACTGAGTCATAACTATCTTATGAGTGGTGTGTGGATGCTAATCCATGCTGCATTTGGTTCGTTGTCCCAGATCTCTCTATTGGAAACATCCCATTCCAATCCATCCTATTTTATGTGATTACTTGGATACTGACTGAATTATTGTCTGAGAATTTATGGCCCACCTTTTATTTATTGGTCTGCTTGGTGTCCTTAGACAGTTACCACGAACTTTATGTCAGGTATCTGTCACTTATCTCTTCCCTTTAGTCTACTTAACATTCAAGCCTTAATGAAATGGGTGATTTCCAACCTATGATCCTTTGATTGTAACATATTTTGAACTTACCATATTAAGGCGTCTAATTTGACTTTGGGTCTTCATTGATCTGGTTTACCACTAACAACAACCCTCTTTGTGGCACAAAGGCACCATGTATCAGTATGCTTAACCAGATATAATTTTCATGTTACATTATATTTATATATCATATAATATTACATTACAATACATTATATTGTATTGTATTATATTATATTGTATTGTATTGCATTACATTACATTGCATTGCATTGCACCATGTCACATCGTATCATATCATATATCACATTGTGTCATATCATATCATATCGATTATAGTATACTATATCATAATGCACCATACCATACCGCATCATACCATACCGCATCATGCCGTACCGTATCATATCATGCCATATTATACTGTACCATAATATAAAATACTGTATTATATTGTATTGTATTATATTGTATTGTATTGTATTATATTATATTATATTATATTATATTATATTATATTATATTATATTATATTATATTATATATTTTTACATTTTATAAGAACATCTGCCACTTAAAGACAATATTCTTTCACAAAAAAATTTTGCAATCATAAAAAAATGAGTTAAGCAGCAACTCACAAAATAACAATGGTAAAAATACAGCAAAATGATGATTTATAATGATCCCAGTCTAGAAAGAGGTCAAAGGCTCAGTTTTAGGCCAAAGGGTTAATTTTAAAAGCAAAGCAGAAAATATAAAGGTTGGTTTGTAATTTCTGTATTATAAACTTCATTGTAAACTTCATGAAGGCAGAATCCATGCCATGGAACTCTTTATGTGACTCCTCTCCCCAGTACCTAGCATGGTGCTTTCTGAATAATAGATGCTCAATTAATATACAAAGAAAAGAAACTGAGGTACGTTTATGGTAAGTTATGCAATTGCTTCTGGCATATGTTCATTCATCCATTTGATAAGAAATTGTGGAGCCTTCAATATGTTCAAGGTAATGTAAATATATGAAGCTAAATAAGAAATTGTTCCTCTTCTTAAGAAATATAATAGAGTAGAGGCAGTAGTGTTGTGTAGCTCAAATTTGATAAGGAATGTACTCTGTATATGTTAAAGCACTACATAATGCTTAATATTATTATCGTTATTGTTATTGCTCTGAATATCTGTAATCTTATCTAAATTATAAATGCCTGTTGTCTAGAATATGATATATGGTCAAATGGGTAGGCCATATGTACCATGATTGACATATTTTTAATGTACAATACATATTTATTGATTGGGCTAAGGGAAATAAGAGGAAAAAATATACCAGACTTCCAGGGAGTCCAAGACTTAAGGTATTCCTATCACCTTTGGGAGAAAATATTAATTTTCCTTTAGACCATATATACCTCAATGACAGAGTTTATTTTTTGCCGTGTTTGTAATTCTCCATATATCTAAGGATAAGAATCTAATGCAAGTTTAATCACCAATGATGATGTTATGAATTAAGAAGACTGTGGAGGAAAAATATTTCTATTCCAAGAAAGTTTATTCTTCCATGACATTAGACAACTTATCAACTGATCATTAAAACTAATTTCATCATAAATGCAATAATGATTATGGTAAATTAAACTATACCTAATATCTGCATTATAAAAAAGTAATAAAGCATTAATCTCCCACACCACATTATTTTGAATCTATCAGAATCTTATTAAAGGATTATGTATGCCTTGTGCTTAGCTATTATGGCTTTATGGAGTTTTCTCTAAATATGTCTACCCTGAAAGCATAGGAATTATGATACATTTCATATGAAGAAAAAGTCAGAACAGGAAAAAGTCCTTCCTGTTTTCTCCCATCTGTTTTCTTCCCTAACAAAACTTTTTAATTACTCTAAATGTGACTTCTATCTACTCCTCAATTTCATTCTTAAGTCAATTGGTTATATATTTCCTGCTGTTATTAGGAAGCCTCCAAAGTTAATTACTGGAGATAGTTGGATTATTTTTTGCTTATCTTTATTCTGTTGGGACCATATACCATTTGTATGTAGGACCATTATATGAGTCCACTTCAGATACAGTCAATTATATAAGTCTATCAACAGCTATTTTATTATAGGAACAATGGAGACAGAAGGCTTGGGCTCTGTGATGAATGTAGATTAGAAAGAGGTCACCCTGACATACATAATTAGTTTTGCAATGTTAAATTAAGAGATAGTGTTCCCCCAAGGCATCCATACATTCAGACTGAAGCTGCAGGATCTTGAGTCCAGCTCCTGTCTGCTTTTGTCAGCACTGACATGGCTTAATGCACTGCTTGGGTAATGGCATAAGATATTATGGCAAGACTAAATTGCTGTAAAAACAAAATTTGCATAATACTTTGGTCATACTACATATATTTCCCTTTGGAAACATTTGTGCTGCTAAATTATTATGCAAATTTCCAGTAGAGAGTTGGCTTAAACTGATATATGTTCAGGTGCCTTATGAGAACTAAATAGATGCTTAAACAAGGACTCAATAAACAATTGATGATAATATTCAAAAGCATATGAGATTACTGGTCTGTACTATTATATGCTCGTTGTAGGCATTAGCTAAACGAAAAAAAAAGAAAGGTGAACTGAATGGCATTTTACAACTTGTGGAAAAGCATTCAGGATTAGCTTTCCTTCTAACTGTATCTGGATAATTGTTATGGTCTTGGCAAATTGGATCACACAAGAGGGGAAGGTGTCATTCAATTTCAACCAATATTTAATGAATTAGAATGCCTTTTAGAAAGTCTAATTACTTTGAGGTTGTCATGTTTTTCCCCACATTATCTTAACTAGAAAAGAAGGAGAAGAAACAAAAGCAAAACACCAGCAAATGTGTTTTTGCAATATTTACAAGCAAATCAAAATAGAAAAATCTAATCTAATCTATAAAAAGCTAGTGAAGTAAACTCTTCGTCATTTAACATCCTGTTCATTGTTACTTCAATAATCAGTATGCCTCTGTTATACAGTGAGACACTACAAGATCTGGAAAGTACCTCTGGCTTCATCAAAGATTAATTCATATCCAGAACTCATACTACAAAAGTATATTAAATGTTATTATTTGTCAGGGGAGGTGATCATTGGGTACTATATTTAAAAGGAGAATTTAGTCCTGTAATTTTATTGTATGGATATAATCTCTCTATCCATGTAAGTAAGGAACACCTACTGTGAGTAGATATTCTCACATTTTCAGAGTTAACTCAGTCTTAATTCGCTAGGCCACCTATATGGTTAAGTAAGCTCATGGTTACACAGCTAGAATGTATTAGGACAGATTTAGAAGCTATGTCTTCTCAACTCTGGTGCTTTCCAAACACTATGCCATGCCATCTCTCAATTTGTTAAATCAATTAGGAATATTAATAAGATACTTCTCTGTCAATCAAAATCTTCAACTACATTAGCCTAATCTCTGACAAGCCCACAAAATAAATTAGATTTAAATATCATAATCTATATTTTTGAGGTATAAGCCCAATTCTTTTAACTAAAAATATTTACTAATAGTAATCCTCCCAATAGAAGAATGAAAATGATTGTTGTGTGTGTTGATTCCAACCCCAGCTCCCTTTGATTCCTTGCATTATTCCTTAAGTATAGCATATTGTAAATATGAATATGCATGTTTTATCTTCTTTGCTTTTTTTTTAAGCATAGGGTTTTTTTTTTTAGTTTCAAATTCTTTTCTTTGCTGAGTACATCCTTGACCCATTGAGAAGGCAATAAAAACAAATCTTGTTACAAAAATGTATAGTGATACAAAACAAATTTCCACATTAGCCATGTGTAATGCCAAGCAAAGGCAACTTCCAAGGTTCGGATTACCAGCATAGCAAACCCCATTTATTCAGCAAACATTCACAGAACAGAGAAAGTCAAAATACAGTATAACTCATTCATTTAGCAAGTAAGTTCTCAATTCAATTGCAAAGTACCAACGTACAAGTATCCTACCCCTTGATCAGTAGTCAAAGTAGCCCACTCATCGACAGTACATTAATTTAGTCTCTTCTCAATTGGAGAATAGTTTCTAATCATAAAAAAGTACATTCATTTAGTCAATTACAGAGCACCAAAAAGGCCAAAGGTTTCCCACCCCTGGACACTACTGAATTATAATACCATCCATTAGCACCAAGCACTTTCTCAAAAGGGGCAGGAGAGCACAAAAGGCCATCCATCCTTAAGCTATAACAAGGTTAAGATATCATCTCAGCACTGAAAACCCAAGGAATGGCCTTTCTTTCATCTTGACCCAAGGAAAGCCCTCAGCAATCTCAGTTCCTGGGGAGATAAGGCTCAACAAAACTACAGCCAGAGTCCTCATCAAGTCACTCTCTGCCTGTAGAACAGTCCCAGAACCCCTGAAAACATCAGAAAGTCCCTCTTCCAGGATTTCAGTGAAGATAAAGCAAGAAAATCCTCCTTCAGGGCTTCTGAACCAGCAGCCAGTTTCCAGGACCTCTACAACAGCAGCACTGTCCTTCACCAGCAGATGAATCTGGCAAAACAACATCAAAACAGACAGACAAAATATTGGCATCACAGCCATGCCTCCTCAGTTCTTGGCAGCTCCAGCGGGCAGTTCTCAAAAGTCCTGGGCAGCTCCAACATGCTGTCATCAGTCTTTCTCTCAGCAACTCAGGCTTCATGATACTGGATACTGCTCTCCAAAATTCCTTCTGGCCTTCTCTCAGCTTGGGCCTCTCTCTCAATTCACGGCTCCTCCCAGTTCAACCCTCTCTTTTCATGTCAACAAGTCCATCCCACAAATGAGATTCACAAGCTCTGGGTTTTAACACTCAACCCCAAAACCAAGCCAAAAAAGTGGCATATCCAAATTCCAATAGGAAACATACTTCAGTCTCTACTCTGAATCTATCAGCTCTCTATGTAGAGATGGAGCATGTCTCATTGTCAACCTTTTGAAGCAATGATGGGTTGTTTTGTTGATCCATGTTATTAAGTCTTTCAAAGTTGATCATCTTATAATACTGCTGATACTGTGTATTTGTTCTAGTTTTGTTCACTTTACCTTTTTATCACTTCCTACAATTCTTCCAGGTTTTTCTGAAATCATTTCCTTCATCATTTCTTTTTTTTTGCTGTTATAAACTATTTATCAATAAACAATGCCAGTGAAGTAGTTTACTTCTTCTTGGACACACGCACAGGGCAACCTTTGCAGCCTGTAGTCTTGGTGTGCTGGCCTTGGACCCGGAGACCCCAGAAATCCCTAAGCCCATGATGTGCCCAAATCTTCTTCAGTCACTCCAAATATTCATGAAGCTTATTGTCCAGACCATTGGCCAGAACCTGGCTATATTTTCCATCCTTTACATCCTTCTGTCTGTTAAGGAGCCAGTCTGGAATCTTGTATTGCCAGGGATTCTGCATGATGGTGATCACATGCTCCACCTTATCTTCAGTGAGGTCACTGGCCCTCTTGGTGAGGTCAATGTCTGTTTTCCTCAGTACTACATGAGCATATCTTCAATCCACACCCTTGAGGGCTATGATGGAAAAAGCTATTTTCCACCATCCATCAATGTTGGTGTTGAGCACTCTCAAAATGTGCTGGAACTTCTCAGGGATTACAAGAGCAACAGTGGCATGAGAACCTTCTCTGGAAGCCCTTTATCATTTCTTAAAGCACAATACTATTCTGTCACATTTATATATCATAATTTGTTTGTCCATTTCCCATTTGGTGAGTATTCCTTAAATTCCTAATTCTTTGCCACTACAAAAAGGGCTGCTACAAATATTTTTATATATTAATTTTTTCCTGTTTCTTTGATCCCCTTGGGATTCAGTAGTGATATTTCTGGATCAAAGGATGTATATACTTTTATAACACTTTCAGCATAGTTCCAGATTGTTTGGACCATGGCTCCACCAACAGTGCGCTAGTGTACCTATTTTCCCATATCCCCTCCAGCAATTGTCATTTTCCTTTTCTTGTAATCTTAGCCACTTTGATAGATGTGAGGAGTACCTTAGTCATATTTTAATTGGAATGTCTCTAATAATAGTGATTTAGAGCGTTTTTATATGGCTATTGATAGCTTTTATTTCTTCCTTTGAAAACTATTGGCATATTTCAATGATCAATTTAAGAATGACTATTACTATTGAAAATTTGATTCAATTCTGTATATACTTTTCAAATGAACCTTTATCAGAGAAACTGTATACAAATATTATTTTCCTTGGTTTCCTGTTTTTTTTTTTAAACCTAATTTTGCTATGTTGATTTTTTTTGTTACATCAAAACATTAAAATATTACATTAAAATCATCTATTTCATCTCCTGTTGACATCTCTGTCTCTTGTTTGGTCATGAATTTTTTCTCCATCCACATATCTGATAAACAATTTCTTCCATGGATCTCTAAGTTCCTTATGTTGTCACCTGTTATGTCTAAATGATAAACTCATTTTGACCTTATTGTGGTATACATTGTGAGGTGTTGGTCTAGTTTCTGCCATTTGACATTCCACTTTTCCAGGCCATTTTTGTTAGATAGTGAGTTCTTTCTCTGATAGCTAGGACTCTTGGGTTTATCAAACCCTAGATCAAAAGCCCATTTGTTTTTGTTTATTGTTTACCTAATGTCTTCCACTGATAGACTTTTCTATTTCTTACCAATACCAAATTGCTTTGGTGATTACAGCTTTGTAGTACAGTGTGAGATCTGATACTTCTAGGCCCCCTTTCTTCCCATTTGTCTTTGATTTCTTTGATATTCTTGATATTTGGTTCCTGACAATAAATTTTGTGATCCCCCCACCTCTAAAAAACATTTCATTTGAAGTTTATTGGCATGACATTGAGTAAGAAAGTTAATTTAGCTAGTGTTATCATTTTAATATGCTATCTTGGCTTCATGAAAAAATAGCATTTCTTTGAAACTATCTTCATTTGCTTGAAGAATGTTATGTAATTGTCTTCATATAGTCCCCATATTTATCGGTACATAGACTTGCAAATATATCTGTAGTTATTTTAAATGGAGTTTCTCTTTCTAATAAAATCTTTTGGTAATATACAGAAATGATGAGAGCCTGTATGGGTTCATTTCATATCACACAATTTTTCTGAAGTAATTGTTTCAATTGGTTTTTTAGCTGGTTTTCAATAACTCTCTAGACAAGTCATTATATTCATATATATGCATGTGCATGTAAATAATCATCATCATTGCCTGTAGGTATCCTTCAATTTCTTATCTAATTGCTATCATTTCTAATACAACATTGAATAGTAATAATAATGTTGAACGTCCTTGCATCAAGCCTAATCTTATTAAAAAGGTTTCCAGCATCTCTTAAATACAAATAATGCTTGATCTTGATTTTATACAGATGTTGCTCTGTCATTTTCAGTCATGTACAATTCTTTGTCACCCCATTTGGGGTTTTCTCCTTTTTTTTTTTTAAGGGTTTACTGTAAACTTTAATCATTTAAGGATACTAGGGATAAAGACAAGGGATCTCATGGAACAGCTGGCCTAAAAGGGAGTTTAGGCCAGAAGGACCCCAATTTCCTTCAGTGCAGCAGAAGGGTTTTCTTGGTAAAGATGTTACAATGGTTTGTCACTTCCTTCTCCATTTGATTTTCTAAATGAGGATATTCTTCTTTTTTCATTCTTTAGAGAAGATACAAATCTAACTTGGTCATAGTATGTGATCTACAGGACATTCGGGTAATTTCATGGTAATATGATATTTGTTTCTTTTTTGCTTCAATGTTCATTAGGGAAATTTCTCTATAGGTTTTTTTTTTTTAACTTCCATGGTTTATGTATCAAAAACATAGTTATGTTATAGAAGAAAATTGTAATAGCTCCTTTGCCATTTTCAAAATTCATGTGGTATAGTGTTAACTGGTCTTTAAATGTTTGATAAAATTCATTTTTAAATACATGTTGGCTTAGATTTCCTCCCCCACCCCCCTTGGGAGGTCATTTTGGCTTACTCAATTTCTTTTTCTGGGATTTAGTTATTTAAGCATTCTGTTTCCTGTTCTATTTCTACTTCATTTAACTTTTTCTTTCTTTTTTTTTTTCTGGAGGAAGGAAAGCAAGGCAATTGGGGTTAAGTGACTTGTCCAATGTCACACAACTAGTAAGTGTGTCAAGTGTCTTGGGCCAGATTTGAATTCAGGTCCTCCTAATTCAGGGGCCAGTGCTCTATTCACTTTGCCACCTAGCTTCCCTCCACTTCATTTCGATTGTCAGTTTTACTGGGACATATTTGGACAACATGACTTTTAATAATGATTTCTAGTCCCCTTCCCTGACTGCAAATTCGTGTTTTTCATTCTTGATGCTGCTAATTAGCAATCAGTTTATGTCTTAAACCAAATTAACCAATGTTTTATCTATCTTATCTTCATACTAGCTTTTAGTTTCATTAATAAGTTCAATTTTTAAATTCAATTTTGTTAATCTCTTTTTACTTTTCATGATTTCTCTTTTGGTATGTAATTGGAGCTTTTAATTTACTGGTTTTCTAATTTGTTTGTTTTGCATTGCATACCTGAATCACTGAACTATTCTTCCTTTCATTTGTTTATGTAAGCCCTTAGAGATAAGGATTTTTCCACAAGCATTTCTTTTGTTGCATCCTACATATTTTGTCATGGGATCTCATTGGTATCATTATGTTTAATGAAATTATTGATTGTTTCTATGAATTTATTCTTTGATCCTCCCATTCTTTAGTTTTAGGTCATTTAGGTTTGATTCAAATTTTTATCTGTACTTCAAAGAAAATTTATTGAAAGCAATTTATGGCATTATGGTAGGAAAACAGATGTAATTAATATCTTTCTGCATTTGTTTGACAGTTTCTTATTTCCTAATACATGGTCAATTTTTGTGATGATTCTTTGCAGAGCTGAGAATAAAATATACTCATTTCTGTTCTAATTCAAGATTTTCCAGAGGCCTATCATATCTAGCTTTTCTAAAATTCTGTTTATCTCATTTATTTAATGTTATGGTTAGATTTATCAGGATCAGAGAAGGAATTGACTGAGGTCCCTCACTGTTCTAATTTTATTGTCTCTTTCCTTCTATAGTTCATTTTACCTTTTTTAAAAAAGAATATGGATGCTATGTAACTTTGTGCACATATTTGGTATTGATATTAATTGATTGGTATAGTACTTCTTAGAAAAAAATATCATTTCACTGTTTAATCTCTATTAATTGCATTTATTTCAGCCTTTACTTTGTCTGAGAAAGTAATTGCTATTCCTGCATTTTTTTTTTCTTTCAGCAGAAGCATAATAGATTCTGCTCCAACTAATTATTATTTTTTTTACTATATTTGCATCTTTCTCTTTCAAGTTTTTTTTTTTTCCTCTTGGAAACAACACATGGTGGGATTCTGACATCCATTCTGCCATTCTAGTCTATTTTATGGGTGAGTTCATTCTATTCATGTTCATAATTATGACTGGTAAATATATATTTTCCTTTATTGGTTTATCTTTTTATTCTTCTCTTTTTAAACTGGTCCCCTTGTCAAGAGTTTGCTTTGCCTCTGATCACTGTGTCCTTTAATCTACCCTTCCTCTTAACCCTGCCCCCTTCTCTGTACCTTGGTAGTTCCTTGTTGAGTAAGATGAATTCCTGTATTCAACTTTGTATGTATGTTTATTCTTCCTCCCTCGAGCAAGTTCTAATGAGAATGAGGTTCAAGTGTTGTTCATTCTTCCTCTCCTTGCTCCTCCATTATATAAACTTTTCCTTGTGTCACTCATATTTTGGAGATAATTTCCTTTATTCTTCTTCTCCTTTCCCCTCTCTTTCAGTACATTCATCTACCCCACCCTTCCATTTTTCCTTCAAAATCATGCCAATATAATAAAATCACACCAGGATCATCTTTGTAATAAACTTCCTTTAAGAGCACTATTATGATAAAGTTCTGAGTGTTTTTGTTATGTTTTGATATCTCATAGAGTAATTACATTCCATTTGGGTTATTCTAATTTTTAAGAAGTTATTTTCTTCAATATGGTTTTATATCTATTTTATAACTTGGCCAATTCTCATTTTCAAGGAGTCATTTTCTTCAAAGATATTTTCTTTCTCTTTTTCAAAACTGTTCATTCTCTTTTCATACCTTCTAAGATACGATTCATTTCTTTGCCTCCTTTCCCCTTTACTGCCATTATTTAATTTTTTATTGTTCTTTTTAATCTCTTTTTAAAAAATCTTCTAAGAATTTTTGTTAGGTTTGTAACCAATTTGCTTTTCTTTTCCTCTGAGGCTTTGCCTATAGATGTTTAAAATACTTATCTAGTTCTGTTTATATCTTTAGCTTTCTATCACTAAGTTAACTCTTTAAGATTATTTTTATTTGTTTCTACCCCTTGTTCTTCCAGGTTACTTTTTGACTTTTGACTTCATGTTAGTATGTTAGTATTGGCTTCTGCTCACTTTTGGGGGAGATTGCTAGCCTAAGCTTCTGTCTTTTTAAACAATTCTGTTATTTTTATAACTCAGTCTAGAGGCCTACAATTGTTTAGTGTTTCTAAGGTAGTGTGATCTAGAGAGAAGTTTGTTCCCTACTCTCCTGGTCTGAGCTCTCCATGTTCCTGATCCAGATTTGGGTCTGTTGGTTGTATACAGTTAAGGTTCAGTGGACTGCTGCTGGACTAAGTTAGTTAGCATGCTAGGAATTTTTGTAGGTTCAGAGTGACTGACTTGCTTGACTTGTTTGTTTCCTTCTCTGATTTGAAGGTTTATCGTAGGACTAAAATTTAGAACTGAGTCTACCCTCCACTCAACTTCAGAGCTATACATCTGTTTTTAAAAACTTTTTTTTCCATTTTTTTTTTTTTTTTACGCAGGTGGATCCTCTCTTGTTCATGACCTTTCCTCTCCACCCTGGAAATATGAATACAAATTGGGTAATGGACAATAGTTGCCAAATTTCACTTTTTCCTATTCCCAGTGCTGGTTCAAGGATCCACTGGAACCTCTTTCTGGTCCAGTGCTTCTTTTTCTGGAGTTCAGTCTTGCCACCCTTAATGTTTATGTGTACTAGAATGGTCCTAGTCACTTGCTGCTACTGTCTGCTACTGCCATTGCACTGTACTCCTGGTCAACCCCACCCCATGATCCATAAACCTTTCTCTTCTATCTTCTTAAGCTGCCCTGGTCGGGAAATAATGATGCACTTTGATTTTTGCCATGACTTTTCTGATCACAATTCAGTCTGTCATGTTTTCTAGCTTATTATGGAAGAGGCATGTTGGAGGATATCAGCAAAAAATAATGACTCTCACTCTATCATCTTGATTCTGCCCTCTAAATGTGCCTTTTAAAATGAAAGCCAGTTGTCCTTGAGTTTATTCTTAATATGGTGCTAAAAGGATGGATTAAAAAAATGGAGGTAGGAGAAAAGTGAAGGGTCAAACACTGTCACAGCCTACACATGGCTCAAATCTCTACCTCCTATTTTAGAAGATGAATAATCAATATGTTTATCCTCATTATTCAAACAACATACCAGTTCCTAAATCTTCCCTTCTGAATGACCATAGGTTTTAAGAGGAAGACTCAATGGAAATGATCTATAAAAGTTTGCAAGAAATGAATTTTATTTATTGATTTGTTTGTTTGCTTATTTATTTGTGTGTTTATTTATTTATTTACTTACTTACTTACTTATTTACTTATTTATTTATCTCCTCCAGCACTTAGCACTGAGTTGTACACACAGACATTTCATAAATGTTGTTTGGAAGAATGAATGGTTGTTCTACTTTAAAATTACACACACACACACACATATATGTATACACACACACACACACACACACACATAAATATATGAGATAGACGATAAAGAAAAAATACTAGACTTGCCGTTCAACTGAAAAGAACATCTTCCAGACACTAAAAATTGCTGGTCAGTGTTTATCTCTATAGATAATGTCAGTGGAATAAAATATCACATAATAAACATCTTCTGATGTCATTCAAATGCCAAGGTAAAGCCAATTATTTATTTTATAATTACTGTTTTCTAGAAAATGAACGTTGAAGAAAAGTTGAGATGTATTTGAAATATAAAGACACTGATCCTATGACAACCTAATATTATGGTGGGCTTTTTTTTTCCTTCCACAGAGTGATTGATGTACCAGAGATCTAATTATTTTGTCAGATGGACACAACAATACTTGAATAGGAAATTTATGCAATTTTTATATTGATCTGTTGAATCCTGACCTATATTACCCTGGTATCCTATAATTTTCATTCATTTCTTTTTCTTTACTGACTTCAAAACTGTCTATGACTAGCCTCCGTTTCTCTAAATTCTCATCCACTTATTGTACTATGTGAACTTGCGTTGATGTGCCAACTCATTTTTTTTTTCTATTCTGGGTCTCTAAGGAGAGGAAATTAAGGGGCTATAAAACATTCCTTTTCTTTTTGAGTTACTTTGAACATATTTTGTATTTCCTTATCTGGGTATATGTTATATCCCACTCCACCTAAATTCTATCATGAAATATAATGCAATTTTCTTGAGAGTAAGGACAATTTTATGTGTTTTATTTTATCTTAAATGCCTAGTATTAGACCTTCAACACACACATGTGTATGTGTATATGTCTATATGTGTGTGTAATGTATGTATGTGTTTTTATGTCTATGTGGATGTCTATGTGTCTATTTATGTATATATATATATATGTGTGTGTGTATGTGTATATATGTCTATGTATACATATGTGAAATATATATATATTCTAGACTTTTTATATATCTATATCTATCTATATCTATATCTATATCTATATCTATATCTATATCTATATCTATATCTATATCTATCTATTTATCTATCTATCTATCTATCTATCTATCTATCTATCTATATCTCTGTATCTACATCTGTATGTATATCTATATAAATTCCCTCCCCAGGGGGAAAAAAAAAAAAAAACATAGATAGGCAAAACACAGAAAACACTAGCATTTAGGAATATCAGGAAAAGAAGTCTTCTTCTTTGGCAAAGCAATATTAAAGGTATATTTTAAAGTAAGGGAATCCAAGAGACAGAGATGAAGAGGGCCAGAATTCTAGGCATTAGGAATAGCCAGTGAAAATATCAGACTTGCTAAATCGTATGTCTTGTGCAAGCAACAGCAAGCAGGCCAGCCTCATTTGTTTGCTGATAATGTGGAAATAAGTTGTCAGACAATTGGAGAGGTAGGAAGGCTATGGGGATTTAAATACCAACCATATGATTTTATATTTATTCCTGGAGATTAGTGAACCTTTTGTATTTTATTGAATAGGAGGGTAAAATGGTCAAAAATGCTTGTTACAAAATTTTAATTTAACTCCTGAGTATAGGATGGACGATAATCAGTAAATATTTGATGCAAAGAAAGCAACCAGAAGGTTATTGCAACACTCCAGACATTAGTGGAGGAGGAACTCATGGTGGTAAAACCAGGATAGAGAATGGGACATACATGAGATATACTATGAAGGTAGAATGAATATAACTTGATAAGAGATTGAATAACAAAGGGGGTGAGAAAGGGTGAGAAATCAAAGATGACATCTAGGTTGTAAAGCTGACTAATTGAGAGAGTGGTGGTGCAATAAAAAAGCAACAGCAATAATAACATTAGAAAGATGGAAATGCTTAGGGTTAGACAAAGAGTTATGTTTTTGACATGTTAAGTTGTGATATCCTTGGGATATCTAATTTAAGATGTCCGTCAGACAATTGGAGACACAAGATTCGAGGTGAGGAGAAAAGTTGTGGCTAGATACATAGTTCAGAGATGACATTAAAATCCATGAGAGGTGGAGTAGAGCCAAGATGGTGGAGCTAAAACAGGACCTCTGTGCTGCTCAGGATCCTAACAGCTCCAATATATATTAAAAAATGACTCTAAACATATTTTAGAGCTACAGAACTCACAAAGTGAAAGAAAGAAACAAATCTCCTGCTGAAGTCAGCCTGGCAGGTCAACAGGAAGGAACTATTGCACCTCTCTAGGAGCTGAGAACAGGCTCCAGTGAGCCATGGTTCTGGTCCCAGGGGGGCCCCAAACACTCCCCAGTGGAGGCCAGAGAAGACTTCAGGAGAGTGAATCACCAGCAGCTGTGGCTATTTCCAGACTTCTCAATCCAGAAACACCAAAAAGAAAGTAAAAAGGCAGGAAGTAACTCTGTTGGAAGGGAAAAGGAAGAGTGTGGTCCAGGCCTTGCCCCCAGGGAAAGGAATGGCAGAGGAGGGGTGGCAACCACATGGCTGACTCCAGAACTCCTGGCCTGCAGATTGGAGGGGGACATAGTGACCATCCAGAGGGGAATCTCTCTTACTTTAACTTCCTTGGATCTTGATCATAGTCTTAAGTGTTAGTCCTGGGGTATTTGGCCAGTATGCCAGAGCTTGTGGAGGCTGCAGATAGGGCACCCTCCTAATAGCTCTGGCAGATGTGAAAACCCCAGCAATTTGGGACATAGCTCTATGTAATGTGGAAGCAGAGTTCAACTGTGGCAAAGAGCTCAAAATGGCTGGCAATATGAGCAAGCAGAGGAAGCACAAACAGACGAAAGAATTTATTTTGGGGGACAAAAAAGGATCAAAGCATGGAATGGGAAGAAGATCATAAAGTCAGAACTCCTGCATCAAAAATTTCCAAGAAAAATATGAATTGGTCACAGGCAGCAGAGGACCTCATAAAGGAAAATAAGAGAAGGAAAAATTGGGAAGAGAAATGAGAATGATGCAAGAAAATCATGAATTGCATATCAACAGCCTGCTTAAGAAGACCTCCCCCCCCAAAAAATTGAAGAAAATAACACATTAATAAATAAACTAACCCAAAAGGCAAAAGAGACCCAAAAAGTCAATGAGGAGAAGACTGCCTCAAAAAGCTGAATTTACCAGAAGGAAAAGGAATTTCATAAACTCACTAAAGAGAATAATTCCTTCAAAATTAGATTGGAGCAAATGGAAGGTAACAACTTTATGAGAAATCAACATACAGATACAAAACAGACCCAAACAAATGAAAAAAAGAGAAGGCAATGTGAAATACGTCATTGGAAAAGTCACTGACTTGGAAAATAGATCCAGGAAAAATAATTTTAAAATTATTGGACAACCTCAAAGCCATGATCAAAAGAAAAAAAGCCTAGGCAACATCTTTCAAGAAATTATAAAGCAAAATTGCCCTGGTATTCTAGAACCAGAGCGCAAAATAGAAATAGAAAGGAATTGCAGATTGCAATAAAATGAGTCTAAAAAAATTTTAGAGCTATAGAAACCACAAAGCGACAGAGAGAAACAAATTTTCCACTTAAGGCAGCCCAGCAGGTGGACAGGAAAGGTCCATAACACCTTCCCAGGAGCTGAGACCATCTACATGTGAGCCCATGGTTTTAGCCTCAGGGTGATCCTGACCAGCCCTGGCTTGAGCTGACTTTGGGAGAATGGATCACCAGCAGCTGTGGTGGTTTCTGGCCTTATCAACCCCAAAATGCCAAAGACAAAGGAAAAGGTCAGTGTAGACTCTGTGAGAACTGGTGGACCAAGAGTATGGTCCTGCCACTACCCTTGGAATGAGAAGGCAAGAAGCAGCAGAGGCACTGTGGCCATGTAGCTGCCTCCATGTGGCTGCTTCAGAAGTCCCGGCCTGCAGATTGTAGGGGGATCAAGCAACCATTCAGAGGGTAATCAGTCTTTCTTTAACCTGCTTGGATATGGATCACTGTCTTGGGTGTGTGACCAGTGAGCTAAAGCATGTGGGGGCTGGAGAGAGGGCACCTAACTAATAGGTCTGGTAGCTGTGAAAACCCCAGCAAAGGATCTCCTCTCCAGAAGCAGAGTTCTGCTGTGGAAAAAAGCTCAAAAGTCAAGTAATTCAGTGGCAACATGAGCAAGCAAAGGAAGCAAAGCAAGCACAGCAATCAAATCTTAGATTCCTTTTTTTGGGATGAAGAGGATTAAAGTATGGAACAGGAGAAAGAAAATTAAGTCAGAGCTCCAGCATCAAAAGGTTCCAAGAAAAATATAAATTGGATACAGGCTATGAAGGAGCTCAAGAAGGATTTTGAAAAGTCAAGTAAGAAAAGTGGAGGAAAAATTGGGAAGAGAATTGAGAATGATGCAAGAAAATCATGAAAAGCAAGTCAACAGCCTGACTGAAGAAAATAATACCTTAAAAAATAGGTTAACTCAAATGGCAAAAGAGGCTCAAAAAGCCAATGAGGAGAAGAATGCCTTTAAAAGCTAAAATTGCCAGATGGAAAAAGAATCTCAAAAGCTCACTGAACAGACTAATTCCTTCAGAATTAGACTGGAGCAAATGGAAGTTAATGACTTTATGAGAAATCAAGATACTATTAAACAGATCCAAGCAAATGAAAAAAGAGAAGGTAATGTGACATATGTCATGGGAAAAACCACTGACCTGGAAAATAGATCCACTAGAGATAACTTAAAAATTACTGGACTACCTTAAAGTCATGATCAAAAGAAGAACAAAGAAATCATTCTTCAAGAAATTCTCAAAGAAAATTGCCTGGATATTCTGGAACCAGAGGGCAAAATAGAACTTGAAAGAATTTACCAATCACTTCTTGAAAAAAGTCTCCAAAAGAAAACTCTTAGGAATATTATAGCCTGGTTCTGGAGTTCCAGATGAATGCAAAAATATTATAAAGAGCCAAGAAGAAACAATTTCAATATTGTGGAAAAACAATCAGGATAACACATGATCTAGCAGTTTCTACATTAAGGGAATGAAGGGCATGGAATATGATATTCCAGACATCAAAGGAGGTAGGAGTAAAACCAAGGATCATTTACCCAGCAAAACTGAGTATACTGTTTCAGGGGAAAATATGGTCATTCAATTAGGTGGATGACTATCAGGTATTCTCGATGAAAAAAACAGTTAAATAGAAAATTTGACATTCAAATACAAGAAGCAAGAGTAACATGAGAAGGTAAACAGGGAAAAGAAATCATAAGGAACTTATCAAAGTTGAAATATTTACATTCATACATGGTAAAACGATACTTGTAACTTACAGATAAAGTTACTTTTCTCAGTGTGAGGATAGTTGAAGGGAATACAAATGTGTTTGTGTATATATATATATATATACATATATATGAGTGTATATATATATATATATATATATATATATACACACACACACACACACACGCACACACACACACACAGGAGGGTATATCTGTGCATGAATACATATGTGAGTGTGTGTATATGTGTGTACAGGTATACATGCATAGAGGACACAGGATCAATTGAATAGGAAAAGATGATATTTTAAAAATAAAATTAAGAAGTGAGAGAGGAATATAATGACAGAAGAGAGGGAGAGATAGAATAAGGTAAATATTTCATACACAAGAGGCAAGGGAAATCTGTTACAATGGAGGGGAAGAACAGGAAGGCAAAAGAGAATGGTCAACCTTACTCTCATTGAATTTGACTTCAGAGGGAATAACATACACTCTAAATTGGGTATCTTACCCTGTAGGAATGTATGGGGAAAGGGGATAAGAGGGGGATGAAAGAAGGGAGGGTAAATTGGGGGGGAGGGTATTTAGAAGCACACACTTTTGAAAGGGGACAGGGTCAAATTAGAAAATAGAACAAGTGGGGAGCAGGATAGGATGGATGGAAATATAGTCACTCTTTCACAATATATCCACTATGAAAATGTTTTGTGTAACTACACATTTACAACCCATATTGAATTGTTTATTTTCCCAGTGAGGGTGGGTGACAAGGAAAGAAGGGAAGGAATCTTGAATTCAAAGTTTTAAAATCAAATGTTTAAAAAAAATATTATTATTATTTTTACAGGCAACTGGGAAATAAGATACACAGGCACTGGGATATGGAGACCCATCTTGCCCTACTGGAATGTCAGTGAGGGATGGGGGAGGATATAGGAGAGAGTAGATTGGGAGAGGGAGTATTGAGTGGAATCAATGCTCTGGGGTTGTTGATAGTGGACAGATGGGGAGAAAATTTGTAACTCAAAAATCTTGTGGAAGTGAATGTTGTAAACTAAAAATAAACATTAAATTTATTTTAAAGAGATAAAGAAAAAGATCCCAGAAAGAAAACTAGGGATGTTTTAGCCAAATTCCAGAGTTCCAAGGTCAAGGAGAAAATATTGCAAGTAGTCAGGAAGAAACAATTTGAGTATTTTGGAAACACAATCAGGATAACACAAGATCTGGCAGCTTCTATGTTAAGGAATCTAAGGGCTTGGAGTATGATATTCTGGAGGCCCAAGGAACTAGGATTAAAATCAAGAATCACCTACCCAGCAAAACTGAGTATAAGGCTTCAGGGAAAAATATTATCATTTCATGAAATAGAGGACTTTCAAATACTCTTGATGAACAAACCAGAGCTGAACAGAAAATTTGACATTTAAATACCAAAAGCAAAAGAAGGATGAGAAGGTAAACAGGAAAAAAGAAATCATAAGGAACTTATTAATGTTGAACTATTTACATTCCTACATGGAAAAATGATAATTGTAATTCATGAGACTTTTCTCAGTATGAGGATAGTTGAAAAGAATATATATGTGTGTGAATGTGTGTGTGTGTATACATGTGTATATGTGTGTGCACATACATTTATGTATGTATAGGAGGGTTTATGTGTTTATAAATATATGTGTGAGTGTGTGTATATGTATGTACATGTATACATAGACAAAAGGCAAAGGATGAGTTGAAATAAAGGGATTATATCTAAAAACACAAAATTAAGATGTGAAAGAAATATATTGGGAGAAGGAGAAAGGGAGCCATAGATTAGGATAAATTACCTCATATAAAAGAGGCAAGAGAAAACTGTTACAATGGAGGGGAAAAGTAGGAAAATGAAAGGGAATGGGTCAACCTTACTCTCATTGAATTTGGCCTAAGGAGGGAAGAACATACACACTCTATTGGTTATCTTACCCTACATGAAAAGGGGGAGGGGAGGATATGAGGGGGCATGATAGAAGGGAGGGCATATTGGGGGAGAGGGTAGTTAAAGGAAACAATTTTGAAAAGACATAGTGTCCAAGTAGAAATTAGAATACGTGGGGTTTGGGATAGGATGAAGGGAATTCTCATTAGTTTTTCACAGTAAAACTACTATGGAAATGTTTTACATAACTACATATGTACAACCTATAGTGAATAGTTTTTCTTCCCAATGGGGGTGGGTGAGGAGGGAAGAAGGGAAAAAAATCTGGAACTCAAAAGTTTTTAAAACAAATGTTTAAAAAAATTTCTGGTTACATACAACTGAGAAATAAGAAATATAGGCACTGGCATATCACAATCCATCTTGCCCTACTAGAAAGTGGTGGTGGTTTTGGTGGTGGTGGTGGTGGATGAGAGAGGATGTGAGAGAGAAGAGATTGGAGGAAGAGGCATTAAGTAGGCTTAATATTTTGGGGTGGTGGGTAGGGGAAAGATGGGGAGAAAAATTTGTAACTCAAAATATTGTGAAAGCCAATGTTGAGAACAGAAAATAAATAAATTGGAAAAAAATTTAAAAAATTAAAAAAACCCATGAGAGGTGATGAAATAGTCACATAGTACAATATAGAGGAAGAATAGAGGCCAGGATAGTGTCTTGGGAGAGGAGAGCATAATCACATAAGATTTCTGGTTATGAGACCAGATACTGGGGATTCGAGTCCATTTAACTCTTTGGAAGTATATTTTCTTTTATGAACATTTTTCCTTAAAAGGTCAAGGGTGAAAAGAAAGATCCTATGTGCATCAAAATATTTATAGCAGTATATTTTGTACAAGCAAAGAATTGGAAACAAAATAGATGTCCATTGATTGTGAAATGGGTAAACAGGGCATTGCATTAATGTAATGGATTGTTAGTGGGCCATTAAAAGCAACAAATATAAGAAATTTGGAGAAACATAAGAAAACATTAAAAAAGATACAGCATAAAGTAACTAAATTAAGAAAACATAATTCACAAAGACTCTGACAATGTATATGGGAAGAACAACGAAAACAGCAATGAAAAAACTGAACTCTAGCATAATTTACATGACCACGCTTGCCCCTGAAAGTGAAATGAGAAAAGGCATCCCCAGACTTTGAATCATGCATTACTTCCTCATCATTTCCAAAACATAAAATTATGCACATTACTCCTCCCTACACTTGCAACTCCCCTTTATGTGTTGTCTTCTTCCTCTAGAATACAGTCTCCATGAGAACAAAAACTATATTGCTTTTAATTCTGTCACCAGCCATTAGCACAATGTTTAGTACATACTATGAACTTAAAATAGTTTTCTTTATTCATCATTTCATTTATTCACTCAACCTGGACATCTATTCCATAGGGTAGCCATGCCTCTCTAAAGCCAATCATGAGGAGCTTTCCAAAGGACTGCTGCTGTGAACAGCTTCAAAGTTCTGATTATATAGTATAGAACCCCAGCAGTAAATTAAGGCAAAACATTCACAGAAATCAAAGTATAGCATTCACAATGTTATGACATAACAACTCATTACTAAAATGGCCACATAGTCTTTGCCAAAGTGGTCACCTAGCTTTAAACAAAGTGCATTCATTTAATAACTCAATCATTTAGTAATTACTTAATTCAATCATCCTTAAGGAGGTTTCTCTCTTTAATGCACACAAAGTACAAAGGTCAACATTCTCCACCCCTAGGTCACAGTAAATCAAAATCTTCTCAGTCAGCCTCAGGGATTCAAGAAGAGATATTTTCATCCTGACTGGAGGCTGGCTCTTAGCTTCCAGGGTTCTTCTTCCAGGGTCCCATCTTCTGCCAAATTTACACAACTGTCACCTGGGTTCAAAGGCAGGTAGCTCCCAGTTCCTTGTGTGGCTCATTGTCCAGTTCTTTGTTCAGTTCATTGTCCAGTTCCCATTCCATATTGAATCTCACAGTGTCCAGTCCACCTCAAGTCCTTCACAGTTTCTTTTTCTGGGAAGACAAAGCTTAAGAGAGGCACAACAACATCCATACGCATTGCCAGCACCTTCGTCAATGCACTATTTGCCTGTGAAATCAATAGGGACTCACTAACATGAGAACTCAACAGTGGCAAGCTCCCTTCTCAGTTCTGCTCTCTCCAGCTTGGGCCTCTCCTTATATATAGTCATGAGCTCCTGCCCTTCCTGTTGCAGGAGTTCACAAGTTCTAGGGTTCACAAGTTGTGGGATTCACAAGTTTTGTATCTTAATACTTGATATGACCATGAACTGAAACAAGGTGTTAACTACTTCTGTGTTAATTAAATAGCTGAAACAAAGTGTTAACTCAATAGCTGAAACAAGGTGTTAACTACTTCTTTGCTTGCCATTACAGAAGTTGCCTGGTTATCAAGGCAATTGCTGCCAGATCTTTTACATAACATTACTACAAGACTAAAGTAATATTTAAATTTTTCAATACACCTCTAGGCAGAGAATTTGTTTAAAAAAAACAAATATAATGGGAGAATTCAAATTGCATTGTACACTGGATTGCTGTACTTGCATTTGACTAGTTGGTTCAGTTGAAGGCACACCAGATGAATGATCATGAGACAAAGTACTGAGCCTACTTCTGGCACTAAGTGACTATGTAATATTGCTAAGATAACCCTACTGTGTGACAGACATAAAAGATCTGTCTGTGTACTGGACTTCTAGTTGTTAAGATATGGTGACCTCTGCTCCATTACTCTAGTCTGTGATAAAGAAGTAGTTCTTCTCTTCACCAATTCCAGTCCCTCTACTTGTACTCATTATGTCATTCCCTTCCATCTTCTCTGACCTGAGCTGGTGAGTTCATTTTCACGGTTAGCTCACTAAATAATGCCATATTTAAAAGTTGCTAAAGGCATAATAAATGTAGCAGTGATGATCAGGGAAGCCCATACTGGACTCTAGAACACCCACAAAGATGATCATGAATTCTAACATTGTGGGGATAGCCATATGATATAGTACAGCAAACACTTTTCCTTTGATCTGATACAGCAATTCATTCCCTGTAACTATGGTGTTACCTCAAAGATACTTGATAATAGCCCAGTTAGTATTTTATGGAAAGATGGGACTAACCCTGTGCTTTACTTCTTTTGAGCATACTTTTTTGAGATTCTCCTAACTTTCACTTAGACCTCCAGCAATATGGGAGGACTATTTAGTCCTATTCTCCCAGTTATGGAACCTAGGTATTTATATCAGGAAGTTAGGTGGAACTATTGGTAAAAATGCTGAATTTGCATTCAAAAAATCCTGGGTTCAAATTCAGCCTTAGTAATTTGCGAGCTGTGTGATACTGAACATGTCATTTAACCTCTGTTTACTGAGTTTTTTTCTCTCTAAAATGGTTATAATAAAAGCAACTGCTTCATGAAATTGTTTTGATGATCACAAGTTAACACATATACAGTGTTTTTAAGTCCTTAAAGCAAGATATAAATGCTATTTGGTGTTGTTGATTATTATTTTATCAGCAAGACCTTTTACTAGTGTGTGCAAGTCTTAGCTTAGAATTGAGAGATCTGCTTGCTCCTTCCTTATTTTTCTTTCTCTGACTATAGGTTATCGTGCATTAATCTGAGTGGATTGAGATTTCTATGGCTGGAAACCACCTCATGAATTCAAGTAGTCAGGATTGCAGGATGCTCAGAATGGGGTACTTTCTACAACTTCACTGCTTCTTCAGGACAAGATGGCCACAGGCAGTGGACACTCCTTCTGAAAGTATTATGAACTTGCAATCCTTCAGCTGACAGATCAGAAGACCCTAGCTTTGTGAGTTACTCACACAACACAAATCTAAAGTAAATGTGAAATTTTTGTCCAGCAATTCTATCAAAAAAAAAAAAAGTCTCTACTTTTCAGTATATAAAAGGCAATGGGTCATTGTTTCCTGTTTTTAAGTATTTGCTAATACGTGCTTGTGAGTATTTATTTTAACCATCAATGCTTGATTAAGGAAATAAATGACTATTCTATACTTGATATTTTGTGTATTCTTTTTTAGAAGGGACCCTGCAAATCATTTTTAGGCAAGGACCTCAACATTTGTCATACTTAAGTTTTTGTTTAAGAGGCATTCCTAAGAACAACAAGGTGAGCCAGAAACAACCAAAGAAAGTTAGTAAAATCCAATCCATCTTTGGGATCAGGTTCTTCTCCCAAGAATGCAGGTTTGTTTGGGTGTGGATCCAGATAAAAGAATAAACAGCTTGAAAAAGAAGGGTAAAAATCATACTCTTTCTTCCTTCCCCTTTATCTCCTACATCATTTTATACTTAGGCAAAATGTTTTCACCTTCAAAATAACACACTCAAGCCAGACTTTTCATTGCAATGACTTTTGAAGACCAGTCCTTGTTAATACTATTAGCAACTAGGTAAATATTTTCTGTGTCATCTTTTTTATACCCCCACAGGGAAATCTTGACTCCCTATAATAATGAATCCTATATTGCCCCATCACTTTTCAAGATCAAGGAAACTAAGAATTATTTATAATGTACAGTTGTGCCATGGACCTAAAAATTTCATCTTTAAAGCTAAGAAGTGACCTTGCACAAGTTCAAACTACACAGAACAGTCCTCATAGCTCCTTGCGAAGTGTACTTGTCAAATGGGAAAACAGCCCACTTGAGTTTTGTTCAGTATAATCACCTCAAAGTCTGTTTTAGTTTTGAGAAGCAAACAAAAACAATCACAGAGCTAAATTTCCACTAATGTTTCCCTGAGAATAAGATGCTTATCAAACACAGTACAGCAATGACAGGCATCAGGTGATGGTAGACATTTAAATGAAGCAATAATAATTGATAATTAGTTTTCAAACTATTCTTGTCCTGTTTGAGTAGGGAGAAAAGGACATTTTTAATAGATACATTTTTTAAAAATACAAGATAAATATCCCATTATAGAATAATGACATAGAATGTGACTTTCTGGAACTGGTGATGAACGTTTGCTACATGCAATGGAAGTTCAAAACTAATGAAATTTAGTAAAATATAGTTTTTAAAATGTAGTACATTTAAAAAGGTTTTTGTAACAAACATTTTTAATCATAAAGGATCATTCTATTTTAACATAAGATTGAACTGTGATATTCCATATCATAGAAGATGCAAGCTGTATTTCTTTACTTTCTTACTGTAATATGTATATACACACATACATATGCATATATATGTTCATAAACATACATGTGTGTATGCATATATACACATCCATGCATACATGCAAATACTCATACACACATTTCATTTTATACATAATATTATGCAAAGTAAAACTATCAATATAATCAAGTGTGATCTGGAGAATTAATTGCATACATACTTTTCCCCCTCTGCCTTATTTCCCCTATTTAGGGGAATCCAGTGTGTTGACAACTGTTAAGCCAAGAAGATTCAATCATTTTAAAAGTGATCCTTAAAGACTGACCATACCTTACATTTTACTTAGCCATAACTGCAATCAATAACACTCAAAGGCAAGCCCTGAAATCACAAGGAGTTCTGTGGGTAGAAAACAAAGGAGAGCAAGTTAACAACAGAAATAACCTTGATTTTTTTCCTCATTACTGGAGATCACTAATAGGTAGTGCATAATTAGTAGAAGAGATGCAAAGCATTGATTAGAGCTACAAGTCAGAAGAACCTCATCTTCTTCTCACTGCGAATGACACAAATCATGCAAATTGGAGAATTAACTACTCACAGAATCAGATTCACAGATTCTCAAAGTTGGAACGGACCTATATTGGATATAGTACTGGACTTAGAGTGAGGAAAACATAAGTTCAAAATGTACTTTACATACTAGGTGAGCAAATCTGGACAATTGGCCTAAGCCCTCTCAGCCTCACTTTCCTCATCTTTAAAATGGGGGTGGTAATCACAAATATTTACAAGATTGTTTTGAAGAACAAATAAAATCATATATTTAATATACTTGGCAAATATTAAAGTACAATATAAATGTCAAGAATTATAATTAATAAAGAATCTCTTCTGCACTGTATCTGGCGAGTGATTGCCTAGGCTTTTTGTTTTTCCTTCTGAGATTAGTTAAGAAAAGACCTATTATTCTAGTATCACTACACAGATATACTGTAACTGACCTCATATGAATTTTCAAGCCCCCAAGTACTCTGTGTTAAGTGTTTTTGTTTGTTTGTTTGTTTGCTTCTTTGTTTGTTTGTTTGTTTTGCCAAACAAGTAAAAAAATACTATTGAGTAATGTAAAGATTGAAACCAATTTCACAATCTGGTAGGGGTAAATCAAGTTAGACATCAGGAGGCCAGATATTGGTTCATAACTGTCTAAGCCTTCAGGGTTAAGGGAAAGGCTGCTCTTGAACTAGATGAAAGAACGGATAAAATAACAAACATATATACAGATTATGTCACAAGACATTGCATGACCCCCAGAAAGACTTTAGACAACAGCGGAAATTAAATGCAATTGGTAGCTTGGAATTTGGATACAATCAAGTTTAATCAACTGGAATTAGATTGTTTCCTATCTGCTGTGCCTACCCTGCAAAGAAATCACCCAGCCATGGCACCTACCCATCCAAAAGATAATTTTTCCGGACGCTCCTCTGTATGAGGCAAACTTTTTGGTTTTGTATTATTTAAGATGCAGCTCAAATACCATCTTCTTTATGGAGCTTTCTTATATCCTCAGTTGCTGGGGCCCTCTTTCCCAAACCATCTTATATTTATCTACTTTGCATGTTTATATTTGTTCACATTTTATTCATGCTGCCAAAAACTACATATATATGTATATATTTAAAATTATATGTATATAGGCACATATATAGTATGAGTATACATGTGTATATATATATACACATAATACTTTCATATGTGTTTGTATGTAGGTATTGTATGTGTATATGTGTGTGAACATGTGTGTATATGTACTGAGCAGACAAAAAAATCAACCATGAAATCACCCTTACTTGTCTTGGATACAAGTCCTCTGTTGGAATGTAAGCTTTATCCAAGTAAGGATCCTTTTATTGCTTTTTTTGTATATCTAGCATCTAGCAAAATGTTTAGAACATGAGGCGCTTAATAATTGTTTGATGGTTGATTTATTGATTCTTGTCTCATTTATTTATTTCATTTCCAAATTTTCCCTCAAGAGCTGATATTTCATTTCTTTTTAAAATAAATTTTATTTACATATATTTTTATTTCTCCAGCATCTAAATTTCTTCCTATCTCCCTTTCCTAATGCCTTGCCACATTATGATTCTTTTTCTAATTTCATTAAAAACCAGACAAACCAATGAATATAGAACAAAACAACCCTTTTGTTTTATTTCCTCTAATGGATCTTGAAGCCCCAAGACCAAGCCCTTCTTTTCTCCAATGCTCCACTAGTATTTGTTGTGGAGTTGGTCTCTTCTGTTATTTTATTTTTTTCTTTTTGGGTTACTTTTAACAATGCTAGTCTGCTGTTATATTTGGGGATTTTTGTTTGTTTGTTTGTTTGTTTGTTTACTTATATCACCAGCTAAATTTCCTAGAATGGCATTTAAAAATTTTTTTTTTGTTTTATTTTATTTTTGCCAAAGTTCTGTACACTTCTAAACTCAGCTGGATGGTGCAGGCCCTGCTTTTTCCTGTTCCCTTTGTAGTCTGGTGGCCCTATGGAAGTGCAGGTCTTATCTGCTCTCTGTATCCTTTCCCTTTCATGATTTCCAATTAGGAATTGACTCCATCCTTTGCTTTTTACCTTCACAGGCCCTAGACATCAGAGATCATGCTAGACCTCAGGTTTTCCCTAATATCCCACATCCACTCTTGCTTTTCTGATAGCTTGTTGAATTGGACAATTTGAATCATTCTCTACAAAGCCCTACATTCCTGCATAATGACTTATGAGTCCTCAGTGACTCCAGAAGCATGCTAAAGACTGATACCAGCACAGTGGCACCAATCCAGTGATTAGTACAATGCCTAGCACATAGTAGGTACATAATAAATATTTATTGAATGATTTCTTTAATTGTTAAATCTATGCCTTGGAAAATACCAAATCCTATGAATCAAGGATTAATTTATTGTTATGTCGATTGCCAAGAATTAAGAAAATGATGGGAAATATATTAATACGTAACACAGATTAAACTTGAAAATACATTGTCCATACATTTTTTATTTTTCCTCTTAAACAACGAGTTGTTAAACAGTACTACCTGATTTTATTCCCTATTCCTATTGATGTAGTACAGATTTACTTAATACAAATGGTAGTCTTTGTATGTCGAAGCTCAGACTAGCTTTCAACTCCCATGATCTTAACAGTCTTTGGGTGCCTTCAAGGCTCAGATGGTTTTCTTGGACATTCCTAGCCAGGATTAATTTTTGTCATAATGATTGCTGTTCCATATATGCCCTTTTCTTTTCAAGCTTTTCTGAGATGTTTGCAGGAAACCTGAGTTTTTCTTGGACTTTTCACTTCTGTATCTTTTCTTGGGAGCCTACATTGTCTTGTGATTAAAGTGTGGAGGCCAAGTCATTTAGTTTGTGGCTTTAAGAAATATTGAAATGAGCAGTTCCAGTAAGGTGGCTTCAAATGAATTACAACTATAAAGAAGAAAATTTTTTATCTTTAAAAATACTACTTTGCTGTATGACACTACCAAATGTATGAACCAAATTCCGAGACTGTCTCAGAAACTAGTTCTACCAGTTCTCCCCAAAGTCTTAAATTATTTTAAAAAATAAATTAATTTATCTTTGTAATTCAAATTTAAAGACACTCTCCTCCTCCACCCCATCAACTTATACCTGACTAATTCTCTCTCTCAATCCACTCAATAATCATTCCAATTTTCGCATGTATAGAGAATTGCCTTTGAGTTTTTGTGTGCAGGAATGACAGAGAAAACCAATTGATGCTGTTTTTTTTTTTTTCATTTCCATGTATACAAAAAGAATCAAAGAACTGCCTTTCCCACTTGCTGCTCTGTTACTGCTCTCTGCAATGTCGATGTGAATTATATAGTGATGGGTAATGATATAAAATAATGGTGAAGCTATGACTAGTTCACATGTCCTTTCTGCATCTCTGTATTTTCAAGTGGGAATTCTTCTAACACATCACTGCATTGTGAGTCTTGCTATACAAGTGAAATCAACAGTGAAGTTTTATTTTGTTTTGTTTTCCTATCACTAACAAACTCCATCTGGTTAGGGCATATAATGGGCTTTTTACCTATTCTGGTCAGGATATGAGTGTCAGCAATATGAAAAACCCATTTTCTTTGCTGCTTCCTCTCATTCTGCCCAGAATAGGAATGGCCCCAGAGAAGTAGATTTATGCTTCCATGATGAATACAGTTAGTTCACAACTGCACACCAAGTACTTGTTCCTATCATCTTTACAACCTACATAATACATCACAGAACCACAGACTGAAGAGGAAGCTAATTAACCTTTAAAGTGATGAGGACACTGTAGGGCAGTTTGGCACCATGGCAGGGATAGAAATCCCAGACAGACACATGCACTGCTGTTGTGAAATGATGGCTATAGGCCAATCTAGATCAGGCATCATTGTTAGGGAAATGCCTCCCTGACTATAACTATTCCATCCTTCAGCAAGAAGCAAATGAACAAACAAGTTATAAACCATGTAATATTTAATATGACTTAAGATATTACAGATAGGTTGATATGGAGAGTATAGAAGCCATTAAAATAATGCTTTATGAGTTTTTGCTGTACAAATTCAGAGAGGAAGCAGCAAGTAGTAGATAAGCAAGTCTTTTATATTTAATTTTCTTTTCCGATTTACAAAAATCTATTTTCTCTCCCTTCCACTTCCTTTCACTAAGAAAAGAAAAAAAAAAACTTGTAACAAATATACATGATCAAGCAAAACAAATTCTGGCTGACATGTGCCTCACCCTCCAAAAAAAGTATCTTCTTCACTTAGTCTAGAGTCAATTCCTCAGTATCTAACAACAATTTACTACTTGCTAGTTAGACGGTATCAAAGATAAAGTACCAGACTTAGACTCATCTTCCTGAGTTGAAATCTGCCTCAGACATTTACTAGCTGTATGACTCTGGGCAAGTCAGTTAACTCAGCTTTGTTTTTCTCATCTATAAAATGAGCTGGAGAAGGAAATGACAACCACTCAAGTATGTTTGCCAAGAAAACCCCAAATAGGCACATACAGAGTTGGACATGACTGAAAACAACGGAACAACTTTCTAAGCATCATACTAATCAGAGGGACACAAAGAAAGGCAAGCAAACAAACAAAAAATCTGGAGACCCCACAGATCCTACTTTCAAGAAGCTCAGTTTTGAGCGGGAGAGACAACATGCAACTAAATACATATGAGATGCAATCACAGGGAAGGCACTGGGAGGTGATGTGGGTGGGTGTTATATTGCCAATGCAATACCCGCAGTAGTTGCTATGAATAGGCAGGTATATGTCCGTATGTGAATAATAGACTCTCTTCTTTGACGACAAAACCAAGATATTTATTCATATACCAGAAAGCCAAATCTACCATGGTAATAAAGAAGTTGGTACACATTTTCACTGCAGGAAGCACCACCATTCCCAAGCTTTCCTCCATCAGGCCTCTCCCCAAACAAACTGCCTTAGACAAAATGCCTTTCTCTCACCCAAGTTGCCTTTCCCTGCCTTCCCTCTGTCTCTCAGTTCTCCTCACCTCTACCTCACTCTCTCTTCCTGTTGGACCTTTCCTGTTCTCTGCTTATGCTCTATTGGGTAAACTCCTCCCACATTGAGTTCTATGTGACTCAGCTCTGATCTGGGCCAGAATTCAAAGCAGGTCACATGGGTCTATTAAGGGACAGGGAAGATCTTCAAATTCCCTTAGAATTACAGGTGTACTCTCATATAGAAGTTGCTATTTGAGTTGAGTCTTAGAGGAAGTAAAAAACAAAACAAAACAAAACAAAAACCCTGAGAGTTGGACCTGAGACTGAAGAGGGAGAACATTGCAGACAATGGATAAAACCAATGCAAATACACAGAGTTGGGAGATGGAGTATTACATGAAGCAAAGCAGATAGATCAGTGTAGTCAGATAACAGAGTCCATGGAAGGAAGTAAAGAATCAGAAGTCTGGAAAGGTTGGAAAGATAGGAGAGGGCCACAATGTGAAAAGCTCTAAATGATAAAATAAAGACTTTATAATTGATCCTAGAGGTAACATGCAGCCTCTGGAGTTCACTGAGTACAGAGGTGACATGGTCAGACCCATACTTCAGTCAATTCATTTTGGTAATGGGGAAGATGGATGGGAGTGGATTAGAGACATGAAGTGAGATAGGAAAAACCATTAGATGGCTATGAAAACATCCAGGTCAGAAGTCATAGGATCCTGTGGTGGTTGTGTGAGAGAGAAAGGGATGAATATAACAAAGTTGAAATGAAAAGATTTTATGATAGATTGAATATATATCTGATGAAAGTGAATGAGGAGTCAATGATAACATGGAATTTATAAACCTAAGTGACTGGGAGGATAGTGGTGCTATCATACGCTAATCTGCACTGAGGGGAAGCATTTTCCACATTAAGGTTAGGTTCCTAAAAAAAAAAACAGTTAAAAGAAATTATAATATTCACAAACTGATCTCAGAATATTTTGTTTTTCAGGACTTTAACCATGTACATCTAAAATTAGAGGTGGTTTCTCACACAAAACAATAGCACTGATATAAACACTCTCATCACAATGGGACATAACAAAATTTTCAATTCATTTTATTCATACAATTTTGTTATTTCAGAAGCAGGATAAGAAGATTGATCCATAGTCTGTTGCTAGAGTTCATATAATTCCTGAAATTACAGATTCAGGATTGGTTGCCTGATAAATGTGCAAAACAATAATGCCCACAAAGTGTTTATTAATGTTCTGAAAGTTGAGAGAGGTCTCTCTCTGGAATTGTTCGACCTTCATTCTTATCATACCAGTTGACAGTTTCTACCAGAAAAGGGGGGGGGAGGGGAAAGAAGGGCCTGTAAAACATCTTTCTCTTCATATTGATCTTTCCATTGAGTCTGGAGAAACATTTTTATCCGGTGGCACATTAATGTGGTAGATACGTAGGCATCTATATGGGAAAGAGTAATGATGTCATCTAGGCTGCTCTACAAGCACCTATTCGATTTTCCACATTTGAAAGCACCAACCTCCATTTCCTTCTGTTAACTCAAGTCAGGCTGAAACCAGTTACAACTTGCTAATTTCCTTCCTGTTATTTACTACATTTAAATAAAAGTTAAGATCTCAACATTCTCTGTTTATAAAAATACATAAATGATATTATATGCCAATAACATGACAAAACTTAAATTCAGCAAGAATGCTTATGACCAATAAAGGTGATAAAAATCCAAGTAGTGAGGAACACATACCACAATATTAACTAGCATATTTTCTTCCCTTGTCGAGTTCAAATCCTCTTTAGTAGCAATTTTAAAAAGGATATGTGAAGTATTTTCACTTGCATAAGACTAGCTACCTGATGGGCCACTCTAGCAGTTAAAAGCAGCAGGGCTAACTTTGAAGACCTGGTTGCAGAATTGAAGAGAAATGAAAACTCTTTTGTTAAGTAAGAGAAAAATGCTTTAAAAAGGTGTGAATAGGAGTAGACTTCAGACCAAGCCTTCAGAGGTTTTGTGGCATTGCTTTCAGGTTTCATATACTTTGGACCAGTCGGAAAATGCTGTGATCCAAGGGACAATGAAAAGATACATGAAAGGTGTAAGTAGTATGCTGCACATTACTAAGAATGACATTCACTTTCTATCTGCAACTCTGCTTATTTTCAACTCCAAGGAACAAGATGTGTCTACGAGGACAAGTTGATCACTCCTATTTTTAATTTTTTTTTAAATTCATTAATTTGTTTGTTTACTTTTAGTTTACAAGATTCTGTTCCACAAACCCTTGAATTTCAAATTTTCTCCCCCTCCTTCTCCTCCCTCCCTTCCCACCATGGCAGCATGCAATCAAGTATAGCATCTGCAAATACTTTCACATTAGACATTAGTCTGGTTATAAAGAAAGGTTTTAAGGGATGGAATAAACAACGCTTCTAATCTCATAATCACACTGCAGCCTCGGATATTTAATTGTTTACCCACCATCCTAAAATCCCTCTTCTCTCTAAATGGAGTGCAGGAGAGAGTAAGCCATTTAATGCATTTCAAATTTCTCCTGTATAAATGGAATTGGATTGCAACTTAACTCTACTTTACATCTGCAATTCTGCTTGGCTTCAATTCCATGAATCAAGATGGCCCTTCGCTGCATGACCCCTGGTATCTCCCCCCTTTTCTAATTTCCTTTTGTGTCTTGTCTTCCCCCAGTAGAAGGTAAGCTTGTTGAAGGCAGAGACTCTTTTTATCTTATTTGTATCCCTAACACTTAGTAAAGTGCGTAGAATAGTTACCTAATAAATTCTTATTCAATTCAATTCAATTGAAGTAGCATAAAATTTTTTTATAAAAAGATGTACGATCAGAAGAAGAAGTCTTCTAGTCATGTGTTGAGTATTAAAGATAACAGATACACAGCCTGACTACTAGGTGGCATAGTGGATAGGGCAATGAGGTTAGAGTTAGGAAGAAATGAATTCATATATATGGCCTCAGACACTTACTAGGTGTTTGATCTTTAATAAGTTAGTCAACATTTATTTGCCTCATTTTTCTCATCTGTAAAATGGGGATAATATTAGCACTTACCTTTTAGGTTTGTTGTGAAGATCATTGTCACCATCATCATTATCATCATCATTATTGTTGTTATTATTACAAGTTGTGGTTGTTGTAATTACATTAAAATTCTCATGGCCTAGAGGTGTGGTACAGCAGATTGGACAGATGTATAGGAGAAAACAGACCAGGATGATAAAGTATGGATAAATTATGATATATTCCAGTGGAAGGAGGACCCACATTCATAAATTCATACCATAGTAATGTAGAGTGGGAGGGGACTTAAAGGACCAAATCCAACTCCCTCACACTATGAAAAACCTAAGAATAAGAGATTAAGTGACTTTCCTAAGGATATACAATTAGTAACAAGACATTCAAACTGAAGTCTTCTTGAAGCTAGATTTCAGAGAATTAAAGTAATGTGATGATTAAAATCTAACATGCCACAAATAGCTAAACATAAAAGAAAATAGAGATAGAACTCCAACGTACATGAAAAATCAATTAAAAAGAAGAGTACCTACTTCTCAAATTGGAAAGTTGTTGTGAGAGATATATGTAAACAAATATATCTTAAAAATGCTATTTAACTTTCTATGTCCTACCTAAGTGTGGTTGGGGAAGCCAGGCAGCATAATAGATAAAGAGCTGGACCTGGAGTCAGGAAAACCTGGATTCAAATCTTACTTATTTACTAGCCATTCGACTATAGGTAAGTCACTTAACTCTGTTTGCCTCAGTTTCCTAATCTGTTAAATCATCTAGATAAGGAAATAAAATGGCAAACCATCCAGTATCTTTGCCAAGAAACCCCAAAAGGGGTCATAAAGGGTCAGACAGCACTGAAATGATCAAACAACAGTTCCATTGCCATTTTAGTACAGAGGCAGGTGAGAAAACTGCAGAACTAGTTTAATTCCATGAATTTTTTGTCGTATCATGAGTATAAAATTACAATCATCAATACTACATAGCATTTATCCTTACTTTAAATATCCTAAATAGAATTCTCAAACCACCCAAAACAAAAGAACACAATACAATGATTCTAGAAGATTAGGATGAAAAATGTTACTTCTTTTAATAATTTCTCTATTAAACTCAGTTTTTCACTTTCTAATTCACAATGGAAACATTAGGCATTAGTAGCATTTCACTTTCATACTCTACCAGCTGGACTTCCAGATTTCTTAGCAGTGTATTACTTCAAAAAAGATTCAGTTTCTGTGAACCAATTCTAATAACTTAGGTAGAGGTCATTGTGATAATAATGCCAATAGATATTTATACTTAGCCCTTTAATATCTGCAAAATTGACACATTTTCTCACTTGAGCATCACTACTCTGTCATTTACATACTACAGGCATTATTGACACTATTTTTAATGACAAGGAAATTGAGACAGAAAGAGTTGAAGTGGCTTGCCCATGGTCACATAAGTCATGTCTGAGTTAGGATTTGAACTTAGTTTACTTCTAAGTTCAGTGCACTTCCCCCTCCCTTGAGAGTTCAGCAAGGCACATGACCAAATCCCTTTTTTATAACATACTAGATACATTTTCAAATTCTATCTTCTTTTAAAATTCTCCCATATGCTTTGATTATATCTTACCTCATCTACTGAACTCTCTCATCCTGTCTTCCCAACTTTCTTAGCCGAGCTAATCATTCACACTATAGCAAAGTTCATCTTCCTTTCATCTTGTTACACACTTATCTCTCTCCATCTTAAATCCAAGGTTTTACCCTTCCTTTTCTTTCTGAAAGATAACTTTCTGCGAGATATTCATCTGAAAAACTACTGGCTGTATGTTCTCCAACCTGTTCTCAATTCATCATTTTTCCTAAGTTAACCCCATATATGCTGGGGCCTTTGTTTCAAGCATGAATTCTACTCTACCATAAGAGGAAAGAGCATGAACATGAAAGTCTGAAAACCTCATTTCTATTCCCAGCTCCATCACCAACTTTGTGTGTAACCTTGGTTAAATCATTTCACCACACTGACACTCAGTTTCATCATCTGTGAAATAACAGACTAAGAGATATTTTATGAGACACCTTCCATTTTTATTTCTATGATTCTAAATATACTTAGCACCCTTCTCTTTCAATAAATGTACAGAAAGAAGTGGCAAATGTGATTCTAAGGACTCTTTTAAGGAAAGACCTTGGAAGAGGTGCTATAGAACTGAAAAAAAGAGAAATGTCATTATTTTTGGAAAAGGTAGCCTAGGGGATACTGTAAATTATATGCTAATTAGACTATCACTGATTTATAAAAAAATTCTAAAGCATATTATTAAAAATGGTATGTGAATATTAGGAAAAGAAACAGTGATCACTGACATAATATATTCACTAAGAATAAATCACTCCAGACTATTATAGATTCACATGATTTATGACTTCTACCTGAAAAAAACTTCCCACTACAACATGAATGGTAACTGTTTTTGTCTTCAGTCCTTTGTCCTAAAGATTATGAGTTAGGTTAAAATTGATATACTTCCACAGGTAGCCAAAATTGCTCCAGTCATTTTTTTTCTTTACTTCAAATCTAAATTTGTCTCTCATAACTTCTACCAATTTGGCCTAGTTCTTCGCTTTGTGTCCAAGTAGAACAAGTTTAATCTCTCTTCTTACAATAGTCCCTTAAATATTTGAAGGCAGCTATCAAGTCCCTTGTAGTTTTTCTCTTTCCAGAAGAGAAATAACTACTAATTTCTCCCAATGAAAAGATTTCCAGTGTTCTCGATCAAAGGGACAATATAGAAATAATTTACTTACATTGCACCAAAACATCTGGTAAAATCTTTCAAATTATCCTTGTGAAATCAATGGAGAGATCTATATTAGTAAAACTAGTGGGATTCCATACTGGCAGAATGACCAGATCCCAAAAGTATCCATGAATAGAATGTTGCCAATCTGGAGGAAGTTCATTAATGGATTATTTCAGGGATCATGAGTTCATTCAATAAAGGTGTAAGTGGTGGGAGCAATATCCTAAAACCTAGTGTTAATTGGGCTAGGCTACTATTTCCTCAAGAATTATTGCAACTGATCCCATAATGTGCCTGGTGGAGAGGACAAAAGTTTGGGTCATTGGTGTAGCTATCTAGTTGCCATCCTATGAAAAAATAGCCAGGACATGATGAGCTGGAACTTCTCCTTCAGCCTTCTGACCACAGATTCTCAAGATGATAAACCTCAGCATAAGACCTATAGTTAGATGAGTCAAGATTTTCTCCTTGCAGGATACCCAGTCCCTGTTCTAAATTTCCCTTTCCCTCTTTGTTTAAATTAATCTTTGATGCTACCATGAGTGTCTCATTCCATTCCAGTATTGAACCTAAATCACCATAGCATCTGTCTGATGCAGGCCTAACCTCCAGCAGAAAAGATGGAATGCTTATAAAATTCAAAGACACCAAAAATTAAGAGTTATAGCTAGCATATTGCATGACAAGTCAGAATCCAAAAAGTAATGAATAGGTCAGTAAAATAGATTTAATCTAAGGAGATTAAATTTAATAGAAATGAAAATAAAGGTCTATAATTGGGTTCTAAATTTCAACTCCAGTAAATGATCAAGTCAATCAATACATGATTACTAAATACCTCCTATGTGGCAGATATTGTGGTAAGCAATGCAGAAAGGGAGCAAAATACAGATATTGCCCTCAAGGAGCTTATAATTTAATGGAAACAAATATATACAAAGCAAACTATATTCAAGATTAATAGGAAATAATGTAAAGAGTGAAAATAGTATAATTTAAAAGGGTTAGAAAAGGCTTTTATTGAAATTGAAATTTTATTTGGAACCTGAAGTCAGGGAGGTGAATAATTGAAGCAGAGGAGACAGAGCATTCTAAACGTGGGGGACAGCCAGAAAAATGCCCAGAGACAAGAAATGAAGTGTCTTGTATGTGGAACAGCCAGGAGACCAATTACATTGGATTGAGAAGAATGTGTTAGGGAGTAGGTATAATAAGACCGAAGAAGTAGGACTAGATTAAGAATGGTTTTGAATTCTCAAAAGGAGATTTTTGCATTTGTTCATCAAGGCAATAGAAAGCTCTTAGAGTTTATTGAGTGAGAGGGTGTGTGTGTGTGTGTGTGTGTGTGTGTGTGTGTGTGTGTGTGTGTGTGTGTGTGTGTGTGTATGTGTGTCAGAGAGAGAGAGAGAGAGAGGGAGAGAGAGAGAGAGAAATCATCAGACTTTTGTTTTAGGAAAATCATTTTTAGTGATTGAACAGAGAATAGAGTGGGAAAAGACTTCATGCAGATAGACCCACAGAACTATTTCAATAGTTTAGACATATTGCAATGAGGGGCTGTACTAGAGTGGTGGCAGTGTCAGAGGAGAGAAGGGGTATATTCAAGAACTATTGCAGAGCAGAGCCAAGATGGCCACAGAGAACCAAGAAGATTCCTCAGCTCCTACATAGCCATATCAAATACCCATAAAAATGACTCTAAACAAATTTCAGGCTCTAGAACTCACACAAATACATCTCCTGCTGAAGGCAGCTCAGCAGGAAAGGCTCATCACGGCATACTGGGAGCCGAAACCAGCCCAGCCTGAAACCACGGCTTGGACCTGGGGAGGCCAGGACTAGCCACAGCTGGAGCCTTCAGGAGAGTGGATCAGCAGCAGCTGTAGCAGTTTCCAGAATTATCAAGCCATAAGAAACAAGGACTAAGTGAATGGCCAGTGGAACTCAGCTAAATTTGGGGGAGAAAAACGGTCTGGCTGAACTGCCTCCAGGGCAAGGAAGTAGAAGAAGCAGTGGCCCTACAGCCACCTCGACATGGCTGCTTCAGAGCTCCCAGCCTGCAGACTGCAGGGAGGTCAAGCAGTTGTTCAGAGGCTAACTGCTTGTTGCGTTGAGCAGCCTGGATCCGGATCACAGTCTTGTGTGTTGGTCCTGGGGTGCGTTTTCAGTGAGCCAAAGCTGGTGGTTGCTTTAGTGCTCTCCCAACAGCTTCGGCAGGTGGGAAAATCGCAGCAATTTGGGAAAGAGCTTTTCCCTCTGGAAGCAGAGTTCCATAGAGATAAAAAATTCAAGTAATTGACTGGGAGCAAGTGTGGCAGGGGAAGCAAAGTAAGAACAGCAAATGAACTTTAGAATCCTTTTTTGGGGACCAAAAGGAACAAAGCATGGAACAGGAGGAAGACAACAGAGTCAGAAGTCTGACACCAAAAGCTTCCAAGAAACAAGAAGACTGCCTACTAGCCATAGATCAGCTTAAGAAGGATTTTGAAAACCAAATAAGAGAAGTGGAGGAAAAATTGGGAAGAGAAATGAGAATGATGCAAGAAAATCATGAAAAGAGAGTCAACAACCTGAC
>CM053585.1:280914340-280932799 GCA_028646515.1 Pseudochirops corinnae
GACTCTTCCTGAAAGAGATCCCAAATAGAAAACTCCAAGAATTATAGTAGCCAAATTCCAGAATTACAAGGTCAAGGAGAAAAAACTGCAAGCAGACAAAAAGAAACAATTAAAATATTGTGGAACTACAGTCAGAATTACACAGCACCTACCAGCTTCTACATTAAAAGATTGGAAGGATTGGAATTTGATATGTTGTAAGACAAAAGAGCTAGGACTGCAACCAAGGATCAATTACCTGGCAAAATTGAGCATAATCTTTCAGCAAGGAGATGGTCATTTAATGAAATAAGGGACTTTCAGACTTTCCTGATGAAAAGTCCAGAGTTCAATGGAAAATTTGATCTCTAATTACAAGACTCAAGAAAGACATAAAAAAGTAAACAAGGAAAACACACACACTCTCTCTCTCTCTCTCTCTCTCTCTCTCTCTCTCTCTCTCTCTCTCTCTTTCACACACACACACACACACACACACACAAACACACACACGCACATAACTTGGGATTCAATAAGAGCTGACTATTTAAATCCCTATATGAGAAGTTGATACCTATCAATATTGAAATTTATGATTATTGTAACGTGTAAATGGGATATACATAGATAGAGGGTGTGGGTAAGTTAAAAAAAACCTTATTAAGGGGTACAAAGGGACTGTAATGGGAGAAAATGAAAGGATGAGGCAGAAAAAGGTAAATTATGTCAAAGAAAGAGGCATAAAAACACACTATAGTAGAGGGGAAGGAGGGAGGGAGATGAACATCATATGATCTCTATTCTTATTGGTTCTGGTTCAAAGAGGGATTAACATAATCAGTTAAGTTTAAGAGTCTAAAGTGAAAAGACACAAAAGCTCATTATAAGAGAGGGAAAGGAGCAAGAGAGAGGAGCACTGTTTGAAATTTACTCTCATTGGTTTGAGTTCAAAGAGGGAATAACATACTCAGATAAGTATAAAAAATCCATTGTGCTCTACAAGCAGTAGGAGAAGTGAGGGAGAGATAATAAGTGGGGGTGGTTAGAAGGGAGGTAAATAGTAGTAAGGCGAAAGGGCATGTAAATGGGGGGGGGGTCACAGGGAGGGCATAATGAGGGAGGCAGTGGTCAAAATGAAAACTCTTAAGGAGGGGAAGGGAGAAGGAAGAAACAAAACATAAACAGGGGAAGGAATGGGATGGAAGGAAAGACACAGATAGTAATCATAACTGTGAACATGAATGGGATGAACTCTCCCATAAAATGGAGCCATATAACAGAATGGATTAACCATAATCCTACAATATGCTGTCTATAAGAAACACGTTTGAAACAAGGGGATATGCACAAGGTAAAGATAGAAAGCTGGAGTAGAATATATTGTGCTTCAGCTAAAGTAAAAATAAAAAGCAGGGGTAGCAATCCTTATCTCAGGTAAAGCAAAAGTAAAAATAGATCTAATTAAAAGAGATTAGGAAGGAAATTATATTCTGCTAAAAGGTGCCATTGAGCACGAAGCAATATCATTACTTACCATATATGCACCAAGTAGTATAGCATCCAGATTTCTAGGGGAGAAGTTAAGGGTATTATAGGAAGAAATAGATAGCAAAACTATATAGTGGGAGACTTCAATCTCTCCCTCTCTGAATTTGATAAATCTAACCTCAAAATAAACAAGAAAGAAGTTAAGAAGGCAAATAGAATTTTAGAAAGGCTAGATATGAGATATCTTTGGAGAAAACTGAATGGGGATATAAATTAAGCACTCTGTCCCCTCCCTCTATGTATACTATTCTTCTACCAACCACCAGTTATGAGAAATAGCAAGTCACATCTCCTTCTAGCTCTTTTTCATCATAGAGTATACTATTTCTTTTTACCCCTTTCAAATGAAAATAGAACTAATCTAAATTAAGGACCTTGATTTTCTTAATTCTCTCTATATAGTTTAAAGACATTAAGCTTTTAAACAGGTAACCCGTCGTCGTCTTCTTCTTCTTCTTCTTCTTCTTCTTCTTCTTCTTCTTCTTCTTCTTCTTTTTTTGTTTTTTGGAGAGCAATTGGGGTTAAGTGACTTGCCCAAAGTCACACAGCTAGTAAGTGTGTCGTGTCTGAGGCCTGATTTGAACTCAGGTCCTCCTGACTCTAGGGCCAGGGTTCTATTCACTGGCCACCTAGCCACCCCACAGGTAATCCTTCTTATCCCTCCTTAGAATGTTAATATATTCTCACATAGCTTTTTCTAATTGCTCAAAGAAGTGTACCTTTCTAGATTCCTCTAGAATCTTCTGTTTGTTTTACAAAGTTCTCACTCAGGTCTCATATTTTCATCAAAAATGCATGGAAATCCTCTACGGCATCTAAGATCCCCAATCCCAACTCCTAACAGTAGGGTTATATTTACTCAGTGTAGTGGATTAAACCATATCACATACCAAAATCTTCTTTCATTCAAAGTTGTAGGTGACGGGTCTTGTATGTTCTTGATTATAAGCCATTGGTCTTTGAACTGCTTTTTTTTTTTCTAGATGCAACAGGTACTTTTTTGATGTGAGAGTTCTAAAATTTTGGACATATCATTCCTTATAGCACAGTAGTACTCCATCACATTTAAATACCGTAATTTGTTCGGCCATTCCCCAGGTAATGGGCATTCCTTAAGTTTATAATTCTTTGCTACCACAAAAAAGCTAATATAGATATCTCTTTTTTAGGATGAGTGGGTCCTTTTTCTTTTCCTACAGTATAACTACAACAACTACTGCTGTTAATAATAACAATGACAACAAAAACAACAACAGTAACTAGTACTTATTATATGCCAGGACCTACACATTTGTTCACTTATTCCCTCCTACAAATCTTTTGTTTTATTACACTTAATTTTCTTCCAAAGGGGAGATACTTGACAAAAAATACATCACTGTTTTAGAATATTTTTTAGCACATTTACAAATTGAAACAAAGAAAGATGGCCAAAGATAATGAAGAGCATTCCCTCATAAAAGTAGTGGAAAGTCCTTGAGGAGAAAATCAATCTTCAGAAAGCTTTGTGTGAGAAGACTAATCTAGAACATCCCCAGTACATTTGTAGATGAAAATAAGGAGGAATATAACAAACACACAAAAAAGAATAGTTTTAATTGAAATTCTGTAGTAAATTATTTTTTCTGTAAATTTCACTGGAACAAAGATATCTGAAGTACATATTTTCTAAGTCACTTGAAGTGTTAGTTAATACAATTAAGTCTGGAATAATAACTATGTGTGACACACAGAATCAATTTTTGCTGGAGGGGGAATAATTTTGAATATAGTCAGGAATCAGTTTTCAGGAACTTACACAGAGAGAAGGATATCACAGCAATAGGAAAAATTATATATGCCACATGGTATTATCACCCAAACAGGCAACTGAAAAGACATCAGAAAAGCTATATGACTACTTAAAACAAACAAATAACAAAAAAGCTACTAAATCTGTATTGACCTGATCTACAATTGCATCACATATTCATTTGATGTACATTCGAGAGGTGTACAGGTAGGTTTTCGCCATCAGTTTTCCAGAGCAGATCACAAATTTATGATTATACAATTAACAGAAATATGGAGAATAAAGGATCCTACTTTTATTATTTATTAATTGATAGAAATCTTCTGACTCTGAAAAGCAAAATGTAACCCATAAACCTTTTCCATCAGCAAAGTGTCTCACGTGCATATGTTAAATTCACATGAGGTTCCTTAATAGATGCAATCACAGATATAATATTGTTCAATGATCCTTTGATTATTGATTTCTAGTGAGGCTTAAAACAGAAGTGATGCCATATGGTTCTGAATCATGGGACACCATAACATTGAATAATCAAAATTACAAGTTACTCAAAGAGCAGTGAAGGGACATATGATGGTTATACATAAGTTGCAATATATCACCAATGATATGTGTGCACAAGCAAAATTATTAAAAGATCAAAATACATTATCATGAAAGCATCAAGTGTGCATCATATAACATGGCTAAAGGATTGTAGATGGATAGCCTGAATGTTCCAATGGTACCCACAAGATTGTAAAATATCTACAAGAATAGCTCCAGTATATTAAGTGGATTCCCCATATAGTACTCAGAGAGGATCAGGCAGCAGGGAATGGATAAGAATCATATAGGACAAGAAACTCAGGAGAATCTACAATCCACTAACAAAGGGAACATTCACCATAATGATGTTACAGATGCATTGACATATCAGAGTATTCATTGCTACTGTTTTTAATTTGCTTATTACCCAGGAATGTGAATTTTAAAAGTAGTAAGACCCACAATCAATAAGCATTCCAATAGCAAAAAAAAGGCTTCCCATTTTTAGAATTCCCCTCCAAAGCAACATAGTGTATAAGAATAACAAATAGCTTGCCCTGGCTCTCATCCAAGGAGAAAATGAATCTGAGTCCCAAAGCAATCTCAGTAATAATTCTTCTGCATCTCTATTACATGATTACAGCCACATTCTTTAGGATTATCTATCTAGCTTCTTATGCATTTCTCCAAAATAATTTTGTCGATCACATTTAATCAAGTTTTTTCTTTTTAATTTTAAAAGCCAACCACTTCTCATTCCATAATTTGTTCATCTACCTTATTACTTACTAAGTCACAATCTTCCCACTTATTTTTCTTTTTGTTGTACTTGATAGCCTGGCATGAGATGACACCCAACATTGTGGATATCATGGGTGAGTTTTGTTTTTGTTTTTGTTTTCTAGCAGAGGACATATTAGGTAATTGAAAAATAATTTTCCAGTATAAAAATGCAAATTGTAAGTACGTTTTTTTAAAGAGCTGAAGACATTAAAGAAATAAGGCATTTAATCTTTGTTTTTTCTACGGTGTTTCTAAAGAGTAAAGATGCAGATATTCAAGACAGAGGAAATTTTAAGATAAAAGGAAGCACTTTTTTTCCACAATAATTACACTGTGATTCTTAAATGTGATGGGCAGTATCATCATGGACAGAAATTAGCTATTGTAGGGTAACAATAACATGTATTCAGATATTAAGTATAGAATTTCAAAATCTTTCCTGTTCATTTTGTGTTAGCTAATACTTGTGAGATTTATAAGAAATGAATTATGAACTAAATAAGGTAAATTGATTTCCCAAGATTGTGGAATCTGGTGGGAGGAAATGCCAAGAAGAAAGAATGTGAAGACTGTTCATGGCAAATTTTGTTTTCAATAGAGTCATTATTTGTGGTAAAATTTCAACTTGGAGTCTTGCCTAAGATTATTATCTGTTTTCCATGACATTTTGTCCCTTTATTCCCAGATTTTGGTTTATAACAAGGAAGAGGAATTTGGGAGGTACTCTTGAGCTTTGTTTTTCTTATCCAGGGGATTTATCAGAAGACTTCCTTTGCAAATCACAAGTATCTTATCTGAATGTCAGCATTGGAAGCTTGAAAGCTCAGATTCTTGGGACATCTTCCCTAATATTATTTTATAACCTATGTTTTTATTTGTTAGAATCAACAGTCATACTGACATGGGTGTAGCTCTGGAGTCAAAACTTTTATTCTAAGTTTTCCCTCCCCCAGCACAGATAATTATGGGAAACTCCTAATTTGATATCTATTTTTAAGTGAGAAAAAATTAACTTTCAACCTTTATTTTTAGTTAAATATAAATACTCTTGATATAATAGATTTAGAAGATTTCTAATTCAACTCTCTCATTTAAGGGATCAAGAAACTAAAGCCCCAATATCTTAAATGATTTCTGCAGTGTTACCGAGTAAGAAATGGCATCACAAAGATTTGAACATAGATTCTCTGCATCCAAGATCCTTTCCTCTGTACCATATTCCTTCTCCCCAATATCTTTTGAAAGGGATAGAGATTTAATCCTAAGGATTCAAAGTTTCCCTCTCAATCTGCTATGTTTCATGACTTTTGAACTAGATTAATTTTTTTAGACCTTTATTGGTTAATTCCCAGTCTGTTCTAAAAAACAAGACCTAATTGCCCACAAATACTATATCCAAGACTTATTGACCTTCACAAGAGGTTTCCTATAGATTGAAACTTAGCAGGTGTTTTCTCAGGCAGTTAATTGTAACCCTATTGTGCAATATATGAAATGTAACAGTTCCATTTTGTTCTGTTTCTGAGCATAGATGAGATACATGAAATACATCTCTACATGTATTTACTCCCTGTTAGATTGGGGGGATGGGGAGGGATCACATCCTTTTTTCTTCTTTTTATCACACATAAACACATTGCAGGCTGTGGAATGGCACTGATCTAACCAACCAGTTAGGAGAAAACTGTGATTTCAATGCAGCCATCATTGAGGGAAAGGTTTCAACTTGGAGCTTTGCCGAAGATCATCACAGACTAGTGGCAAATCACAACAGCAGGTCTTCGAAGTTTATCACCTCTTGCAGAGGGAAAAGGTCATGTAGACCTTTGGGAGTGCAATATTTCCCTTCTCTTTTAGAAGACAAATGCGTCATCTGAGTCACACAGGAATAATGATGTACATAAAGTACAGACTGAGTTCAGCTCTGCTCAGAAATAGCATGTTTGAATCAATATCATAGTTTAGCACCACTATGGACTACCCACAGGTCATTCTCTCTGTCTCTGTCTCTGTCTCTCTGTCTCTCTCCCTCTCTTTCTCTCTCTGTCTCTCTCTGTCTCTCTGTCTCTCTCTGTCTCTCTGTCTCTCTGGAAAGTCTCCAAAAATATTTTAATGAAATTTCCATTGAATGTCAAATCAATGTGCAAATCAAAAGAGAGCAAGGAGCAAAATATAATAATATTATTACTAATAAAGGCAATGGGATTGCAAAGTAGAAAGTATAATGGTCATCAGTCATTAAATTATATTTTATTATTATGTTTATGTATCACAGGAGAGAAAGTATGTTATATGTTTTCTCATCTGGAAATTTGTATAAAATATTAACAAAGTTTGAGGGGGGGGTACTCCAGTGAGAAGCCCATTCTGATCAGCAATGCCTTCTATCTTTTAAAGACTTTTTTTTTTGAGAGAGATATATTTTTGCTCAATGCATTCTTGTCAATCTTTTTCTATCTCTATTATTATCATATTTTGAATGGTTTCCCCAGGCTTTAACCTCCTACTGTTCCTGGGAACAGGTGTTCAAATCTCTACTTATTTCAAGCATGGAGACCTAGGGGCTTTCTTAATCCTCTGGGACTTGCTTTTCCAGTCTCTGAAAATTTGGAATTCATCAGGGTCCAAGTGTTGTTCATAATTATCTCTCCCTATTATATAAAGTACAAATTACTTGTGCTTCCTGGTGCAAGTAAGTTGTCTGTCCCTCATGTATCATGACATTAATATATTTTTAAATTTTTTAAAAAATATATTTTTAAAAGTTTATGATTTTCTTTTCTTGTTTTATTTTTCTTTTGTGTCTCATAAGTATCTTTTTTCAATGAAAATCATATTAGGTACCTTCATAAAAGTGCATAGCACTTTTCCAATTAATCTGCTAATTATATATGGTGGCAAAGCAGAGCATTTACAAAATATTTGAAAAGGACAGGGAACCCTAATAAGGTCTAATGCATTCTAAAGCTACTTTTTCATCATTTAAGTTCTAACCTATGTGCTATCATTTGTTCTGTCTCACAAAGCAATGTTTCTTTATGAATTGCCAGGTGGATTCTACTCAAGCCTAGAGAGACATTTAGGGCCTCATTCAAAATCAACTACAGCATCAGAAGTCTGATAATATTGCAAATATCAACATGACTTAAATGAACCTCCTTGAACAAAAATGAACTAGTTCTACTTTCAAAATTTGTGCTTAATTATTCAAAACTGCACAATAAAAAATACCTTGTAAATTGCTTGTTTTCTAGTCAGAGGAATATTGCATTACAGTACTTTTTTTTTCCCCAAGTGATTTTCATCATTTGAATAGGATCCAATTTGACCTGCCTTTCTTCAGCATTTGTGACTCTCCCCAGTTGGAAGCAATGAGCTCTCTGCTTTCAGACTCCTGGACATAGTGTGAGGAGTGGTGGTAGCAGGAAGAAGAGTTACAGCTAAAAGGGCTAAGCCAAGTGCTGGTATTTTTTTTAAAAGATGCAGCACCCCAGTATTCTGTCACTGTTATGTGATAGAGGGTGACCAAGGGATCATTTAAAATTTGACACATCATTTCAGGTTCCAGAGCCTTTCAGGACTATAATATTCCATGTTCAGAAGCAGTACTCAAGCTCCCAATTTCTACACTGGAATCTGGAAAGGAGTTCTCACCATGCTCCATGGAATAACAAAGGCAAATATCGGATTCCTGATAAATACAGGAATAAATATAAGGATCTCATAAATAATAGAATTTTGAATTAGGAGGGACCATAGCAATAAATTGGTTCAACTTCCTCATTTTACTGAAGATGAACTGAGGTTCAGAAAAGTTATATGACTTTCCAAAAGTCATTCAGGTAGTCATTCATCCTGATGATTTAAAAAGGGATTCTCTGACTCCTAATCCAGGTTGGTTCCCACTATTTTTGCCAAATTTTATTTCAGAGTGGGTTTCAGTATATCACCAGAAATACAATGTCTAGCTATAGGAAATAAAGAAGCACTTTGTGGTTCAACCAGTTTGGAATCTGGCATAACTAATTTAAATATATTCCAGTAGAGCATTTTCATTAAATTAATTAATTTATTTGGAATCCAGAAGAGAAAGTATCCTGAATTTGACAGGTAGTTATATAACAATATTTTTATTCTATAAATGTAAACATGGAAAATTGGAGAAACTTCTTTCCAACTTTTATATAAATTGAGGAAGTTGGACACTATTAGCATTAAGGCAATTTTTTAAAAAAGAACTTTTCAAAATATTACCTCCTATCAAGACATATGCTATGCCATTGAATTAACACATATTGCAGGAAACTCCAAGACAATAAATTAAAAGTATACCTTATTTCTTTAAAATTTATTTTCTGTTGTAAGAGCTAGCATTAGAGGTAGAGGAGTAACATATTTTATCCTTTTCTTTCCTTCTAAGGTAGAGAAAGCCATTAAAGAAATAATGTCTAGAGCTAATTTGAAATGGTCTGAAGAGCCCCGTGGGCCAGCTGGTACAGGTTTTTTTATAGCTGTATTTTTTTAAGTCCCTCTACACATTGTTTTTGTTGTAATCCATTATTTGTGACTCTGTGAGGACCATATCATCAAGGTAATAATCAGCACTGCCTCAGCTCCAACTCCATCCAATAATATAAGGCACAGGGTGGGATAGAAGAAATAGGGCACCAAGCTCATCAACTTTCAGCTGTCAAGTGTTTTATTCATCTTCAGATGTTGTGGTTTGTGGAGGAACATATGCTGGTTCAAATCCCATTTCAGAAGTAAATCTTTCAAGATGAAAAACTTTTTCATTTCCATTCCTATATAATGAGAGAGAGAGACAGAGAGAGAGAGAGAGAGAGAGAGAAAACAGGAAGGGAAATGTTTTCAGTTTCTTAAGAACAAAAGCATATATTTAGACTAGGACTTTTATAAGTGGATGTAACTCTTGCTTTGTTTCTTTTTTTTCTTTTTTTCTGCATCTCCTCATTCTTTGAGCTCTCCTTTTTATGGTTCTTCTCCCACCCCTGTGCATACATCCTCTGAAATACTCTCACAAATGTGAATAAAACACAAATTTGAACTCACAAATGTCCCCTTTTGAACACACACACACACACACACAAATCAGAGATCTTTTCCATTGTTTCAACATTGATGAAACTAGACAGCAATATTAGCAAACAATCTACATTTGTTTCTGTTTAAAAAAAAAAGTATTGAAGGTCTCTTTTTTTCTAATTAATGCCACCATTCCACAGACCACACATTTCTATCCATCTATTTTAGGTTCCAAATCAGTTCAAGTGAAATGAATGATTCATGTGTCATTATAATCTCTAGTACTTTTTACCTCAGTGATCTGCCTTTTATAACAAAAAGAAAAAAAAAATCAACAACCCCAAAAAACAATTACTTGTTCCAATCCCTTGCCATGTAGAATAACAAAATCAGTGATGGTCTGGTATCTTAACAACATATGAATCAGCTCCTTTCCCTAATATTGTAGGCACTAGACTATAAAAAGCATTAGTGAAAGAAACCAAGAGATGCTGTCAGAAACTTCCATTTTCACAGCTTTTACAACTGACTGGTACCAGGAGCATATTGAATTGCTGGCAAACATTAGTGTCCCTTAGAGATGGGGAAATAGCTGCACACAAGGGGGTTGGGCTAAATATCTCTGTTCCCTTCTATCTTCTTTGCCATTCTTTCCTCCCCTCCCCCAAATACATTCTTGTGTTAAAAAGTCTCTTACTGAGGAGGTTCATGCCAACCTCCTGCTACCATGCTGATTCCCTCCCAAGCTCTCTTTTTTCCTTTGGCAGATGTAGTAATACCACTGGTGGATCTTAAGGGAATTTCTCTTTCTGCTCCTCACCCTCATGGAGCCTGCCATCTGGTTCATTTCAATGATTGCTTCTGTTCAGCGGATGTGTCCCAGCATCCTCTTCCAATGCTAACCTTAATAGCCCCCTGCCCTATTCAACATACCCACAGTCCTAGACAGGTACAGAGACATATGAAGGAATAAAGTCAGGGGTTTGATTTCATACAGCATTTAAAACCTCTTGACAGGTAGAGATATGTCTCAACATAAAAGAGAGGGTCTACTATAATAGCTCTTCACAAGCTAAAAACATTTGTTGTTTGTTTTTAACTTTGATTCCATTGCGAAAAAAAGAAAACCAAAATTCTCATATGGTAATAAAAAAAATTGCTATTCTTCATCTTTGACTTCAATTCTTGTTAAAAATTTTGTTGTGGTGGTAATTTTTTTTGGTCAAATAATACTGTCTTATATAAAATTTCATTTAGTATGGGACTCTTTTAGAGGAGAGAGAGCAATAATACGTATTGATTAATAGAACAATTGTTCCCAAAGGGCAGTGGGCAGGTACATGGTACTATGCCATTAAAGGAGCCTAATACTATTGATAAACACCAGATACTACCCAAAGGGAGACTCAGCTCAGGAGAATCAGGTTCTTCTTCCACTCTTTGAACTTTCTGGCTCATTATTACCTTCCCCACTCTACCCAAGCAAGTTCAAACACACACATTCAGAGTAGAACTCTGGATATAACTTTTAAACAAAACTTTGCCTTGACTTATATCTAGGACTACTGAAAGGAATGAATAGTATCCCTTTAAGACAAGAAAGGTACTCAGTGTAGAGTAGATATAGTATAACAAAGCTATTTATTTCTTCCTCCAAAACCTCACAAATTCACATCAATAAAGATAGAAAGATAGATAAAAATATTATGAATATAAAAAGTAGTCATTATTGTTGAGAGTTTGGGAGGATGGGAGGAAGAGAGTGATAGGACACAAGGTACAACCAGTAGTTTCTGTTTGCACATATCCTTTATCAAGAAGGCAAAGCTTTTTTTTCCCCCCCTGGAAAGGATCAGGGCACAGCTCCATACTCTCACACAGCCTATCCCAATGAATGGTATATGAGATAGACACTTATAACAAAAACAGCAAAGATAGTAGGTTATCACTAAACATATTAAATTGCATTAAGATTCTTACTGGCATTCTGAAATAAAAGCTGAATGAATGGGGGGGGAAAGCATTTAAAGCAATTAACATCTCTATAATACCAGTCAATGTCTACTTTCAAACTTTAAATTAGGCTATATTGTTTTCAAATGTACCCAAAGGCAGTGGAGTAACAGTCAGAATGAAAGCAGTAACTCATCTGAACTCTCCCCAGACACCTCCAAATACCTTTTTTTTAATGACTTTAAACAAATTCTAGAGCAGCAGAACCCACAAAAAGGCAGAGTGAAACAAATCTCCAGCCCAAGACAATTTGGAAAGTTGGCAGGAAAGATCTATTGTACCAGGATAAGAAAGAAGTACAGTCCCATGCAGGTCATGTCAGTATATTCTAGTCACAACAAACTAGGAGCATTCCTTGGGAGTGATTAAATCATCATCATCTTCAGTGGCAGTGATTGTAGCTCTCAGCCTACCGACAGTAAAGGGGTCAAACAACTGGCAAAAAAGGAGATTACCAGGGAGTTTTTTTTATAACATTGAGACAGGACTCTGTTACTTTGCCCATATTTGGTTCTAGGTCACAGTCCTGAGTGGAAGTCCCATGGGGAGCACTAACATAGCAGAGTTTGAGTCCACCGTGGAGGTGGGGAAGGGAGGAACTGTCCTAACAGTTCCAGGGCAGAAAAGACTGCTTATTTTCACTCACAAACCAGAGAACAGGTTGAGAGTAGTAAATACTTCTCCTCAGATCATATCACCTTGGAAGAATTGAAAATTTACAAGTCTCTGGAAGTATATGTGAAAACAAACACACAAAACCCCTGAAGCTTAGAACAATGCACCATCCACTCTGGAAGTAGAGACCTACTTTAACAGAAAGTTAAAAGTCAAGTAGTTTTCTCAGAAAATGAATAAACAATAGGAAAAACTCTGATAGAAATGTAATATTGTATCAAAGATGATCAAAACACACATTCAAAAGAAGATAATAAACTCAAACCTCCTACATCCAAAACCTCCAAGAAAAATATGACTGGATCTCAGACCATGGAAGAGCTCCAAAAATAATTTTGAAAATCAAGAAAGAGAAGTAGAGGAAAAACTGGGAAGAGAAATGAGTGATGTAAGAAAATCATGAGAAAAGAATAAAAAATTTAGTGGAGACACAAAAAATATTAAAGAAAATAATACCTTAAAAACAGACTAGAAGGGTGGCTAGGTGGTGCAGTGAAAAGAGCATTGGCCCTGTAGTCAGGAGGACCTGAGTTCAAATCCAGCCTCAGACCCTTAACACACACACACACACACACACACACACACAAACACACACGCACACACACACACAATTTAGCCTTGCTACCTTGGGCAAGTCACTTAACCTTAATTGCCCTACCAACCCCCCTCCAAAAAAAAAGCAAAAAAAAAAATACCAGCCTAGACAAAATGGCAAAAGAAGTCCAAAAAACCAATGAAGAGAACGTCTTTAAAAGCAGCATTGACCAATTTGAAAAAGAATTTCAAAAGTTTACTGAAGAAAATAATACCTTCTAAATTAGAATGGAGGAAACGAAAACTAATGACTTTATGATAAATTAAGAAACAATTAAACAAAGCCAAAAGAATAAAAAAAAATAAGAGAACAATAACAACTATCTCACTCGAAAAACAACTGACATGGAAAATAGATAAAAGAGAGATAATTTAAAACTTATTGGATCCCCTGAAAGCTAAAAATAAAAATAAAAAATAAAGCTTAGATATCATCTGACAAGAAATTATCCAGGAAAACTGCACTGATATTCTAGAAAAAGCAGAAACTGAAAGAATTCACTCATCACCTCCTGAAAGAGATCCAAAAAAAGAAAACTGCCAGGAATATTATGGAAAAAATTCCAGAGTTCCTAGGTCAAGGAAAAAATATTGCAAGCAGCCAGAAAGAAAGAAATCAAATATCACGGAGCCTCAGTCAGGATAACACAAGATTTAGCAGCTTCTTTCATTAAAGGATAGAAGGATTGAAATATGATATTCTGAAGTGAAAAGGAGTTAGGATTACAACTAAGAATCACCTTCCTAGGATGGTGGAGTGAAAGTAGGGACTAACCTTAACTCTCCTACAAATTCATTCAGATACTTCTAAGTGGTGAATCTGACCAATTCTTCAAGTGTCAGAATATAGAAAATAACAGAGAGTTACAGATCTCCAGCCCAAGTGCAAAGCCATTCATAAGCAGCTTTCCAGAAGAATGCTACTATGAACAGCTTTTAAGGTTCTGATTACACAGTATAATGAACACTCTATTAATTCCATAACAAATCAGAGCAAAATATTCACAGAAAATCAGGGTACAGCATTCACGATTATACAACTTATCACAGAAAATCACAATATAGTATTCACAATAGCTTATCATTAAAATTGCCGCATTGTTTCCACCACAGAGGCCACAAAGTTTTGAACAAAGAACCATTATCTGGTATCCCTAAGGAGATTTTCCTCCTTACTCAGTCTCAAAGTACAATAGTCAAAGTCTTCCACTCACAGGGCAACTATTTTAACTCAATCAGTCACTTATTCAGATTCACAATTACTAAGTATCATTAATCATTAAGTACAATCATTAGAAAATACACAAGCCCTCCACCCCTAGGTCACTAGTAAACCATGTTATCATCACAACATTCAATACCTAAGGAGAGGTTTTTTTCTTCATCTTGAACCAAGGCAAGTTCCCAGAAATCTCTGTTCCTGAGGAGATAAAGCTTAACAAAGTGACAATATGCATTGCCAGTGTCCTCATCAGTTCACTTTCTGACTGCAGAACAGTCTCAGGACCCCTGACAACATCAGCAAGACCCTCTTCCAGGATTTCTGTAAACATACAACAAGAAAATCTTTCTTCGGGGATTCTGAGCCAATAGCAAGGTTCCAGGGCCTCTACAACAATAGCACTGTCCTTCACCAGCAGACAAATCTGGCAAAAAACCATCAAAACAGACAGACAGAACACAGGCACCACAGCCATGCCTCTTCAGTCGCCAAGAAATTTTGCTGGTCCTAGAACCCAGAAGAAATCTCAGCTGGCTCTCAGAATCAAAATCACTCCTCCCAGGCTTTCAAAATCAAAATAGTTTCCTCCAGCCTAGGTGGGGTGGGGGCAAAAGAAGCTTTCCTCTTCTGCCTTCCAGGCAGCAGCAACTTCAGTCTCCATGATTCTTACCCATAAAAAATTCTGACTCAGTTCTCAGTCCAGCATTAGCAGCCCAGCCTCCAGATGATGCTGAGAGATCTAACTCTCTCTTCTTCCCAGTAGAACAGATTCTGCCACCAGATTCTCATCTCAAGAAATTCTGACTGTGCCTCTCTGGGACTTTTCTAATATATACACAGCATTAGCTTCCTGTTTCAGCCAACCCCTTCCTGTTATATCAGCAAAAGGAAGCAGGAGTTCATACCTTCTATTTCTTTCACAGAGATTTGATTAGTTACTAAGGGCTAAGTACCTGCTTACTTGCCAATACAAAAAAGGAGTCTTCAAATTCAAATTAATTACCATTACACCATGTGAACCTGGGAGTCAACAGGAGGGATCTGTTTCACCAGGCTTAGAGACGAACACAGTCTAGCGTGAAAGCTGCACCAGCACAGACCTGATCATAACAAGGCCAGAGCAGAGCCAAATGAACTGAATCACTGGCAGCAGTGGTGATTCCCAGACCTCTCAGAGCAGGATGGGGGTATAATGGCAAGCAAAATAGGATTTTTTTTTTGCTGTTTTTCTGGGTTGAGTTTTAGCTAACCAAGTGCCTTTGAGGCTCACCTTTGATTGTATCAAGAATCTTTGATTGGAAACAATATACATTGTATTGCCCTAAATAGGCCTAAGGGAGTTTGAAGACCTTTCCTGCTCCTTAATAGACCAAATGTAATCACATGGGAACCCACAATTGGAGGAGCTTGCAGAAACGGTGGAACAGGAAGGAGTAGATAAGAGTATGAACTGAGTTGGGAGCAGGCATAATTGAGAGAGAATGTGATGTTGGTGCTCTGTCTTTTTGTCTGTGTTTCTTTCTTAGAGAGAAGTCCTGTCTGTTGTTCCATGCTGATGTTACTTTGCCACAGACAGAAGCATTTTGTCTGTTCATTTGTGAACTTTATCAGACATAATAGACTCTTTCTATTGATCTGTGTTGCTGTTACTTTGTCAGACAGAAGCAGTCTGTCTGTTGACTTGTGTTGATTTCTCAAACAGAAAGTAAATACTGTTGTAACTCTGTTAAGCTTAAGGTGTGGAAATATTGTTGTATCCCTCTTAAGATTTGTCTTCTTAGAAACAGAAACTGTGAAGGGCTTGCAGGGGAACAGTCCCCATAAGCAAAGATATGGAACAGAAGCAGAGTGCTGCCTACATATGAATCCAGGTAAGAGTTGGGTGCAGTTAGCCACAGAGGAGGAGCCATGGAGTTTGGAAGTCAGCTTTGAGTTAAGATGAAAGAGGAATTTATTTGGATACTCTGTATTGACTGATAATATTGTAACTTACTGTGATCTAGGGGTAGATAGTGTTTGCACTTTCTGCTATGCCTTAAGCATGATTGACTTAAGGATGATTGGAAGCCACATTCTAGTCAAGATGAAAGAGGACTTTACTTGGATACTCTGTACTATATGAAGAGATTGTAACTTACTATGACTTGGGGTGAATGGTGTTTGTATTTTCTTCCACCTCTTAAAGATGACTATGAGATATACTGAATGATATATTTTGTTTGTGGCTATGTGGCCACCTTAGTACTAAGTTGCTATGTTAAGTTGTTGTGAATGTTATGCTTTCGTTTCTTGAATGTTATGCTTTAGATTACTACTGAATAAATAGAGAGTTCATTGAAATATGTAATTAGACTCTTAAAGTTATTTACAGAAGCAGTACTCAGGAGAGCTACTCATTATTGACTTTACAGAGCATCTGTCAGTATTGGGTGAGAGAGAGGCTCAGTCCTGTGTGGGGTCCACACCAGTGGCAACAGCTACTCCTAGGGCTATCAACCCGCAGACTGAATGTTTGAAAGTCCCCTATTTAAATTTCTAGGAGCCAAGATGGTGGAATAAACCGTAAGTGTTCTCCATCCCCTCCACTCCACACCTTGTTGAACTGGAAATACTCAGAGTATATTGCCTGAGGAAAAATCCTGGAGTAGTGGAGTCAGCAGAAAGGGCTTGGCAAGTTTTTAGCTTGGAAAGATAGGGGAATTAGAGGGAGAGGTCCCTCTTGCTGTGGCAGAAGGGAACAAGTACAGGACAAAAGGCACCTCAGAGAGCAGCAAAAAGCCCCACCTCAGCTGACCAGCAGGAGATTCTGAGATCCATGGTGGTGGAATCAGCAAGTACCAAAACCAGGACTCCAGGCATGCCTTTGCACAGGCAGGGGAATCAGCAGACACCAGCAAAGACAACCATCCACCAGTGTCTGGGCCTACCTGTGCTCTACCACAGCCCTGGGGAGGAGGAAACCTCCAGTGATCAGACCACTTCTTACCCAAATCTCACCCCATGAATTTCAATGTAACTCTGACCTCCCCACACACCAGCCACTTCCAGCTCATCACTAGAAAAGTTACAGTATAACATAGCTGTCAGGTTCCAGAGCCAAAGGCCACATCACACAAAGCCAATAACCAAGCCCATAGTGTGCAGCACAAGAAGCATGAGATAGAGCTCCCTGTGCCCCATTTTGATGGTAAAGGGGATTTGAAGATTTTCCCTGCCCCTTGTAATATCAAGCAAACAAGTACTTGGCACCTTGTTTCAAGTTGAGCTTTCCACTTGATTATATCAAGCCTCTGTTAAAACAACAAAACGTATGAATACCACAGTGGGAGGAACTTGTTGGTGCAACTGGAAGGAGTGGGTCAGGGAGGAGATAACGACCAGGATTAAAAGCTGAGCACAAGCTGAAAGCAAGCCAGAGCTGCTAGAAGCAAGCAGCGAGGAGGCTGAGAAGCTACTGTGAGAAAGAAAGAAGCATTCTTGCTTGAGGGAGTCTGTTTTGTTTTGAAGGCCTGACAGAGGGAAGGTTTGGGAAGGCTTGGTAATGTGGGTGCTCTCTGCATTGGTTATGTGTACCAACTTCATGGTTACTATAATGAATTTGACTTTCTGGTTTAGGGACTTGGTTTTCTGGCATTTGAATAAATGCTTTGGTTCTACCCTCCATGTGGAGAGCCTATTACATTTTGTGATTCACAACTACACCAGCATATTCATAGCCACTATGGGCACTATGAATATTGCATTGGTGTTACACCCAGAAGCAGAGATCCATTTTAAAAGCCAGGGAAAATGCAATAAAAATGGGCAAAAAGCAAATTGGAAAAACAAAAACCATAGATATTTACTATGTGAACAGGGAAGAACAAAATACAAATTCAGAACAGGAGAGCATGGACACTATAACCACATCTGAGGTGCAAAAAGGAATATGAACTGGTCTCAAGCCCCAAAAAAGAAAAGAAAAGAAAAACATGTTATTAAGGCATTCTTCTCCTCATTGGCTCTTTGGGCCTCTTTTGTCATTTGAGTTAGTCTATTTTTTAGGGTGTTGATTTCTTCAGTCATACTGCTGACTCTCTTTTCATGATTTTCCTGCAACATTCTTATTTCTTTTCCCAATTTTTCTTCCACTTCCCTTATTTGGTTTTGAAAATCCTTCTTCGGCTCATCTCTAGCTTTAAGGCATTCTTCATGTTTATTGGAGCCCTCTGGTGGGGGCGCTCTGGCTGAGCTCTCCTCCTCCCTCTCTCTCCCATGATCTTTCTTTTCCCCAAAGAAG
>CM053585.1:280933299-280962492 GCA_028646515.1 Pseudochirops corinnae
AGAACGTGCAATTTAAACCTTTAAAAATGACTGTTAAAATTGTTTTTGCATGCAAATGGGAAATAAGATGCATGGGCAATGGAGCATAGAAATCTATCTTTCCCTAAGGAAAATAGAGGGGAGGGGGGTGGGAGAAAGTGTGTGTGGGGGGATAGACGAGAGGGCAGATTGAGGGAAGGGGTTGTCAGGGTGCATGCTCTCATGAGGTGGGAGGAGGGGAGAAATACGGAGAAAATTTGGAATTCAAAATCTTGTGTAAATGAATGTTGAAAACTGAAAATAAATTATATATATATACATACATATATATATATGTATACACATATACATCCATTGTGTGTATATATGTATATATATATATATGTATATATATACACATACAATATATACATTGAGGCTGTAAAAGATCATTGTATTGCTGAGAATAACTAGGTCATTCACAGATAATCATCTTGCAATATTGTTGTTACTTTGTACTCAATACATGTCACTTTGAATCAGCTCATATAAGTCTATACAGGTTTTTATTAAGAGCATCCTACTCATCACTTCTTATAGCACAATATTATTCCATCACAATCACCTAGCACAATTAGCTCAACCATTCCCAATTGATGGATATCACTTCAATTTCCAATTCTTTGCCTCCAGAAATGAGCTGCTATAAATACTTTTGTATATAAAGGTCTTTTTACTTTTTTAAACCTCTTTTTGGATACAGACCTAGTAGTGGTATTGCTAGATAATAGGGGATGAATGATTTTATAGCCCTTTGGTCATAGTTCCAAATTTCTCTAAAGAATGGTTGAATCAGTGTACAACTCCACCAACAGAGCTTTAGTGTCTCATTTTTTTCCACAGCCCTTCCAACATTGGTAATTTTCTTGTTCTGTTCTATTAGTCAATTTAATAGGTATGAGGTAATAATGCAGAATTGTTTTAATTTGCATTTCTCCAATCAGTTGTGTTTTAGCAAATTCTTTCATACAGTTTTAGGTAGCTTTGATTTCCTCATCTGAAAAATGTTCACATCTTTTGATTATTTATCAGTTAAGTAATGGTTCTTATTTTTATAAATTTGACTCAGTTCTCATTGGAGAAATGAAGTCTTTATCAGAGAAAGTTGCTTCAAAAATTTTTTTCCACAGTTATGATTGCTAAATGTATTTCACTTCTTACTCCCCTGCCATTCATTCTATTTTCTCTCTCCTTTCACACTGTCCTTCCTCAAAAGTGTTTTGCTTCTGACTACACCTCCCACAATCTGCCTTCCTTTCTATCAACCCCCCTCCCCCCATTTTATTCCTTTCCCTTCCTACTTTCTTATAGGATAAGATAGATTTCAATGTCAAATTGACTGTGTATGTTATTCCCTCTTTGAGTCAATTCTAACAAGACTAAGGCTCACTCATAGTCCCCCTTACACACATGTCCCTATCTTCTCCTCCACTGTACCAGCTTTCTGTTACTTCTCTTATATGGGATAATTTACCCCATTTTATATCTCCCTTTCTCTTTCTCTTAGTACATTCCTCTTTCTCATCTCTTAATGTTATTATTTTAGATATCATCCCTTCATAATCAACACACACCTGTTTCTTTCTGGCTATGTGCAAAAGCTTCTTCTTGACCTGGGAACTCTGGAATTTGGCTAAAATATTCCTTGATGTTTTTATTTTGGGATCTCTTTCTAGAGCTGATCAGTGTATTCTTTGAATTTCTATTTTATCCTATGTTTCTAGAATATCACACCAATTTTCTTTGATAATTTCTTGAAAGAGGATGACTACACTTTTTTTTTGTTTGGTCATGGATTTCAAATAATCTAATACCAAAAATCCAATGAAGCAATACCACTTCTAGGTCCATATCTCAAAGAGATCATAAAAACAGGAAAATGATCTATGTGTACAAAAATATTTATAGCAGCTCTTTTTATGGTGGCAAAGAATTGGAAATTGAAGGGATGTCCATCACTTGTGCAATGGCTGAATAAGGCCTGGTATATGAATATAATTGAATACTGCTTTGCTATAAGAACTGATGAGCAGTTGGAATTCAGAAAAACCTGGAAAGATGAATATGAACTAATGCTGAGTGAAATGAGCAGAACTAGGAGAACATTGTACACAGTAACAGCCACATTGTGTGATAACTGACTTTGATGGACTTAGCTCTTCTCCGCAATGCAAGGATCTAAGACAACTCCAAAAGACTCATGATGTAAATGCTGCCCACATCCAGAAAAAGAACTATGGAGTTTGAATGCAGATTGAAGCATATTATTTGCTCTTCATTTCTTTTATTGTTTTGTTTTGTTTCTTCTTTCTTGTGGTTCTTCCCAATAGTTCTCATTTTTCTTTTCTTATGACTGATGTGAAAATATGTTTAATATGAATGATAAGTAGAACCTATATCAGATTGCACACTGTCTTGGGGAGGGGAGATGAGTGGGGGGACATTTAAAACTCAAATATTATGGAAGTGAATGTTGAAAACTAAAAATAAATTAATTATATTTTATAATCTAATACATTTTTAAAAATTATCCCCTTGGACCTGTTTTCCAGGTAAGTTGATATTCCCCTGAAACATTTCACATCTTCTTCAATTTTTTTATTCCTTTAGTTTTATTTTCTTTTTTCTTGATTTCTCATAAAGTTATTAACTTCCATTTGCTAAATTTTAATTTTTAAGGAATTATTTTATTCAGTGAACTTTTTGGAACTCTTTTTCCATTTGGCCAATTCTTTTCAGGACATATTTTCCTCACTGAATTTTTGTACCTTGTTTATCATTTGGGCTATTCTATTTTTAAGACATTATTTTCTTCAGTGATGTCTATGTGTATGTGTTTTGACTTTATTATCTTCTAAATGTGTATTTTACTGTTCCTTGTCACCATAGTAATTTTCTATGGCCAGAATTTTTTCTTTTGTTTGCTCATTTTTCCAGTTTATTTATTTATTTTTTACTTTTAACTCTTTGTTAAAGTGTGGGTCTGTTTCCAGAGGGAGGGTGCACTGTCCCAAGCTTCATGGGTTTTGTGTAAATTTTTTTCAGAGATACTTCTAAGGGTCTGTAAGTTTTCAGTTCTTTCAAGGTGGTGGGATCAAAGGACAGGTGTGTACTCTCCTGGTCTGCGCTCTGGTGTTTGAGTAATCAAAAATACTTTTCTGCCCTGGAACTGTGACAAGGGTCCCCACTCCACTGTGACTGCTAGTTTGGTGCGTTAGTGCTCCTCCTCACCCTGGGACTGCCACCTAGGACTACAACCCATATCTGAACTTGTTCAATGCTATGGAGTCCTGCCCCCAGTGCCAACAAAGAGACTGCTGTAGTCCCCTTCTTGCTAGACCCCCTTACCATCTGTGGCCTGAGAGCTCCAGAAGCAGCCACTGCCACTGCAGATTCCGTGGTTCCCAAGGCCTGCTCCTCATTTGCTTGGGCCTGATCTGTGTTGGCACAGCCTGTCCTAGACTGTGCTCTACTTTCACCCAGGTGTGATGGACCTTTCCTGTTGAACTTCTAACTTGTGTTTGGTGGAGGAATTATTTCACTACTTCTTTTCTAACCTCTCATTCCAGAAATTATTATATGGCATTATTTAAAGGTGTTCAGATGGGTTTGTTAGAGATCTCAGGCAAGCTGCTGCCTTTATTCCACCATCTTGGTTCTACCCCCACCCCTGCTAGTTTAAAATTCTTATTAATATAATCCACACTTACTGATATTCTTTTGTTTTCTAGATTCTTTTCTGAATGTTTTTTTTTTCTTTTTCACTTTTATTGTGTAATATGATATTCAAGCTTTCTACTTTACATGTGAGTTAGACATTGTTATAATCACCAATTGCCTTTCCACAGATTTTCTTTAGAGGTCTCATGATTCTTCTACCATGACAATGTTTGACATCTGTCCTTTGAATATTCCTTAATGCTTCCATTCCTGTGGTTTTTCTGGTTGTACTTTATACTGTTTTATATCAAGTATGGTGGGAAAATATGTCCATTAATCATATTTGTAGCAGTTGCCAGCTTTTTAAAAAAATATTTTAAGCATGTGTTTAAAAAATTTGAAATGTGAATTCTTTTCCAGCCTCCCTAACCCCTTCTTCAGAAGGTAAGCTAATTTATGTGAGTGATACATGTACAGTCATTCAAATTATTTTCATATTAGTCATATTATGAAAGAAAACAGAGGACCCACACAAAGAGAAAGAAAAAATAAATAAATATGTGTGTGTGTGTGTGTATATGTATATGTAAGTATACATATACACACACATATATTTAATGTGCTTTTATCTGCATTTGGATTCCATCGGTTTCTGCTTTGGAGGTGGATTTTATTTTTTATTACAAGACCTTCAGAATTATCTTGGATCATTGTATTACTGAAAATAGGTCAGTCATTCATAGTTAATCATCCAATAAGATCTCTGATGCTTTGTATATTTTTCTCCTGTTTCTGCTCACTTCACTTTGTGTCACTTCATGCAAATCTTTCCAAGTCTTCATGAAGGCATCCTTCTCATTACTTCCTATGCAGCAAAAGTACTTTATCACAATCATATACTACAACTTGTTCAATAATGATGGGCATCTCCTCAAATTCCAGTTCTTTGCTACCACAAAAAGGCTGCTACAAATACTGTTGTGCATATAGATACCTTTCATTTATTTTTTATCTCTTTAGGATACAGGTCTAGTAGTGCTATTGCTGGATAAGTTGCTATGCAGAATGATTGGATTAGTTTATCATTCTACCAACAGTGCTTTAGTATCCCAATTTTCCCACATCCCCTCCAACAGCTGTCCTTTACTTTTTATGTCATGTTAGTCAATCTGATAGGTGTGAGGTGGTACTTCAGAGTTGTTTTAATTTGATTTTCTCTAGTTAACAATGATTTAATTAATCTTTTCCCCATGTTACTATAGATAGCTTTTTATTTCTTCACCTGAAAACATCAGTTTTCAGTTGGGGAATGACTTGTATTCTTAGAAATTTAAATCAGTTCTCTATATATTTGAGAAATAAGGCCTTTATCAGAGAAATTTTCTGTGAACATTTTTTCACAGTTATGATTACTAAATGTGTATTTCACTTCATCCTACTCATATTCCTCCCCACCCTGTATCCTTCTATCTCCCCTTTTATTCTATCCCTCCTCAAAAGTGTTTTGTTTCTGATCACCACCTCCCCCCCATCTGCTTTCCTGCTCTCAGCACCTCCCAATTCTCTTATACCTTTCCCTTTCTACTTCCCCATAGGTTAAGATAGATTTTCACACACAACCAAGTTTATATATTATTCTCTTAATTGAGCCAATCCCAATGGGAGTAAAGCTAGATGCATTGTACACCACCACTCCCATCTTTTGCTCTACTATATAAGCTCTTTGGGGGCTCTTTTACTTGAGAAAATTTACCCCATTCTACCTCTCTCTTTAGGTCATTCCCAATGCATCCTCTTTCTCTCCCCTTCATTTAATTTTATTTTTTTAGACATTATTCCATCATAGCCAACGTACACACATGCCTTCTAAGTATATTTCTATTTGCTTTAATAATGATAGAGTTTTTAAGATTATAAGTATTGTCTTCCCATATAGGAATGTAAACATTTTTATTTTATTGAATCCTTCATGATTTATCTTTCCTCTTTATCTTTTTATGCTTCTCTTGAGTATTGTAATTGAAAGTTAAATTTTCTATTCAACTCTGGTGTTTTCATCAAGAACGCTTAAAAGTCCTGGGAGTTTTTATTTGGGGATTACTTTTAGGAAAGTGGATTCTATCAATTTCTATTTTACATTATGATTCTAGTATATCAAGGCAATTTCCTTTGATAATTTATTGAAATACGATGCCTTGCTTTTTTATTTATCATGACTTTGAAGTAGTCCAAAAATTCTTAAAATATTTCCCCTCAAAATATTTTCCATGTCAATTATTTTTTCACATTGACTTCTATTTTTCATTCTTTTGATTTTGTTTTGTTTCTTGATGTCTCATGGAGTCACAAGCTTCCATTTGTTCAATTTAAAATTTTAAGGAATTATTTTCTCCAATGAACTTTTGTACCTTCTTTTCCATTTGACTAATTCTACCTTTGAAGGCATTCTTTTTTTAAAATGACTTTTTGTATATATTTTTTAACTTGAGAAAATCTTCTTTTAAGTTCTCTTCAATGAATTTTTGTATCCCCTTTTTCATTTGGCCAATTTTGTTTTCTTAAGGACCTATTTTCTTCCATATCTTTTGTGTCTCCTTTACCAAGCTGTTTACTCATTTTATTTCCAAGATTTTCTTGTAATTTTTCCCCTAATTTTCCTTTTCTTTTTCTTATTTGATTTTTAAAATCCTTTCTGAGCTCTTCCAGGAATTCTTTTTTTGTGCATAAGACCAACTGCATTTTTCTTTGAGGCTTTGCATGTAGCTACTTTGATTTGCTTGTGTTTTTTTCTTCTGAGTTTGTGCTTTGGTCTTACTGGTCACCATAACTTTTTATGGTCAGATTCTTTTTGGTGTTTACTTTTTCTTTGTTGCCTATTTCTTGACTTTTAATTTTATTTTAAATTTGGACTCTGCTTTCAGAGTATAGAAACCACTGTCCCACACTTCAGGTTTTTCATGTTGCTGTTTTCCGAGCTTGGTCTGAAGCTTTGTTAAATTTTCAGTTCTTTCAAGCTTGTATAAACTAAGGAGAGGTGTGGTCACTTTTCTCCTGGCCTGTGCTCTCATCTGTGAGTGACCACTAGCACTCTTTTCTGCCCTGAAAGTTTCATCAGAGCCCCAACTCTCCAGGGACCTCAAGTGATGGTATGCTAGTGCTTTCCCTCACCCTGGAATTGTGACCTGGTGTCACATATGGACAATGAAGCAGAGTCCTAGGTCAGGGCTAGGAAAGAGTTCCCTCTACTATTCTTCTTACCTCCTTACTATTTATGGCTGAGAGCTGTACAAACTGTTGTTGCTGATTCAGTTATCTTCATGGCCTGCTGCTGATTTATAACAAGCTTGGCTTTCATTGCATTCAACTGTGTTCCACTTTTACTTCAGTGAGATAGACTTTTCCTACTGACCTTCTAAATTGTCTTGGGCAAGTAAATATTTTTGCCTCATTCTTTTTTTGGTTCTGCCATGTCAGATATGTTTTGATGTATTATTTGAAAGTTGGTTGGAGAGAAATTTGGAAGCTCTCACAATTAACTGCCTTTACCATCTTGGCTCCTCCCCATACCACCAGTTGCCAGCTTTTTAAAAGTTACTGAGGCATGGTGTAGTTGATTTGTTAGTTGGATTCAATTCATCAAATTGAAAATAAAGGGCTTTTTAAAAATTCCATTGCAAGCTTGTCCATCTCCTTTTCAAAACCATTTGAGACAGCAGTGACTTTTTTTGTCATCCATTTTGTTATTAGGTATTGGTTCTGGAAGTGTGCATTGAATTAAGGTTTTAAATGAACTTTTTCTAGCTTTTTCCTTTTAGATTTTAGTAGATCCTCATTTTTAAATTTTTTCCTACTTTTGGCTTTTTCTATTTTAGGTTATCTTTTTCTTCTCCTCTTTCTCTTTCTCATTCTACTCCTTGTCCTCGTCCTTGTCCTCCTCATCCTCATTCTCCTTCAATTCCTTGTTCTTGTTGTTGTTCTTCTCTTTTTGTGGTTTAAAGCTGAAGAAATATGAAGTCTTTTCTGATAACTGGTGAGATATGTTTCCAACTTTTTTATAGCATAACATCAGGGACTAATAAAATTATTCATACCTTCATCCTATTTCATGTTGTTCTTGTTGCTTTCCTCACTTAGTGTTCAGCACAATCTGCAATAAAATATTTCCAGAAGGTGAGATAATTATGAATTGTTCTAGGATCTTATCTTCCTGTGTTACCAGAACACAGAGGAGTACTATTTGTTTTCTGTTTCATGTCAAGCTGAACAGCTTAATGGTTTTGAGTAGGCCCACTCTACAACCCAATGAAACCTCATCTATTTCTTTGCCACCTAGATTCAGTTGCATTACAATGACTATGGTATAAGCACTAATATTGGTATCACCAGAGTTCCGTGTTTGCAGATTCCTGCCAATACTTAAGAGCTACTATAGTGGTTTAAGGCAGTGGTTCTCAACCTTCCTAATGCCATGACCCTTTAATACACATATCTGGGCATATCCGCATGTGGGCAGAGCCGCCTGGAGATGGATAGAGGAGCAGTGTCTCAGTTCCTAAGACCATTGGAAATATGTGTTTTCTGATGGTCTTAGGTGACCCCTGTGAAAGGGTCTTTTGACCCCCAAAGGGGTCGCAACCCGCAGGTTAAGAATCGCTGGTCTAAGGGCTTACAAAGTCTGCACTGTATATCACTATTTTGGGCACTAATTGCTTTGCCATATTTAATACGTTCCCTTCTTCTGCACAGCATGGATCTTGGGTTATACTGTGAGTGAATTATTATTATTATTATTATTAGTTTGTGGTCTTGGGTTATTAACATTCCTTTTGTTCTTTAGTGCTTAATTTTATTGTTCATAATGTGCAAGGACTGAACTAGATGATCTCCAAAGTCCCTTATAGCTCTAATTCTATAATCCTATCATTGTCATCATCCATTTATTATTACATGACTTCAATAAGACAAGTTTGCTTCATTTGAGTTATGATTTCTCAATCTTTTGATGGTAGTAGATATAAAATTTAACTGGATTTCCAATATTTAATCATAAATGATTTTGATGTACTCAGCATGTATCTCTAAAGGCATCCATGGAAGTTGTTTATTCTTTAAGATGGTAAAAAACCTGAATGTTCTGGGAAATCACAAAGAACTGTGAGAATCTGTAGGCAAAGTAAAAAGGGTCATGGAGAAATCATGTAGCTAATCTAGATTTGTATCATAAAATAGATTGTTTGTAATTCACTTTCCCTGTTAGGTTTCCAGATATTTTGTTTTTTTATTCTCTAAACAATTGCTCAACAATTCAGTACATTTACTTTATAGAAACAATCTCACATTCATATTTTTCTCTGTATCTGGTGTCTCTTTCTCTCTGTGTCTATATCTATATCTCTCTGTCTCTCTCTGTATCTTTTTCCCCATCACTGTCTCCCTGTCTTCCTGTCTCTGTCTCTGTCTCTGTCTCTGTCTTTCTCTCTCAATAGATGCAGAAGTTGCTGCTGATGTTTAATATTAGTTCATTAAACCTTGAATCAGAGTGAAAATTCTAAGACAGTCAACAGCCTTAAATGACATTGTTGGTTTTCTATTTTCAGCCCACATATTCTCCCCCCTCCATATTCTTTATTGTGATGTTTTATAAATTTGATCTGAGGTAGCTTTTGTTTGACAATATAAAAGACAACATAAGAAATAAAGGATGGCTATTCTTTTTTCACATGGGCAAGACAATTCACACAGAAGGTATTGTGCTTTCAACTGAGAGTTTTTTGCACTAATCATAGTTTGCTAACCATTGACAGAGTAGAATTGATAACAGTTGGCTCAATTTTTTTTTCATCTAGTCTTTAATAACTTTTCCTAATGGTCTTGTAATTCTTTAGTAAGCCAGTAACTTTAGAATAACCTGGAATTTTTACTGAAACAAACTAAATTTTGCCCAACATAAATTCCCTTATAATGTAAATAATTCATTAAATTTTAGAGTATAGATATGGTATGTGCATATATATATATATATATATATACACACACATATTCACATGTTTCATTTTCTTATGTAATCTCTCTATATATTGTTATTAAAATTCTTTGTTTTTCTCCTCAGGGCTTTTTAATTTCCTCATGGCATTTTTAACTGCATTTGAAATTTAAGGACAGGTTTCCAATGTGACTGAGCTATATTCTACTTGTGTGCAAGTTACTTAATCAAAATAGCTACAATATGTTAATCTGAAAAATTAGGGAGCTGAACTATATCAAACAATGATATGATGCGGGGAGCAAGCACATGGAAGCCCACTCTTTGTATTTTTCCAACTTACTATACTGGAGTCTACTGCTTTTCATTTCTAACAAACCATAACAATATTACAATAATTTCTCTTATCACCGAGAAAAAATAGGGTGCAACTTCAGGGAATAGATTAGATCACAATTAGGACCTGAACCTCAGGAACTTGATCTTTTACTCCCAGATCCAGGATCTTCAACAAAGTTTTCAATTCAGAAATTATTCAGGACTGAATCCTTAGATAGCAAGCTTTCATTTTTAGAATCTATTACACATTAATGTTTTTTTTAATCTCATTTGGACCCTTATTGCTGTATGAAAATACTGATATTCTTTGATGATTGACTATTGTATACCTTCCAGAAACTGTCATAAAACTTCTCTTTTTTCCTTATGGTGCTACATTACTTTCCACATTCCTTCTCTTAGCAAAGGACTTTACTGCCTATTTTGCCAAAATAAACAAACAAACATATAAGTAGAGCCTAGACATCATTACTCTCTTCTCTTCTACCCTGTAGTTCACAACCTCTTCACATCACCACTTCCATTTTCTTGACTGCTCTTCATTTTCTATCTGCAGTTCTGCTCAGTTTCATTTGATGTCTCTCATCTCCATGGTGTTTTTTTCTGCCTTTCTGTTTCTTTCCCTGAGTGTAGGTAAGAAAGTAATGATTTTTGAGAAATGAACATTTACAATCTTGACAGTTACCTCATACACTAAAAGTTCATGATTTTAGGCTTTGTGAGAGAATGTGGAAGCTGTATGACACATTGTGCTGGTTCTAAAGTCATGAAGTTTCATTCTTCTAAGTTCAAATCTGGCCTCAAACACTAAGTAACTGCGTGACCCTGGTGAAGTCATGCAACCTTTTTTTTCTCAGTTTCCTCATCTGTAAAATGATCTGGAGAAGGAAATGCAAAGAAAACCTCAAATGGGGTTATTAAGAGCTGGACACAGCTGAAATGACTAAACAACAACCAAAACCTCAGGAGAAGATTTGATGGAAAGCATACTTATCTTGGAGTAGAAGATGATAATCATCAGGACCATCGTGTAAGGGAAAGACAAAAAACAGTCATGCTGTAGCTATTCAGGACACCTAGAACTTATGGGTTGCTTAGATACTTAACTTAGAAGTGAGGTAAATCTGAACTTGTTAAACAAAGTTGTCCTTGCTTTGCAAGGAAAATACAAAGAGCATGATGTATGTTTTTTGCTTCCTGGATTTGGCATTATAGTCTTTTGTGTCCGAAACATTTTGTATGGTGGAAGAAATAAACAGTCCCCTCATATAATATATATTCATATTGCATTTTTAGTAGAGACTCTGTTTCTGACATCAGGGAAGATGTGAGATATGAGCCATCCCAGCCTAATTTCTGCATCCCATATCAGTTTTTTGAGGGATCACAGACACCTCCAATACCAGAATACTATACTTCTCACCTTTAGCTCTCAAAATTTCCAGATACTCTAAGACTATTCATGTACCACCACTTAAAGCATTAAAGGAGATTGGGAAAGGCTTCTTGTGAAAGATGTGATTTTCAGTAGGACTTGAAAGAAGCCAGGGAGACCAGGAGATGGATATGAGGGTTTTTAACAATATAGTAACTAAAGATCAAGAGGTTAAATGAATTTTCCTGTATCCCAGAGCGGCTAGGAATCAGGGCTGGAAATCTGAACCCACAGTATTGACTTCAAATCCAGGCCACTTTCTACAACACTAGTCTTTTAGATGATTGTGTTTTTAATCTGAAAGTACATTCCCTTTTAAAAGTATAATATCCTTGCTCAATTTTCTACAATGAAAAATAATATGTCCATGCTGACTGAGAAAGGATTAACTAAAAGAGATATGTTCTCCTAATTTACCTGCCCTTAAGTAAGAATCTTGAAAATGTCTCTTTCACAGCCAGGGATTAATTCTAGTAATCAGAACCCACCAGCTGATTTGTCAAACACAATCAAACCTGGCATTTCTGTTATTACAACATCAATATGATCCCTCTGTTGTCCTGCAAAGCTTAAACTATCATCAGGATTATCAATACTGTTACTTTTGCTTTATTTAAGGAATTGATTCCTTTAACATGGTAGAATGGAAAAATAAACTTCTTGTGGATCAATATAACAGAGCTCTCCCACTCCCTGATGCAGCCATTCTTGATAAATGCTACTTTTGACTGCTTGCCTTGCTAACAGATTTTACAGATTAGGCTGGAGCAGCTGGGGCTGACACACTGTTCCATCCTAAATGTCGCAGTTTCCTTTTCAGCTGCTCTAAAACAGTCTGTGGCCATCAGTTTTTGTTGTGACACAACAGTCTATTTTTGATAGGGGTGGGGGAAAAGAGCAACATTTGTCTCTTTTATTATACCCATGCTTTAAAGAAAGTGGGAATATTTGGTGCGATGAGGTGACTCTACCTGGAGATGGAGAAAGCTAAGAAATTTGGGATATTTTCCTAACATTAGAAATTCTTATTCATAAAGAAAAGAACCTGCTGTTAACCAAAGGTGATAGGGATAAAATCAGAAAAAAACAAATTGGAGAAAATCAGTGTCACAGGGAACAGATCATCAAAGTCGAATAGGGTTATTGAATTAGTAAATGTCAAAGTTGGAAGAGAAGAGACATCTAATCCAGCTCTCCTCATTTTTATAGGGAAAAAAAACTCAAGAGAAAGGGAAAGTGATATACCTAAGCTCACATAACAAAGCAGGGATATGAAAGTGACTAGAAATCACATGTCTGGATTCTGACCTCCATAATGCTTTCTTCCAGTGTTCAGCTGTGCTGCAGATAGCCTCATGGACTCAGTTTACTCTTGGTTTAAAAAAAGATAGCTTGTTTATTCAAAAGTACTTTCAGTAAAATATATATTTAACAATGCTGGTCACTGTTCACTTGGGATGGGAGGGAAAGATAAAGAAATGAAAAACATGACCTTTTGCCTGAAGAAGAGTACACTCTATTTGGGGAAATGACAAATAATAAAGCAAAGTAAGGAACAATGCATCATAACAAAAACTGTGCCACAAGGCTGTGTAGTGCTTACTACCAAATAAGGGCCCATACAGCAAGTGCTATGAGATCAGAGGAAGGAGACATCACTGTTGATTGGTGTGGTCCCAGAAGACAATATAGTTGAAGAGGAGACTGTGCAAAGTCATGGTAAATGGAACAGAAGCAAAGAAAACAAAACAAGGAGGAGGGAAGAACCTTAGAGACATAGAGGGAAGCTACTAAAAAAATTCAGTAGCTTCTTATTACAAGTGGGATACAGCATAAAAATCCCTAGCATGACATCTAAGACCTCCCACAATCTGGTTTTCACAGATATTTTCAGTCTCATTCATTATACTCCATATTCTAGGCAGATAGGGCCTCTAGTTGCTCTCCATATACTAGATTCCATCTCTCCAACTTTATGCTTTTGCACATATGGTCTCCCATGTGAGAAATGTGATCTTTCCTTATCTCCATCTCATAGAATTCCTAGCTTTTGTCAAAGCACAGACAAGGTGGCAAATCCTACATAAAACATTTTCTGAGCTACACAGTTATTAGTATGCTCTCTATTTTGATACTCTACTATATGATTGTGCATATACTTCATATGCACCTACTTGTGTCCATTGTTAATCTTTCTAAGAATTTATAAGTATCTCAAATATGGGGACTATTTTATAGTTAGTTTTATTCATGGGTGTAGCATATATGCATGGAGACAGGTGCTAGTTCCCTGGTTTTAAGAAACTTAAATATCTCTTGAGGAATAAGACACAGATATAGACACTCATCGTGAACCAGATTACACAAATTTATTAGAAAAATACAAAAGAAAGTGCTATACTAGATCTGATGGGCAAGTTCATTACCAACCTAAGAAATCATGGATGACCTTCTGCATGAGGTATCTTTTAAAGTGGTATTTTAAAGGATGGGTAAAATTTCAACATTTTAAGCAAGAGATGAAATTGTTCCATGTAAATACAGTAGCCTGAGTAAGGTGAGAGATATTTTAAAATCCCATGTCTTTGGGGATAAAAGAGTTATACAGTTTAGTATGAGGTTGCAGTGCATAGAGGAGATTGATATTAGATAAAACTGGAAAGGATGAGTGGCATCAAGATGTAGAGACTTTGAATACTAAGAGATAACAGCATTTAGAATTAAATGGAAGAAAAGATCAGTCCACATCCTGTATCAGGCACCTTCTGTGACCCTGGATAAATTTCTTAACTCATTTAGTCTCAATTTCCTCATATGTAAAATGGGTTAATAATATAAACCTATGGTACCTACCATAGATGGTTACTGTGAGACTCAAATGTGATACTATATGCAAAATATTTTACCACTTTTTAAACTATTATACAAGCATCATTATCATTTTTACTACTCTTTTATTTCTGTTTGCTACTATTATTATTAGTCATAGGAGTCTAAACTTGATAAAAAAAAAATTGGAGCCACTAAAGATTTTTGATCAGAGGGGTGATATAATATAATGTACACATAACAGAGGTTATTTTGCCAGGGATATAAAATAATAGTTAAAGAAAACAACAGGGTGGAGGTGGGAGGATTTTAAGAAGGCTATTGTAGTATTCAATGTGGGATGGCAATGAGGGCCTATAATAGAGCAGTGAAAATAGTGAGGAAGAAACGGATTTAAAAGATACTCCATGAGTAAAATCAATAGGGCCTAGCATCTAATTGAATATGAAAGGTGAAGAAGAGGGAATAGCCAAAGATAACATCACGGTTATACAAATGGACTCTGGAAGGAAGTTGTACTTTTTGCAATAAATTAAAAATCAAAATATGGCTATCTAAAGGTTTGGGCAATAGAAGAACTATTAGAATTTAGACAATCAGAAATATTCCTATGGAAATATATCTTTAATCCAGAAAACATGTGTTAAGCTGCAGGTACTATGCCAAGTTTTGAAAAAATAAATAAGAAAGAAGATGGTCTCAGCCTTCAAAACAGCTTATAGTCTGATGGGGGAAGACTACATACAAAAAGAAGCTGAAAAAGGAGGGATGGAACAGAGGTAAGATGAATACATCTGGTAGGAAATGACAGAGCTGTGAGCCCCACTAAATTGAGGCTTTGGGAAGAGGTTTTTGCATTGCCCTCTAACCCTCAAATGGAAGAGGCAAAGGTTACTGAGGTTACTGATGAATTGGGAGTACCACAATTAATGCAGTCTCCATAATTATGAATTTCCAGGTCATAAGGTTTTTTGATAATAGCTCCCATTTACAATACATTGTCAATTCTAGTCCTGCTTCTTATGGCTTGAGCTAAGAAGTTGCCTATTGCCTCTAGTAAATCTTTGTTGAATAAAATTCTTAATACTATATTTTCACATTTCTCTTTCTCTAGAGGGATCGCTCAGGGTTTTTAGGATCAATAATAATACATGTTTGACCCACCAATCCCAGGAAGTGATTCTGTGAACCAATCGATATGAAGAAATTTGGAGAGTTACAAGAAGACAAAGTTTTCTCCCTCCATAGCTTTTCAGGATAGATGGTGGCAGTGCCCAAAGCAGCTGGCAAGGGAGAATTGGGTAGTTCATATTCGAATATAGATAATTTATCCATAATGAGCTGCATTCTCTAAAAGCAGGCATGCTGATGTTGTAATATGATAAATTTAACTCCCCCTTCCAAATAGATGAAAAGCTAAATTTTCTGATACATTTTGCTTTGCTAGCCTCTAATCAAGATTTATGCAACTCAGATATATAGGATCATAGATTTCAAGCAGGATGGAAACTCAGAGGTCATCTTTTTCAACACCTTAATTTTGCAAATAGGGAAACTGAGCCCTAGCTAATTAAGAATCAGGCACGAGGTTATATCACAGTTACTAAGCATCAGCGATAGAAATTTAAACCATTTTCTCTGACTCTAGAACCAGTGCTTTCCTCCTTGTCTTATAACTCCAAAGATCCAAATAGTGTAAAGCCAAGAAAGTATAGACTTCAAGAACCCAAGGCTGCTCAAATGAAATGATGAAGCAAATGAGTACGACTTTAGTACATAGTTTACCAAGACAAGGACTGCAACATGGATTAACCATAGAGGAAATCCAGTATTCTGTTTGTCTACCCTTTTCTATAACAAAAACAATAATAGTTTGTATTTGCACAATGTTTCACAGATTACAAATTGCTTTATTTTCTCATTTGGTCCTTCCAGTTGTGTTAGATAGTATAGATATTATTTTGCGTTAGATAGTATAGATATTATTATTTCTTTTTTGCAGAAACTGAAGCTCAGAAATGGAAAATTACTTTCCTTGGGTCACACAGCTTGTAAGTATCACCTTAACATTATAATTTTTAGCTTTACATTCAGGTCTGTTTTCACTATACCACAATTGCCTCATTTATGTCTTACAATTTTACTCTCCTTTTAAAAGCATTACTAAATGTAGTAACTTCCTATTTAAATTAAGTACACTACAATAGTCATCCTCTAGTAATCAATCAAGTATATAAAATATTCAATGCTTATTTCTGGCCTTGTATCAACTAGCCATAGCCACATAAACAAACTGAAAAGATTGTTCTTTTCATGGCCACCAGATTCTTCAAAGTGAAACCAGCTTTATGCATTCAGCTTTGGGGACTGTCTAAGAGCAATGCAAATGTGTGTCTTCTGCCCACTGCTCCCAGACTTTTATTAACATGAAGATGGAGGGTTCTGAGTATATCCCAAATCTATTTCTCCCCAATGCATTAGCATCAATATCTGGCAGCAGATCAACACATTAAAGAGACTTTCAACAGTAAAATCAGGGTAGGAGTAGAGCAAGCTAAAAAGTATGCTCAACATAATTTTTAAAAACTTGCTTATTTTTAAAAGATGACATACTTTCAGCTCTTCTAATGTAAGTCATAAAAAGCTCAAGTGCATGTCTGGACTAAAGAGCATTTAGAACTTCTAGGGAAAGCATTCTGAATTGAGAGTGAAGATTGATAACATTTAATCAGTCTGATACCTGAAATCTGCTTCAGACAAGTTTACATCACTGAAACACAAACTGTCAAACAGAATTCTGAACACTTAGTGACATGCGTAAACAACTCTATCCAACGTGGAATAGAAAAGCTGCTGTTCAGACAACTCAAATTGTACCCATCCATCTAATAGGTCTGAGGCTCTGTGTTATTTTGCGTGAATCACAAATGGTTTCTTCCTTGAAATCAACAGAGCCTTATAAAATACTGGCTTAACAGATGCAGAACAAATTCCTGTTTTGATTAACCCAAGAGTGTAAAAGGAAATGGCTTTCATATTTTGGGGGATGGGTGGACACCAGGGTAAGGATTCGAAGGAATTAAAAAAAAATAAAAGCAAGAGAAAAGAAAAAAAATCATTTGTTCAAATATTCAGCTCAGAAAACACATTCAGAGTCTAATAAATGAAGAAGTAGATATTATAACAAGTATTGTCTTCAAATTGGAAGAGACCACTATTCATTCTGGGGCGAGCATGAGGACAAGGGTGTGAAGGGATATTAAAAAAAAAAAAGGGGGAGACCAGAAAAAAAAAGTTCAGTGATCTAGTTAAGATAAATGGACATTCAGAGTTTAACGTATGAACAATTAGCTGGTAAAAGGAGTATTGTTATAAAGTTGAAAGGGACCTTAGGGATTGCTAATTTAGTGATTCTCAATCTTATTTCTTTTTTTTTTTTTTCCTTTTGCACAGTATTGTTCTTTGTTAAGAGGCATCATAACACAGTAAGAGAAATCCTGGAGATTTATACTTACGTATTCAACAATTTTCTCCTAGTCTTATAGATTAGGAAATGAAGGCCTTTCTTTTTTTTTTACTAAATGCTGAACACAGTTTGAAAGTGCAAAGAAATATGAAGAAAGAAGTCCCAATTTAACTAAGGTAGAGCTTTGGATGACAACTCTTGGTCATACAATTTTTACGCTTACATCACAAAGTCTGTATTATATAATACTATACTTGGAAGAGACAGCAGAGGTCATTTAACACAAACTCTTCATTTTATAGAAAAGATAACTGAGTCACAGTGATGTGAAATGGCTTGCTCTAGGTCAAAGTAAGATTTTCTCTGACTGGTTTTGAAGTGAAGTCCACGGACCCCCATCTCAATACTCTTTCCAACTCACCAAACTGTCTGTTAAATTTTCCCCTTTAAATTTTCTTTTCCATTTTTGGTTTCTCTTTCCCAAGACCCATTTTTAACCTTTTCCAGAAGAACAAAGGAAATTTCACTTGGGTTCTAAAAATATAAAGGGCATGTACTTAGCACCAAAACAATTTTCTATCAGAAAATTCAATCAAGTTTCCTTTAATTAGGACATAAGACTTTCAGACAAACATCATAGAACATAATCGTATCAGACCCTCTCACTGCCATTTACTTTCTTTGTTTTCCTTTCTCCCCCTCACTTCGACCCCCCCAGTCATTAGACAATTGCAAGTGCTCACTTGCAGGCTAGGGTAGAGGAAGAAGAGAAAACATGAGACCTTGCAAAAGCAGTTTTAAACATTATGAACTTGGTACTTTTTGTTTATCACAGTCTGTGATGTTGGTCCTACTGGGACCCAATAAAGTGGAATAGGCAATGCTAATCAATAACCTGATATTCTGTTCCAAAGAGTACAGTATAAATTGAACATTAAGATATGGACTCCTTCTTTACCCACCCCCTCTTCCCATCACCCAACCCTACCATGATTTTGCTAAATGTACTTGAAAGCTATAACACTGCAAAGTGGAGAGTTTAAGGATGGCTAAAGGCTACATATTGCCTAGTTTTTGTCCAAACTAGGAAGTACATATAAAGAGGTGATACTGAGTTAACCCCAATCAATCCTTTTGGCAATTTAATACAGTTTTCTTAGAAAACTGAATGGTTGTGAAGTAGTTCAGTTTGGAGATAAACAAAATAGAGAAAACAAAAATTCCCAGGATATAGAGATTCTAGAAAATGAATAACATTCAACTATTTATATATATCGAACAGTGTGTGGAGATCACAAAAGGGAGGACAGTAATTATGTGTGAATGTTCATGGATGAAAATAGTTATTTCAAAAACTTCAGTGGCATATAGGATAGAACAGCAATCATAGAGTCAGAGAGATTTGAATTCAAATCTGACCTCAGACATTTACTAGATATGTGTCCTTGGGCAAGTCGCTTAAGCTCGTTTGCCTCAGTGTCCTCTTCTGTAAAAAGAATTAGAGAATGAAATGGCAAATTACTCTAATATCTTTGCCAATAAAACTCCAAATAGGGTAACGAAGGGTTGAACAGAACTGAACAAAAAAAACAACAAAAGTGTATTTTGTAACCCTGAGAAATTTTAACTCTAACACATATGCTTTAGTTTATAATGTGCCATGGTAAAAATTGCAGAGGAGGGAAGGGATGATAGTAGAGTATAGATGAGATCCTTATGTCATAGGGTAATGTTTGTGCCACAGTCAGTCTTAAGGTTATGTAAAAATAGGGCTGATGTTTGAGGTTTTTTTTTTTAATGGAGCATGAGTATTTGGTTAGCTAACAAGAAATTTTAAAGATAACTCCTTGTCAAGTGCTGTGCTGTGAGTTGGATGTGCTACCAAAAGAATAAGGAGACATACTCTCAGGGAGTTTAAATCTAAAAGAAGAAAGTAATTACAAAACATAAGCACATAATTGCTTGCATTCAATTTCATTTCAACTCATCACCAAGTAGGAATAATATAGTTCTAGTTGAATATGTAAGTGCAGAAGGGATATAAAGAAGAGATCAGAGCTGGGTAGAGGTAATCTTGGAAGAATCTCAGAGTCAATAAGTCTTAATCTAGTTCTCTAAGGAGGTAGTAGGAATGGATTTGTAGAATGTAAGCCACTTGAAGACTTAAAGGGATTTTTTTTTAACTCTATTTTTGTATCCCCAGTACCTAGAAAAGTGTCTGGCTCATAGTCAGTACTTAATAAATGTGTGTTGACTGACAATGTAGGTAGACTGAAAAGCTGTTCTAGTTGTATAACTATGTACTCAGTATGTGGCCTGTTTTATGCACCTATTCAGCAGAAGTACAGTATAACTTTAAAAGGTGGATCATTGTTACACATATTTGTATACTACAGGACAAAATATGTCATCTAAAACATGACTACATACAGAAATGAGTTGATGTAGCCACCATTCTATTGGCAAATAGGAATCTATTTAATGCACATTACATGACACGGAACCTAGACAAATGTGTGATAAGGGGGAGGGTATGGAGGGAAGGGTAATCACTCTGTGTGATCCACGTTCATCAGTCCATACATGAGATAGTCAACTGCCACCATATGGGTCAAGTAGGTGGGGTAGCTGATGTTGAGTTAAGTGGAAGCCAACACATTGCAAAGTTATCTGTTATACAATGTAAGGGAACCATCTGCATCTGCTGACTGCCATTCCTTCACAGATAAAATCAGCATGTAGCCTTCCACTACAAAATTTTCAAAATTGAAAAATTACAGGATTTCAGGATTGGATAGGACCTTAGTGGTCATCTAGTCGAACTCACCCAAAAAAAGAATTCACACTACAACACACCAGGAATGATCTTCTAGCTTTCACTTGGAATTGGCCAGGAGGGGATCCAACACATACCAATGTGTTCCATTTTTGGATAGTTCTCATTCTTAAGAAGTGTTTTCCTGGACATCAACTTATATTTTCTTCTTTGCAACTTCTGCTCTTCAATCCTAATTTTGCTTTCTAGAACAAAGTAGAACATGACTGATTACTTCCACACACCAGCTTTTGTCAATCTGAAAAAAAAAACAAAAAACTTATCATGCCCCTGAACTTTTTCTTATCTACACTAAGCATCCCCATTTCTTCCTTCCACTTCAACTTCAATTCACACAGTCTTGTCCTTCATGCTTCTGGTTGTACCCTTATGGATATTCTAAAATTTATCAATGTTGCTTTTCTTAACTTTTATTAAAATCCTTTGTTTTTACATCATCATCACTTCTTTTTTATTTTTTTATTTTGTAAACATTTGTTTATTTTTAGTTTACATCATTTCCATGAGATTTTGATTTACAAATTTTCTCCCCATCTTTGCCCTACCCACCACCCAAAGCAGTGATTCCATTGTACACTCCCTCTCCCAATCTGCTCTCTCCTATATGCTCCCCCATCACCCCTCTGACTTTCCAGTAGGGCAAGATGGATCTCCCTACCCCAGTACCTGTATATTTCCCTCCTTTCTATTCCACACCCCACTTGTTCTATTCTCTATTTTGTCCCTGTCCCTCTACAAAAGTATGTGCTTCTAACAACCCTCGCCCCCAACCTGCCCTCCCCTCCAACCTCCCCCCCTCTCATCCCCTTCTCCCCTACTCTCCCATAGGCCAAGATACTCAATTTAGAGTGTATGGGTAGGTGATTCTTGGTTTTAATCCTAGCTCCCTTGATCTCTGGAATATCATATTCCAGGCCCTTCAATCCCTTAATGTAGAAGCTGCTACACCTTCTTTTGATCATGGCTTTCAGGTAGTCCAATAATTTTTAAATTGTCTCTCCTGGATCTGTTTGCCAGGTCAGTGGTTTTTCCAAGGAGATATTTCACATTGCCTTCTATTTTTTCATTTGTTTGGATCTGTTTAATAGTATCTTGATTTCTCATAAAGTCATTTGCTTCCATTTGCTCCAGTCCAAGTCTGAAGGAATTCTTTTCAGAATTGCTATTAGGAGGCCACCATTTCTTCAAGCCTCCACCAGCTTTGGCTCACTGAAAACACACTTCAGGACCACCACCCAATATTATGATCTTAATACAGGCAGCTCATGGCAAGACCACTTAGCCTCTGAATGATTGCTTGGCCCTCCTGCAATCTGCAGGCTAGGAATTTCTGAAGCAGCCATGTGGAGGTGGCTGCAGTCCCAGTACTTCAGCCGCTTCTAGCCCTGGGACAGTTGGCCAGACCCTCTCCCCCAAATTTATCTGAGTTCCACTGATCTTTTACTTAGTCCTTGTTTCTTATGGGTTGGTAATTCTGGAAAATGCCACAGCTGCCAGTGATTTGTGCTCCAACTGCAGCTTGTTCTGGTGGCCCTAGGGCTCCAGCCACAGGTTCATGCTGTGTTGGTCTGGCCTCCAAGCATGCTGTGAAGAACCCCTTCCCATCTCCCTGCCAGGCTGCCTTCAGTGGGAGCTTTGTTACTCTGTCATTTTATGAGTTCTGGATCATTAAATTAGTTTAGATTCATATTTCATAGGTATTCGAAGTGACTATGGGGAGAGCTGTGGACTTTTGCTGCTTCTATGCCACCATCTTGACTCTGCCCCCTCCAACTCCCATCATCTTCACTTCTAGTTAAACCTCACTCTACCTCCATCTATCCCACCAGTGAATCAAAGACAGAGAGAGAGAGAGAGAGAGAGAGAGAGAGAGAGAGGGAATGAGAGAGAGAGAAGAAGAGAGAGGGAGGGAGAAAAAGGGTGAGAAAGAGAGGGAATGAGAGAGATAGAAGAAGAGAGAGAGGGGGAGAGAAAGAGTGAGAAAGAGAAGGAATGAGAGAGAAGAAGAGAGAGGGAGGGAGAGAAAGAGTGAGGGAGAGGGAGAAAGTGACGACCACACAAAACTAATCAACACATAATCCACTTTTAATATAATTTGCAATATTCTCTGCCGATGGTCCTCCACCAGTCCAATAAAAGTGAAGAAGTGTATTTCTATAGTACTTTTGCAGAGCCAAGCTTTGTTATTAAAATTAAATATTTCTTTTTATTCTGTTGCTCTTTCCAACTATATTGTAATCACTATATTATTTTTTCTGGTCATGTTTAATTCACTCTATCAGTTCATAAATATATTTTTTTAATGTTTCACTAAATTAGCCATATCTGTCATCTCTTAAAGAACAACAATCTTTTATCATTTATATATACCACATTTTTATCTTTATCCCTGGCAGCCATGTCTCTCATTGTACAAATTACTATTACATTAACTTTTTGGCCATATAATACTAATGATAAATATTAAACCTGCAGTCCACTAAAATCCTCAGGTCTTTATTCAAACTACTATCTAACCATGCTTCCCACATCTTTTACTCTAACCCAAAGGTAATGCTGGAATACTTTGTATTTATCCCTGTTAAACATGATCTTATTAAATACAGTCCCATTTTCTATAAAAAGTCTTTGTGGATTCTGATTCCATCATTCAAATTTGCTAGTCATTTTAACTTATCTGTGTCAAATGGAAATTTAATAAGTATGAAATCTATTAATATGTATACATCACCATTGAAAATGTTAAACAAAAGAAGGGCAAGTACACAATTTTTTGAAAACTCACTAGAAATTTCCCTCCAAGTTTACCTGATACCATTAATGACTTATCTTTTAGTCTGTTCTTTTCAAATGTGTCCAAATACATATAACTATATTGTTGTGCAGCCCATGATTTTTCTATTAGAATAGCAAGATAATTTTTTTCTTTTTTTCTTTCTAAAATACTATTTATTTATGATATTCTTTTGTTTTGAAATTTTGAGCCCCAAATCCTCTAACTCCTTCTGACCTCTTCCCTATTTACTGAGAAGGACAAGGAAAATGATATCATTTATACATGTGAAATCACACAAAATATATTTGCTCAGTAAACATTGCCAAAAAATTTTAAACTTTACAATTTAAAGTGATAAAATTATACTTTAATTTACCCTAAGAGTTAATCAGTTTTTTGTTGTTTGCTCATTTTCCCAACTTACTTCTTGTTTTTGTATGTTATGTTAAAGCTGAGCACCTGAGGATGGGGACGTACTGTCTCAAACTTCAGTCTTGTGTGTGTGTGTGTGTGTGTGTGTGTGTGTGTGTGTGTATGTGCTGTTCTTTTCAGAGATAGTTCTGGGGGTCTTCATATTTTTAGTGCTTCCAAAGTAGTATGATCTAGGGAGAGCTGTGGTCACTGATCTCCTGGTCTATGGCTCCTCTTGGTCCAGGAACTATGACCAAGTCCCCTGCTCTTATGTTGCCACAAGCACTAGTGTTCCCCTTTGCCTCAGAACTATGACCAGGAACCCTGATCCCTTGTGAATGCCCAGAAGCACTCCTCTCCTCCCTGGAACTATGACCCAGAACTACATATGGACAATAGAGTTGCCAGTCAGTACCAGTTGCACCCAGTGCCAGCAAAAGGTCCCTTGAAATCTATTTCTGACCAGTTGTCCAACCCCTTTACTTTCTCTGAGCTCAGACTTCCCAAAGCTGTTGCTGCTGCTATCCTGACCATCACCTTGCTCCAGGCCAGTCCTCACTCTGGTATCATACACCACTTCAGCTGACTTCCTAAGCTGCCTTAAACTGGAAAAAAAAATAAGTCCAACCCTAAACTTCAGTTGGTTCTGCTGTTTCAAAATTTTATTTGATAAGTTATTTTAAAATTGTTTGGAGGGGAATATTGAGAGAGTTCAAATGGGTTGTTTCCTGTACTTAGTCATCTTGGCTCCAATAGGATAATTTTTCCAACATTTTTTCCTAAAATTCTTTACTAGTTAGCAAAGAATTGGAAAAAGAGTGTCCATCAAATGGAGAATGCCTGAATAAGTTATATGAGTGTGATAATGATACCATTGTGTTATGAGAAATGATGAATGGGATGATTTCAAAGAAACCTGGGAAGACTTTTATTAAGTGACGCAAATGAAATGAGGAGAATGTGAAGAACAGTTTGTACAATAAAAAACATTATCATCAAACCAAACCTGTAAACATTTATTAAGCACCTACTATATGCCAGGCCACGTGATATGTACTGGAGATACAAAAAGAGGCAAAAGACAGTCCCTGTCCTCATGGAGTTTACAATATTTCATATTTCTACAGTGCTTTTAGGTTTATGAAGTACTTTTCCCCCACAGCAGTCTCATGAAGTAGAAAGTGAGGAGCTAATGAGATTGCCAACTAGTATAGAGGTAGAAAAGAAGAGAGCTCATGCCAGAATACTGAGGGACACCTAGGAACACTGAGTGATTCAGCAAAACAGACCGAGAAAGAGTGGTCTGCAAGCCAGTAGGTGAACCAGGAGAGTATGTTGTCTTTAACACCTAGAGAGAACTGAGCATCAGGGAGGAAAGGAGACAACATTGTCAAAAACTGAAGAAAGATCAAGAGGAATGAGGATTGAGAAAAAGCTTCCAGTTCTGAGAACAGAGACCATTGGTTACTTTAAAGAAAGTAGTTTCAGTAAATAAGATAAAGGCAAATAATTTAGTAAGAGGAACTCTGATCAAGACAATGAACAACCAAAATTCCAGAGGACTTCTGATCAACCATGATCTACCTTCATATAAAGACTTGATGGTCTCAGATTGCAGATTGAAACTCATGGCAGGGGTGGGGGGGATGAGATGGCTAATTCTGGAATTTATTTTGCCTGACTACATATATTTGTAACAAATTTTGTTTTTCTTTTTTTCTCAATGTGTAGAAGGTAAATGGGGAGGGACAAATGAACTCAGAGCTAAAAGTAAAATAAAACTGAATTACAAAATGCAATTTATCAATATCTAGATAAACTTTATCTGCAGTATTTTTTGATCTATCCATTTGGTATCCCTGTCAATAAAGAAAATGAATTTGGTCTGCTAGCATCTGTTCTCCTGTTCTTAGTGAAATGTATTTTTTCTTTGTGACAAAGGTCTTTCCCATAGATTCACTAATCATATCTTTAACAGTATGCTATGTAATTTTACTAGTAATTGAATTCAAGGCCTTTTGGTTTCAGGTTCCATTCTCTTCCCTTTCTTAAGGGTCCAAACACCATTTCCCTTCTCAAATATTCTGACACCTATCCAGTCCTCTCCAGTCTTTCAGATATCACTGGGTGGGGAAGGGGAGGGGGGAAGTGGTCCAGCAATTAGAGTTGCTAGGTTTTTTCTTCCAGTATCAGAACATAGTTCATGTAGGCTAGATAATTTGAGTTAATCTACAGTTAGAGGAAGGTATGTGGTAGAGTGAAGAGAGTTCTAGACCTAAAGTCAGGAAGACATAAATTCAAACTTGGCCTTAGAGAGTTCCTAGGAGTTACCATGGGCAAAGTCACTGTGTGTGCTTCAGTTTTCTCATCTGTAAAATGGGGGTAATAATAACAACTACTTCCCAGGGTTGCTTTGAGGATAAAATGAGATAATACTTGCAAGGAGTTTTACTATCCTTAAAACACCATACAAATGAAAGCTATTATTATCATATCTCCTTGCTTCTCATAAGGATAAATTTCTGGATTTTTTTCTTCCAATTCAAAGGTCATTTGCAGAGAAAACAGAAAACAAATAAGTTCTGCTAGCATCTTTCTCTCTGAAGCTCTCTATCTTGAGCATCCTTTGGCACATCCTTCATCCTTAAGTACATCAGGATTCACACAGATACTATTTTTAACATTCTGCATTCTTATTTCAAAAACTTCTTTTACTCTTAAGATCTATATATTAACCTCATCTACCCCAATCTTGGATACCATAATCATTTAAATTTGTTGCATCCCCATGAAATCTGAAAATCCATTCTTTGAATAAAGCTTCCTTTCCTTCTGACTTTCTATCTGTCTCATTACTCTTTCGGTTATCACTAGAGCTCCCAGTCTTTCTGTTCTTTTATCCCTCTCTATTCTCTTACTTAAAACTCTTATGTTGATCAAACTTTACTTACTTCCATCTAGTCCCTCCAGTTTTAATCAAATAAACAAAATATTGGTTTTCATACTTAACTATCCCTTTCCACTATTCTGTCATTTAAAGCTCCCTTACATCATATGCAGACACCTAGAACCCTTCCCACTTCTCTTGTTTTTACTTACTCTCCAATTCTTGAAGGCCTTCAAAAAAAGGATAACATTTTATTTGACTGAGCCTATCATATTGCCACCAGTATTTATCACAAATGTTTTTCCACTCATCTCACTACCTAATAACATCTTCACTGCCACCAACCTATCACCATATGATAAGGTCTTACACTTTCTGTAAAAAACAAAACACTTTTTGCATTCTTACCTTAAACCTTTGCTATATCTTCAACTGTTCTCTGATGGTTTTTTGTATGTCACTAGAAATTATTGAATGTAGATATCTCCTTCCATCCTGAGACTTGTAAAGTTGTCTTATAACTGTGTGTTACTGAGAAGAGTCTGGTTTTTCAAAGTTGGTCATCACACATATGATGTGTCTGTGATTGTGCACAAATTTTTCCTGGTTCTGCTCTTCTCACTTAGCATCAGTTTGTATAAGCCTCTCCAGGTGAATATGAAGACTGTCTCCTCGCCATTTCTTATAGCACAATAGTATTCCAATACATTCATATACCACAACTTGTTTAGCCATTTCCCAATTTATGGGCATCCCCTTAATTTCCAATTTTTTGCTACCACAAAGAGACCTGCAATAAATATTTTTTGTATATATGGGTCTTCCTCCCACTTCTACAATCTCTTTGGGATACAACCCCAGAAGTGGTATTAGTGGGTCAAAGGGAAGCCTAATACATTTTGTGATTAATAACCATATGAGAATATATATAGTTACTGTAGGCATTGTGAATATTGCATTGTTGATACAGTATCTCATTGGAAAAACCACTAATGCAGAAAATAGATCCAGGAGAGATAATTAAAAAATTATTGGACTACCTGAAAGCCATGATCAAAAAAAGAACCTAGAGATCATCCTTCAAGAAATTCTCAAGGAAACTTGCCCTGATATTTTCAAACCAGAGGGCAAAATAGAAATTGAAAGAATTTACTTATTGCCTCTTGAAAAAGATCTTCCCTCTCCCCCACCAAAAAATAAAATTCCTAGGAATATCAGAGTCAAATTTCCGAGTCCCCAGGTCAAGGAGAAAATATTACAAGCAGCCAGGAAGGAACAATTTTACTATTGTGGGAACATAATCAAGATAACACAAGATCTAGCAGCTTCTACATTAAGGGATTGAAAGGCTTGGAATATGATATTCCAGAGGTCATAGGAGCTAAGAATAAAACCGAGAATCATCACAGCCAAGAGGGTAGCATGAAAGCAGGAAAGCTCCATGAGCTCCCTCCATAACTGCCTCAAATACCTATGAAATATGTCTGTAAACAAATTTTGGAGCTACAGAACCCACAAAGTGACAGAGAGAGAAACAAATCTCCCTCTGCAGGAAGTCTGGCAGGCCTGCAAGGAAGGTCCATCTCAGCATGCTGGGAGCAGAGCCCAGTTTCACATGAGCCAGCAGTTTTAGCCCCAGTGTGGCCCCAAACAACAGTGTCTAGAGCAGATTTTGGGAGAGTTGATCACCAGCAGCTGTGGCAGTTTCCAGAAGTATCAAACAATAAATGTCAAAGACAAAGTAAAAGGTCAGTGTAGAACTCTGTTGGAACTTGGGGGGATGGAAGGAATGCTGTCTGGCTTCTGCCCCCAGAGTAAGAAGCAATGGAGGTACAGCAGGCACTCGGTTGCCTCCATATGGTTGCTTTAGAGATAGCCTACAGAATGCAAGTCTACAGAATGTAGTGGGGCCAAGCAACCATTCAGAGGGTAATGGCTCTTGCTTTAACCTGCCTGGATCTGGATCACTGTCTTCAGTGGTGGTCCTGAGGTATGTGACCAGTGAGCCAGAGATTGTGGAAGCTATAAAGATGGTGCCATCCCCATGAAAACCCCAGTGGTTTGGAAAAAGCTCTCCCCTATGGAAGCAGAGTTCTACTGTGGCAAAGAGCTCAAAATCAAGTAACTGAATGGTAACATGAGCAAGCAAAGGAAGCAATGTAAGCAAAGCAATCAAACCTCAGATTCTTTTTTGGGGGACAAAAAGGATCAAAGTATGTAACTAGAGGAAGACAATGAAGTCAGAACTCCAACATCAAAAGAGTCCAAGAAAAATATGAATGGGTTACAGGCCATGGAGGAGCTCAAGAAGGATTTTGAAAATCAAGTTAGAAAAGTGGAGGAAAAATTGGGAAGAGAAATGAGAATGACGCAAGAAAATCATGAAAACAGAGTCAACAAACTGACTAAAGAAAATAACACCTTAAAAAATAGATTGACTCAAATGGCAAGAGTCCCCAAAGCCAATGAGGAGAAGAAAGCCTTAAAAAATGAAATTTGCCAGATGGAAAAAGAATTTCAAAAGCTCACTGAAGAGAATAAATCCTTCAGAAT
>CM053585.1:280962992-280986884 GCA_028646515.1 Pseudochirops corinnae
GGTATATGAATGTAAAGGAATACTATTGTGCTGTAAGAAATAGGAAGGAGATGGACTTCATAATTACCCGGAGTGGCTTATACAAATTGATGCTAAATGAGAAGAGCAGAACCAGGAAAAATTTGTACACAATCACAGACACATCATATGTGTGATGACCAACCTAGATAAATAAACTGGGCTCTTCTCAGCAACACACAACTATAAGACAACTCTACAAGTCTCAGGATGGAAGATGAGATCTACATTCAGAGAAAGATCTAGAAAGAACAGAGTTTAAATGGAGACTGAAGCAATACATGCTATCATTCTTTTTCATGTTTGGATTTGTTTCTTTTTTCCCATCATACACTCCATTGTTTACCACCCTTCTATACAACAAGACTATTGTACAATGTGAAAGTATTTGCTGATCCTATACACAATTGCATGTCCCCATAGTGGGTGGGGGGAAGGGAAGGGAGAAAATTTGAAACTCAGGGGATTGTGGAACTGAATCTTGTAAACTAAAAGTAAATAAACAAGTCAATGAAAACAAAAAAGAAAAATACTTGAAGCAGAGAGTTACACACAGAGTAAAGGTAAGGGGCTGGACAAAATCTATTACACTTCTGCTAAAGAAAAAAAAAAGCACACATAGAAATCCTGATGTTAGACAAAGTAAAAGCAAAAATAGACTAAAATAATTGAAAGAGATAAGGAAACAATATCTTGCTAAAAGGTACCATGAACAATGAAGCAATCAAATGAGATCAGCGATTGGTCAACCTGTCAGATCTATGAACAGGGAAAGAACTGATGACCAAATGAGAGACAGAGAGAATTATAAAATGTAGAATAGATAATTTTGACCATATTAAATCGAAAAGCTTTTGCACAAACAGTACCAATGAAACTAAAACTAGAAGAAAAACAGAAATCTTGGAAACACTCTTTCTAGCAGATATCTCTGATAAAGGCTTCATTTCTCAATTATATACAGAACTTAATCAAATTTATGAGAATAGTGGCCATTCTCAAATTGATAAATGGTCAAAGGATATGAACAGGTTGTTTTCAGATGATAGAAAATTTAAGATATCTATAGGCATATGAAGAAGTGTTCAAAATCACTTTTGATCAGAGAAATACAAATTAAAACAAAAACTCACCTCACATTAATCAGATTAGCTAATATTACCAAAAAAATGATAAATATTGGAGAGAAAGTGGGGAAAATTGGGGCACTAATTCACTGTTGGTTGAGTTGTGAACTTATCAAACCATTCTGGAGAGCAATCTGAAGCTATGCCCAAAGGTCAACAAAACTGTAAATATCCTTTGATCCAGCAATACTAGGAAGACTAGGTCTAACCCTAAAGAGATCATAAAAAAGGAAAAAGAACCTACATAAGCAGAACAATTTAAAGCAACCCTATTAATGCTGGCAAAATATTAGAAACTGAGGGAATGTCCATCAATTGGGGAATGGCTAGACAAACTGTGGTATATGAAAGTGATAGAATACTATTGTGCAGTAAGAAATGATGAACAGGCAGATTTCAGAAAGATCTGTACAAACTGATCCAAAGTGTAATAGGCAGGACCAGGAAAACATTGTACATGGGATTGGCAACATTTTGTGATGATAAACTACGAAAGACTCAGCTTTTCTCAGAAACACAATGATCCAAGACAAGTACAAAGGACTGTTTAAGGAAAATGCTATGCATATCCAGGTAAAGAAAGAACTGATGGACTCTGAATGCAAATCAAAGAATATTTTTTTTCATGTTACTTTATTCTTTCTTGTGTTTTTTTTTCATCTTTCAATCTGTTTCTTCTGCCACAACTATGATGAATAAGAAAATATATTTTACATGTTAACACACGTATAGACTAAACCAAACTGCCTGCCATTTTCAAAAGAAGGTGGGGGGGAGAGAGAAAATTTGGAATTCAAAATCTTGTAAAGGTGAATGCTAAAACATTTTTATATGTAATTAGGGAAAATAAAATATTATTTGAAGTAAAAGTTAAATTAAAAGGTCATTTTCCTCAGCAGATGAAACCAACAATAACAATAAAATATAAAGAAACTCTTAGTTTTCATTGGTGGAAGGAGTTCACTACATCACAATGATTTCTCCAAAGACAAAACTATTTCAGAATGCAAAGCAGTCAAAAGCATACCAAATTTGGTTCCAGAAAAGTCTCCCCCTGGTTTCTAGGGATGTGAATACAAGTAGTTTTCCAAACCAAATTTTTTTTCCCCATAGATCAATTCTTTAATTTTGGAGGCAGATGATTCAGAATCTATTCAAGAAAAAGAGTAAAAATGGGAATGAGAATGACAGAAACAAGGGCACAATTACTGTATCTTCTGGAATGAGGTCCTTAAGCCAATCATCACTGACTATGGATATCTTGTTTGCATATCTTGTCTTGTTATACTGCTCTACATGCTGAGAATTCTCCCAAGTGAAAAAACTCCAGGTTGACATTGTCAAGAATCATACTGAGAAGTCCAGAAGTGCTCTGTGATGATGACCACTTCTTAGATTTTTCTCTAAATCAAAGGTAGCTTAACAGGAGACACCTGCACTGGCCCATCGTCATGGCTGCTTTGCACTACAGGAACAAAATCCAAGGGAACCTAGAAATCTTATGTAAAAGGAGTTCAAAAACTTCTGTTTAAAGTAAAGGAGAGCCCTCTGACCTGGGCTGTGTTGTGAACTGACAATAAAGCTATGACTTGAAAAAAATATTTGAGGGGAAAAATACCTAAGAGATTCATAAATATATGAGCAAGGTGGAGATACAGAAGGCAAAAGAGGATGCACAAATGCTGGTGAAGGCAAATGAGACATTAAATGAGCTCTAACACAGTCTGAGTAAAATGGAACCAGAGAAAGAGCCTGAACATGATGGAGCAAAAGAAGGAGTCGGAGTTTATGATGGCCACTGAGAAAGTCCATTCATGAATATTATCACTGAGCTCAAGGAAAGGAATCAGAAACCAGATATGGTTTCATGGTTTCATGGACATACTGAAAAGAATTCATGTACTACCAGGGCCAAGTTCTGTGCCTTTGTGTCCACATATAGATGGTTCTTATTTAATTATGTCAACTGAATTTTTAAAACTTGAATCTGAACTGCAGCAGAACTGTGATTCATATATTTTATTTGAAGAGAGAAAAAGCACCCTCAAATGTGTGAGATCCATTCAGATATAAATTAGTTATATTACTGGGAATGTTCAAGTTGACAAATTCAAAAGGAAAACTTTCTTAGTGAGCATTTTTTTCCCACGAAAGAACTGTTGAAGAAGAGGAATGTAAATTAATAAGAAACCATTTCTGGTGTACCATTTATTGGACATTAATGGTCTTATAACCCACTTTCCCCCATTAGAAAGGCAATGTATACAAATAAAAGAACACATAATATAAGGGTTTTTCCAGATGATTGTGGAACGGCTCCATTTCAGAGTCAGTCTTTTAAAATACACCACCATGTAAGCCTTTCATCTTTTGTAGATTTATAAGGATAAAAGGTTATAAAAATTAACATTTTTCGGTTAAGGTTTCTAGTGGGTGGCTAGTGAGAAGGCATAAATTAGTCTACATTTCTTTATGGGTGTTAATCAAATGTCAATTTTGTGTGTTTATCCTTGCTTTATTCAAAGATCTCAATTAAAGATCTCAATCTTGGATTATGGTATTTGTTGTGAAAAGATACCTTCATCTAATCTGGAACAATCCCTGGTGTTCTATAAAGGACAGTTACCTAAACTGTTTTCATTAGAACTGGAAAACTTTTTTCCAGGTGTAAATATCTCATTACCTGCATTGTTTGAGAATTCAGCCTTAAGGAGAAGCCTGATTGAGGGACAGAATTACCAAATGTTCATTTGGCAATGAGAAGTATGATTGAATTTGGTCCCAGTGCAGTTACATGGCAGCAATTTTGCAGCTAGGTGTTGCTGTGGATAGATTGCTGTATTTGGAATCTGGAAGACCAGGGATCAAATACTTTCTCTGATATTTACTTAGGTATATGACTCAGGGAAATCACTTCATCTCTCTCAACCTCAGCTTTTTCACATGTAAAACAGGAGTAATAAGAACACCTAATTTACAGAATTGTTATGACCATCAAGCGAGATAATACATAAAGTATTTTATTAACTTTACTGCATAAATGTCACTTATTTATATAAATATTATATATATTATATTATATATTATTATATAATATTATATAAAAGTATTTCCGCTGACATCAGTCAAAATATGCCAACACTTGAGGGAATTTATGTAATGAGTTGGGTACTTGGGCATTGGAACTTAGAGAGAACTGAGTTTAACCATCAATGCCAAGGTTTAGTCATTTGTGTAACCCAGGCTAATCTCTGGTGCTGATTTCTTGATCTCATATTTCTTTGAAGGCAGGACCATTTATCTCTATCCCCTGTATTACTTTACACATGGAAGGCACTTTGTTATTTCAACTGGTTAACTTGAAAATGGAGATGATATCCTTATACTTTCTACTTCAGAAAGTTGTTTGTTGTGAAGAAACACATAGGAGGTGACTACTCAGTGTTCATATTTGAATGCTATATTAAAGTGCTATAGAGAAATGTGAAAAGTATTCCTAGATCCTTTTTCAAATAATTCATTCCACATCAATTGTGTAGAATGGTTCTTAATTAAATATTTCCTGATTATGTTAATAAAAGCAAAACACACCAAAATTTGTGTGACGTTTACTTTCATCACAACTACTTGTTAGAACAAACAAAATCCAGATTAATATTGAAGAACCTGAGCCTAGTGATAGCAATGGCTACCTCTAGGTCTCTGATTCCTTAGGATTTATTTGTCATCTAATTACAGTGTGCATGTCCAGAATGATTCATGTGATAACCCAGATTGTGACTACTAGGATCATATTACAAAGTATATCATTCTGGTATACATTCAGGGATATTTGGGATCAACTTATGTTCCTTTCATGTATTGTTATGTGCCCTACTTACTAAAAAGACAATGAATCCTTTTACCACACAACTGTTAGAAGTTTTTTTTTCTTTTTTTTTTTTTTTTTACTGGATGGAGGAAATGCATTTGGGGAATGCATTGTAGTAGAGTGGAAACTCCCTGATGGCAAGCATTGTTTTGTTTCTCTCTTTGTATTGCCAGGTACCAGCACAATGTCTTGCATTATGTATTGTGTATTGAATTAATAATAGTCTTGCATTGTGTATTGAATTAAATTTCATGAGTTTTATTAGATGCTAGGTGGTTGATTAATCATAGAGTCCCAAAGCTGAAGTGGACCTCAGAAATTTAAGAGCTCGACAGTACCTGTCTTCTCTCTAATATTACCAACCAATCATTATCCACCTCCACTAGAAGACCTCATAAAATCATAGATTTAGAAATTGAAGGGAACTCGGTAGCTGTCATTTCCAACACCCTCATTTTCCAGAAAAAGAAACTGAGTCTTACAGAGGCTAAATTACTTGTCCAGGATCACATAGTAAAAATTTGAAATGAGATTTGAGTCAACTTTCTGACACCAGTTCAGTGAACTATCTATCGATGCTATCTCCACTGATGGGAAACTATCCAGGCAGTCTATTTCATCTGAAGACAGGTCCAATTATTAAGAAGATATGGTTTACAGGAAACTGAAAATTTAATCTTTTATAACTTCCATCCATTGCTTCTAATTCTTCCTTTGGACCTAAACAAAGTTGCTTACTTTAACATCCTTTATTCTGTTCAAAATTGTTTTTTGTTTGTTTGTATTCTCTCTTTTATAAAAATCTTCTTTTTAAAGGTGAAGAGCTTAGCATAAAATGTGATTTTAATTATGTTGTTCACACATATTACCATTTTTGGGATTTCTGCAATTTTAATTTTTACAGAGATATCTAGTTTAAAATCTAAGCCATTGCTAGGTAATGAAATCTTTCCATAGAAGATAGTGTTCTTAAAAAGCAAGGCTGCTTTTTCAAACATACACACACACACACACACACACACACACACACACACACACACGTTGGAAAATGAACAAGAGAAAGCTTTAAAGAAATACTTGGAAGGACATTTACTTACCTAAATTCTAGTGACTTAATAAAAGTGGTAGAATTGACTACAATGATCCCATTACATATAAATTTTAGTACCATTTTTAACTGGGAATATTTTAAGAAGTATCTGGCAAACCATTTTATTCTTTCCCAGAATGCATTATTTTGTAATAGGAGCCATCCCATCACCAGTCCAGTTGCTCCAGAGTCTAAGTGCCTATTTTGTGCAGGATGCCCTAGCTAGGCATAATGGAAGTATTATTTTAACAGTGAAAAGTGTAACAAAAGAACATCCAAGATTGTTTCTTATGAAAACTACGACCATACTTGGACTATACATTTGAAAAATGGGACAATCTGGAGAGTTAGAAAAAATTTCTAGTTCAAAGAATTACTGTTATTTACCTTTTTTTCTTCACCTACATTCCTACTTTATCTTTACTGTCATCTCTGTGTCAGAACTACCTTCTACTACTTCCTCACTACACATAAATAATCTGGTCTTTCTCTGAAATTTTGTCATTTGTACAAAATAATTTCTTATTTAATATTATTTTATGTTTAACTATGATGTAATGCATAGCTGTGTCTGTATTAATTCCTAATTGTTACATTAAAGTCAAGTATGTGTTTGGGGTGTGAAAGCTCCTCAAGATCAAGAAGAATATTATCATTTCCCCATGTTAAGCTAAAAACACAGTGCTGAGCATACAGAAGACACTCAATAAAGTATATGTGTATGTAGGGATATAAATATATGGTGATTGATTCACTCTAAAGTGATGTGAATGAAACATTGTATAGAAGGTATTAATTTACTTACTAGATGCCTAGATAAATATGGGAAAAGAAGTGATAGACCTCTTTGACCTTGAATTGGAGGTAATTAAGATGAGCTATATAACAAAAAGAGAACATTGAGGTCACTATCAAGTTAATGAAAGCTCAAAATTTTTATTAAGGGCAAAGAGAAGAAAGTACTTTGACTTCTATTTTTCCAATTGTATATCTTCATTAAATTCATGTGTTTTCTACTGAGATGACTCAATTGAAGTGGACAGAGATATATAACTAATTTCCCAGATCTAACTAGACATGGACAATTTACTGCCTAGAACACATTGGCATGATTGACCTCTGACCAAAATATATGAAAAATCTCCAATTTGATGGCCAGCCTTTCCAGAAACTGATTCTTTTTAATGTGCTAAGCTTTCTCAAATGCAGTGATGGAAACTACCCTTGGTTTTCAGTGTCAGCATTTAAATCTTAATTTGGTTGACTCTTTCCCAGAAGCATGACACATTCAGGTACTTGTATTGGTTTGATCTAGTCATAATTTTGTCTTATTGTAATTCCAATGATTTCTCATTTTAATTTTAAAATATCCAATTAGTTTATGGAGCAAAGGGAGAAATCTAGAAAAAAGATGCTTGGCCAGCAAACCTGCCTTTTAAAGGGGAATGATTTAAAAAAGAAAAGAAGAAAAAATGCTTTCCAGTCAGTTTAATTGAAGCCAACAAAGAATTTGAATAGCTAAAAGAAAAAAAAAACCCAAAAATACCCTGAAAGCTCACTGAACTCAGTAACTTTGCATTAGTAATGCAATGCAGAACTTATTTTTTTAACTTTTCAGTAAAATCTTTGATTCCAAGTTTGAAAGTTCATATCATTGGAAGACTCCTACAATAGATTTTGGGACTTGTCAATTATTTCAACCACTTACTTGTGAGCAATTGTACCCATAATTAAAATGGATAATTAGTATGGATTCTAGTTCTTTAACAATTTTCTGAGCAAGCCCAGTGATGCTACCGCTGCTGTTGATTGTGGTGGTGGTGGTGGTGGCAATGATGAGGATGATTTTGATGATAGCTCATCATACTCTCTGAAGTGCTTTAAGGGGAAATGATATTATTGGTGCACAAAATTTATTTGATTACTGAAGGAACCATATATATGAAGGTATAAAAATTATGTCAATTAAATAAGCATTCAAGTGTTGTTATACATTCTCAATAATCAAGACTGATTAACTTACGTTGCTAACGGATTATCATGAAGACAATTAAAAATAACTTATTCCATATAAATAAAATCTTAAGGCACTAAAATTGTATTTCATATGAGAAACTATACTTTTAAAGTGACATTATAAACAGTCATACTTACCTCCAATATAAATATATTTATCTGGTAACATATGCCACCTAGATAGTGTAACACTAGCTCTCAAAAAAAGATATACAAAGAGACTTGATCCATGTTACTGCAACTCTCTAACCTTCAATCCTTGAGATTCTAAGCAATGAAATGGCATACATAATGGAAAGCAACAACATTGGCTTTATATAAAATTACAGGCTGAATGAGAGTGGCCTAAGGGTGTTATTGAGACACTTAAAGTGATCCAGAGCCTTTTTCAAATGTCCTGATCTGTAACAATCAGAGTATTATACCAATCATGAGTAAGTTAGATAAGGATAGATAAAAGGGTTAATAGAATTATTTTGTTGTCACAGGGACTACACTCATGGAATGATCAATCATTATAAAATTATGGACACTGGGAATTTTTATTAATATTCCCTCTCTTCTCTGTCTCTCTGTCTCTCTGTCTCTCTGTCTCTCTGTCTCTCTGTCTCTCTCTCTCCATAATCTACAGAGGGAATTCTGGAGAAAAGGACCCAGTCTAACCAGTCATTATCAGTCTTATTCAGGATTCTGAAAAACATTTATAGGTTGAACTTTGATAACAGATGAAAATCCAGCATAAATTTTTTGTATCTTTTCTAAGAGACAAAATTCTTTGTGAATATTTTTTTTCCTTCACTTCAGAGTTATAGTACTCTCCTTATAAAAAGAGTATCAGAAATAGTTTGAGGATATTTAAATATTACATTAGTCCCAAATGAAATATTTTCTAGAACCAGGATGATAACAACTGTGGTTTTCATTTTTAAAATGTTTACTGTCAGAACTTCTTTAAAACCAATTTTGCTTCTTATGACTACATGAAATAGAAATCACACACCCAGACTATGTGTGTGTGTATAATGTTTTACATAGAAAAATTTTTGCTTATGGAACAATAGTCTAGTTCATATTTGTGTAAACTGATTTGGTGAAATAGAATACATTCACTTTTTTTGGACTATTTTCACTTCTACAGTAAATCCTTTCATTCTTTAGACTAAGATTGTATCTAGACAATGCCAGAAGAACCAACCAATTCAATGAACATCAATAAATCAAGTTTCTTTGTTGCTCTTATTATTATTTGAGATCCAAGGTTTCTGAAACATGTCCAAGGACAGTTGCAGAACCAGTAGTTCTGCCCCAAACAGCTCCTCAACTTTAAAAAAAGCTTATAGCCAGCCATTGTTAAGCAGCATTGTGATAATAGTATGTAAATGTGGGAGTGATCTATGATGCAAAGACTTAAGAAGAAATAATAATGGTTGTTAATAATTGTTTTATTTACTGCTTTCTTATAGCCAATTAATTTCTAAGGAAAGTGATTTAAAGTCATATATTCTTCTGGGCTGTGGGAAAGTTTCTTCATGTTTCCATGATACTTGATACTGACATGTCTATGTGTCTCTTTTAATTCAATGACCCTGACAAAGTGATTGAGGAAACTGTGTGCTGTAGCCATGATTTTTTTTCTTATCTTGGGTGTCTATACATGTGCTCTGTTAATTATTTTATATTTATCCTGTATATAGCTTTCTTTGAATATATTTGCTTCCATGTTGTTTCCCCCATGAGACTGTAAGCTCCTTGAAAGCAGGAATTGTCTTTTGACACTTCTTATATCCCCAGAATTTGACACAGTCCCTGACACATAGTAGTGTAAAGCCAAGCATGAGCAGCTTTCCAGAGGATGGCAGCTGTGAATAGCTTCAAGATTCTGATTACACAGTGTAGTGAACTCTCTATTTATTCAGCAGTAAATTAGAGCAAATCATTCACAGAAATGAAGGTACAGCATTCACAGTGACATAAAAACTTATCATTAAAATGGCCACATAGTTTTCACTAAAGTAGTCACATATTTTTAAACAAACTGCATACATTTAGTAATTCAATCATTTCATAAATCCTTAATTAAATCATCCTTAAGGCTTGCCTCCTTAAAGGACACAAAGTACAAAGGTCAAAGTTCTTCACCCCTAGGTCACAGTAAATAATAATCTTCTCCTTCAGTACACAGTATCTAAGTAAAGTCTTCTTTCCTCTTGACTTGAGGCTGACTCTCAGCTTCTGTGGTTCCTCTTCTATGGTCCCAGCTCCAACTGTCACCTGGGTTCAAAGGCAGACAGCTTCCAGTTCTTTGTCCAGTTTCCATTCCATACTGAAGCTCACATTGTCCAGTCCATGCCAAGTCCTCCACAGGTGCTGTTTCTGGGAAGACAAAGCTTGATAAAGCCACAATAATATTCATGCACATTGCCGTCACCATCATCAATTCACTAATTTCCTATGAAATCAACTCAGGCCTGCCAACAAAGTCTGAGAACTCAATGCAAATCATTAACATAGAAATCAACACAGACCCACAACAAGGTCCAACAGGTCAATACAAATCACAAGTAAAGTCCCAGGACCTCCAAAATCCTCCTCCAGGATTTCTATAAACAGATAATTAGAAAGTCCTCTTTCAGGTCCCATGGCTTTTGTACAAAGTATCACAAACAAACTTCAACACAGACAGAACAGACAAAAAAGGGTGCCAGGATACCACAAGTTTTCTCCTTCTTGACTCTGCCACCATAAGAATTCTCTCCTCAGTTATGCTCTCACTAGCCTGTGACTCTCTTTATATATGGTCATTAGCTCCTCCCCAGGAGTTCACAAGTTGTAAGATTCACATGTTCTGTTTCTTAACAGACTTGATACAAGGCTCAAAAGAAACTTGAACTAAAACAAGGTGTTAATCCAATAGCTGAAACAAGGTGTGAACTACTCCTTTGCTTGCCATTACAAGAAGGTGCTTATTTAATGTATATTGATTGATTGCTGTAGATGCTGGTACCATTTCAACAGCTGAGGATGTTGGAAGGGGAAAGTACAAATTGAGTCCTAAGGATCGATCATATGGTAATAAGCCCTTTCAGAGACAACCAGGGCAGCATGTTTCAAATGAGAGCTCTCTGAGATATTTCTCCATTAATATCAAGATATTAAGGAAATCCAAATGTGATTATATAGACAAAAAAACCTGAGAAATTACTTGTTTTTTTCCAATTTCACTCATTTGTTGTCATATTATATAGACACAGATTCCCTGAGTTCTAAACATGAAAATTTTATCTCATTGCTCAGCTACCTATCTCATATTTTTTTCTAAATATTAAGTAATTATCACTATATTCATTTGCATGTATACAACAAAGTCACACAAAAGTTTTATTTATCTGGCAATTCCTTGGCCTGTTTTCTAAGAGTGGTTTTCTCCCCACCCCCTGCTCTTTTATAGGCATTTTTGAATATCCACATTAAAACATCTATAGGAATGGTTGAATAATTATGTGATTAGACAAAAAGAAGTAAAAGTTTCTCTTTTCTTTCTTCTAAGAAAAAAATGCCTGTCATATATGTGCAAATATTACCTAAACCTTAATTTCCAGTGTACTCTGACACACTTCTTTTTTTTTTTTTGATTTTGTCTATTCTTTTCTAAAGCATGAGATATGCACCTTTATATGATAAAGTTTCACACATGTGCATATGTAGAAGTAACTGAACTATTTCAGACTTTCATGTAAACTCTTCTTAAATGTATACAAGTGAATTTAATCCCTAATTAATAACTCTTTGCACATTAAAAATCAATTATTGTCGTTCTGTCATTTCAGTTGTGTCTGACTCTATGTCACCCCATCTTTGAAGTTTCTTGAGAGACAATGTACTGGTTTTCCATTTCCTTCTCCATCTCATTTTGCAGGTGAGGAAAATAGGGCATACAGAGGTAAGTGACTCCCCCAGTATCACATAGCTAATAAATCTCTGATATCAGATTTGAATTTAGAAAGATGACCCTGATATCAGGATCTCACCATTGTATAACCTAGATGCCCCTTATAAGTCAATTACAAAATACTATGCGTTTTCACTGGCTTATTGCCTGACCCTTAATTCTTTCTATACTAAAATGAAATTTTTCCTTTTTAAAAAAATTTTAATGAAATAATTAACTCTCTGGGCTATACTTTCCTAGGGAAAAAAATAAGCTCTGTAATGTCTTATGTCTTGGTAATATTCTAAGATCACAGATGTGTATTTGTATATTTCTTGTTAATTATGCCCAATTTCATAACCTTTACATTCAGTTCAAAAAGCGTTCAATGTAAAAATTTTCTCAAAAAATTGCAAGGAACAAAAAAAAAATTGTATTGTCTCTCCTATCTGTCAACCTATAGTTTTCCTTCTACTCAATGCTACAGGAATTGCGTTAATCAATGTTCTCTCTTTAAGAAAAAAGAAGTAGGTTCCAACAACTGGAAATCAAAGGGATGCCCATCAGTGGGGAATGGCTTAATAAACTGTGGTATATGAATATAATTGAAACTGTAATACTATAAGAAATGATGAACAGGCAGACTTCTGAAAAATCTCAAAAGACAATATGAACTGATACTGAGTGAGGGGAAGAGAACTAGGAGAATACTAAACACAGCAAAAGCCACAGTGAGCAACAGCTGATTTTGACAGACTTAGCTGTTCTCAGCAATGCACAAACCTGAAATAATTCAAAAGAACACGTGATGGAAAATGCCAGCCACATGTAAAGAAAGAACAATGGAGCCAGAATACAGATCAAAGCTGACACTTTTCTTTTTTTATTTTGTTTTATTTTGTTTTTTTCTTTCGCATGGTTTTTCCCATTTCTCATAATTCTTCTATGAAGGATGACTAAAGTGAAAATCTGTTTAATAGGAATATATGTATAGAACCCACATCAAAATTCAGGCAATTTAGTGGAGGGAAGGAGGAAGGAAGTGAAGAAAATTTAAAACTTATGGAAATGGGAGGCAGAGCCAAAATGGCAGCATAGAAATGGGAAAATTCAGTGAGCTCCCCCTACAACCACTTCATATACCTATAAAATATGACTCTAAACAAATTTTAGAGCTATAGAACTCACAAAGTGACAGAGAGAAACAAATATACCTGCTGAAGACAGCCAATAGGCCTAAAGAAAGGGTCCATCACAGCCCACTGGGAGCTGAGCCCAGTCCCACATGAGTCGTGACTTAAGCTTCAGGGTGGCCCCAACCAGCAGGAGCTGGAGCAGACTTCATGAGAGTGGTTCACCACCAGCTGTGGCTGTTTCCAGACGTATCAACTCATAAATGCTAAAGACAAAATTAAAGGTCAGTGTGGGACATTGTTGGAACTGGGGGGAGACAGGAGCCCTGTCTGGCCACTGCCCCCCTGGGAGAAAAGAGGTCAGAGGCATGGTGACTGTGTAGCCACTACATGGTTGCTTCCAGAGCTTCTAGCCTACAGAATGTAAGGGGGTCAAGCAACCATTCAGAGGGTAATCACTATTGCTTTAACCTGCTTGGATATGGATTGCTGTCTTAGGTGGAGGTCCTAGGGTGTGTAGCCAGTGGGCCAGAGCTTGTGGGGCTTGAGATTGGGCACTGAAATAATAGCTCCAGCATCTGCAAAAACCCCAGAAATTTGAGACAAAGCTGTCCTCTCTGGAAGAAGAGTTCTACCCTGGCAAAGAGCTCAAAAGTATAGTAATTGATTGGCAACAACAGCAAGCTGAGGAAGAAAAGCAAGCACAACCATCAAACCTTAGATTGCTTTTTGGGAGATGAAAAGGATCATAGCATAGAATGGGAGGAAGACAATGAAGTCAGAACTCCAGCATCAAAACGTTCCAAGAAAAATAGGAACTGGTTATAAGTCATGGAGGAGGTCAAGAAGGATTTTGAAAATCAAGTAAGAGAAATGGAGGCAAAATTTGGAAGAGAAATGAGAATTATGCAAGAAAATCATGAAAAGAGAGTCAACAATCTGACTACAGAAGATAACACCTTAAAAAACAGACTAACTCAAATGGCATAAGAGGCCCAAAAAGCCAATGAGAGAAGAATGCCTTAAAAAGCTGAATTCACCAGATGGAAAAGGAATTTCACAAGCTCACTGAAGAGAATAATTCCTCAAAATTAGATTGGAGCAAATGGAAGCAAATGACTTTATGAGAAATCAAGATACTATAAAACAGATCCAAACAAATGAAAAAAAAAAGTAGGCAATGTGAAATATCTCCTTGGAAAAAACACTGACCTGGAAAATAGATCCAGGAGAAATAACTTAAAAATTATTGGACTACCTGAAAGCCATGATCAAAAAAAGAGTCTAGAAAGCACCCTTCAAGAAATTCTCAAGGAAAATGGTCCTGATATTTTAGAACCAGAATGCAAAATAGAAATTGAAAGAATTCACTGTTCGCCCTTTGAAAAAGATTCCAAGAAGAAAACTCCTAGGAATATTATAGCCAAATTCCAGATTTCCCAGGTCAAGGAGAAAATATTACAAGCAGCCAAGAAGAAACAATTTGAATATTTTGGAAACACCAACAGGATACACTCAGGATAACACAAGATCTAGCAGTTTCTAAATTAAGGGCTCAAAGGGCTTCAAATATGCTATTCTGAAGGTCAAAGGAGCTAGCATTAAAACCAAGAATCACCTACTCAGCAAAATTGAGTATAATTTTTCAGGGGAAAATATGATCATTCAATGAAATAGAGGAGTTTCAAGCATTCTTGATGAATAAACCAGAGTTGAATAGAAAATATGACATTCAAATACAAGAAGAAAGAGAAGCATGAGAAGGTAAACAGGGAAAAGAAATCATAAGTAACTTATCAAAGTTGAACTATTTACATCCCTACATGGAAAAATGATAATTGTAACTTATGAACCTTTTCTCAGTATGAGGATAATTGAAGGGAATATAAATGTGTGTATATACATATGTGTGTGTATGTGTGTATGTATATACATGTTATATGCACATATACCCTCCTATATAAACATATTTATGTATGTATGCATACATATGTGTGTATATGTGTGTATGAATCCATTTGTGAGTGTGTGTATATATGTTTACAGGTATACTTAGAGGGCACAGGATAAGTTGAATAGGAGCGGATGATATCTCAAAAATAAAATTAAGAGGGGATACATGAATATAATGAGATAGGGAGAGACAGAATAGGGCAAATTATCTCATATAAAAGAGGCAAGAGGAAACTGTTACAATGGAGGGGAAGAACAGGATGGCAAAAGGGAATGGATCAACCTTACTCTCCTAGAAATTGGCTTAAGGAGGGAACCACATATACACTCAATTGTGTATCTTACCCTACAGGAAAGTAGGGGGCAAGGGGATGAGAGGGGGATGATAGAAGGGAGTGTATATTGGGGAGGGAAGGTAGTTAGAAGCACACACTTTTGAAAAGTGACAGGGTCAAAGTAGAAAATACAACAAATTGGGGCTGGGATAGGAAGGAGGGAAATATAGGCAGTCTTTCACACTATATCCACTATGGAAATGTTTTGTGTAACTATACATGTACAAACTATATTTAATTGTTTATCTTCCCAGTAATGGTGGGTGACAAGGGAAGAAGGGAAAGAATCTGGAATTCAAAGTTTTAATATAAAGTGTTTTTTTTTTAATTATTTTTTTTTCATGCAACTGGGAAATAAGATATACAAGCACTGGGGTATGGAGATCCATTTTTCCCTACTGGAAAATCAGAAGACAAATGAAGGAGAATATAGGAGAGAGCAGATTGGAGGAGGGGGATTGCTGTTTTGGGGTGGTGGGTAGGGGAGAAAATGGGGAGAAAATTTGTGACTCAATATGTTGTGGAAATGAATGTTGTAAACTAAAAATAAACAAAAAACGAAGAAGGAAATGAAATTAAATAAATGAATGAATAAACTTGGGTGGAAAAGAAGAGAAGAATCCTTTGCAAGTGATTGTAAAAAAACTAAAAATAAATAATTCATTTTTTATAAAAAGGATGTGGGCAGAGCCAAGATGATGCAGTAAAGTAGAACTTGCTTGAGATCTCTCCCAAACCTCTCCAAATATCCCCCAAAATGACTCTAAACAAATTCTAGAGCTACAGAACACACAAAATGACAGAGTTAAATGAATCTCCAGCCCCAGACTGGGAGCTAAGTACAGTTCCACATGAGCCACCTTGAAATTAATGGGTCAGAGCAGGTGTCAAGGGACTGAATCCCTGGAAGTTGTGGTAGTTTCTAGACTTCTCATCCCACAAATGCCAAAGACAACATAGAAGGTCAGTGGGAAAACTCTGTGGGACCTGGCTGAAAGAGGAATATGGTCCAGCTGGGGACCAGTCTGAGCCCTGGGTTGGTGGAGGTGGCAGCAGAGGCAGAAGCAGCAGCATCAGGTAATTCCAGAATTCCTGACCCATAGATGGTGTGGTGATCAAGCAGCTGATCAGAGGGAAATTGCAGGGATCTCTCTGCTGGCACTTTGGCAGGATTCTCTTGCTTTGCCCTAATTGGATCTGGATCTCAGTTCTGGGTGGTAGTGCTGGGGTGAGGAGGGGTGTTGGTGTGATGGAGCTTGTGGCAGCAGTGGAGAAGGAATCCTCCTCACAGTTCCAAGGCAAAAAAGAATGCCTGGGTTCACTCACAGAGGGGAGTGCATGCCAGAAAAGGAGTAAATACTTCTTTGATCACACCACCTCGGAAGAACTGAAAATTTACAGGTCCCTAGAAGTATCTCTGAAAACAGCTATACAAAAAACTCAGGCATGTGATAGTACACCCATCCTCACCCATACCCCCACTAGAAACAGAGTCATACCTTGACAAAGTGCTAGAAAGTCAAGTATTTCACTGGGAAGATGAACAAACAGTATAAAAACCTTAGAATATACAATCTGACTTCAATGACAAAGAAATCAAAACATACAATAAGAAGAAGACAACAGAGTCAAAGCTCGCACATCAAAAGGTTCCAAGAAAAATATGAATTGATCACAGGCCATGGGAAAGCTCAAAAATGATTTTGAAAACCAAGGAAGAGAAATAGAGGAAAAATTGGGAAGAGAAATGAGAGTGATGCCAGAAAATCATGGAAAGCGAGTCAACAGCTTGCTAAAGGGAACTCAAAAAAATACTGAAGGAAATAACACCTTAAAAATTAGACTAACCCACATGGTAAAGGAGGTCCAAAAAAGCAATGAGAAGAAGAATGTCTTAAAATGCAGATCTTGTCAAATGGAAAAGGATGTCCAAAAGGTCATTGGAGAAAATAATTCCTTCAAAATTAGATTGGGGTAAATGGAAGCTAATGACTTTATGAGAAATCAAGTATAAAACAGAACCAAAAGAGTGAAAAAAAACCAGAAAATAAGGTGAAATATCTCATTGGAAAAACCACTGAAATGGAAAATAGATCTAGGAGAGAGAATTCAAAAATTATTGGAGTACTTGAAAGCCATGATCAAAAAAAGAAGCACCTAAACCTCATCTTTCAAGAAATCATCAAGGAAAACTGCCCTGACATCCTAGAACCAGAAACTGAAAGAATCCACCAATTGCCTCTTGAAAGACACCCCAAAAGGAAAATCCTTGGATTATTGTAGCCAAATCCCAGAGTTCCCAAGTCAAAGGGAAAATATTGCAAGCAGTTATAAAGCAACGATTTGAGTATTGTGGAAATACAATTAGGATAACATCATACCAGATGTAGCAGCTTCTACATTAAGGCATAGAGGACTTAGAATATGATATTCCAGAGGTTGGAGGAGCTAGAATTAAAACCAAGAATCACTTACCCAGCAAAATTGAATATAATATTTCAAAGGAAAAAAGGTCATTCGATGAAAGAGAGTGTTTTTGTTCAAGTGTTCTTGCTGAAAAGACCAGAGCTGAATATAAAATTTGACTTTCAATATGAGAATCAAGAGAGGCATAGACCATAAAGGACTTACTAAAGTTGAACTGTTTACATTCCCACATGGAAAGATGATATTTTTTAACTCATTAGACCTTTCTCAGTATTAAGGTAGTTGGAGGAAAGATAGATAGATAGACAGACAGACAGACAGATAGATAGATAGATAGCACAGAGTGAGTTGAATGTGATGTTATGATATGTAAAAATAAAATTCAGGATTGAGAGAGGAATATATTGTTAGAAAGAGAAAGGGAGAGATAGAATGGGGTAAATTATCTCACATAAAAGAGGTAAGAAAAAGATTCCATAATGGAGGGGAAGAGGTGGGAGGTAAGAGGGAATGAGTGAACCTCATCAGTTTAGCTTAAGGAGGGAATAACATACACACTCAACTGGGAATCTTACCCTACAGGAAAGTAAGGGAGAAGGAGATAAGATGGGGTGGGGATGATAAAAGAGAAAAGAAACTGAGGGAGGGAGTAGTCAGAAGCAAACACTTTTGAAAAGGGACAGTCAATGGAAAAAATACAATAAGTGGGGAGCGGGATAGAATGGAGGGAAATATAGTTACTTTTTCACAACATGACGATAATGGAAGTGTTTCACATAACTATACATGTTTAACCTATATAATCACTCGCCTTCTCAATGAGGGTGAGTGGGGAGGGAAGAAGGGAGCGAATTTGGCACTCAAAGTTTTAAAAACAAATTCAAAAAATTGTTTTTCTATGCAACTAGTAAATGGGATATAAAACAATGGAGTATAGAAATATATCTTCCCTATGACAAAGTAAGGGGAAGAGTATGGGGTAGTGATAGAAGGGAGGGTGACTTGTGGGAAGAGGTAATTAGAATCCATTCCATCTCAGGATGGGGGGGAGAGAAATGGGGAGAAAATTTGAAACTCAAAATCTTATGGAAATGAATGTTGTAAACTAAAAATAAATTAATTTAAAGAAAACTAAAAAAGAAAAGGAAGTAATAAAGTAAACTTCCATAGCTTCATAAATATATATTGATTATTTGTTTTTTGGACCTGAGTTTGAGTGAATAGTTGGTGTGTATTTAGACAGAGAGGTTGACAAATGATCTTTTTTCTAGGTCCTTCTATGTAACACATAGGGAAAAGACACAGGATACCTTTCCCTGCCAAATAACGATGAATTGATTGAAAAAAACCTAAAAGAGATGTTCTTGGTTTTTCCAATTTCTTCTAGAATAGCTCTTCTATATATGTAGTTTAAAATAGACAATAATGGCTTCACTCACTTTACACTAGTTAGTTTTGTTTACTATATCCTTCTAAAATTTGATCTGTTCCTAGAAAATAGCAAATATATTATTTTATTTTAATGCTGCCATATCAGGCCTTCTATTATATTTTAAATGATTTCTTTTTTTTTTTTTCAACTAGAATAAACAACAGAAGGATGTTAAGCTCAATCATACTATCCAGGATCATGATCTCTGCCTTGGTGTCACATACCAAGACTGTTGGGAGTAGACTAAGCTAAGATTCTAGGATCTACCAGATTAGTTGTATATACAATCAATAAGCATTCATCAAGTGTGTAATAACTCCTACCAACTATGCAGGGATCACATTGTATCATTTTTTTGTATCTGTCTTTATATCACCATCTTATTTTGCTATTTTTTTTTAATCATGTCTGTGATTCCATCAGTGTGTATAACTCCTGGTGAGGAAACTCCTTCCACCAATACAGATCTATACTATTAAAAGGATTTTATCACAGGCTGGACTTGAACTGTAGACTTCCTGACATATTTCATTGAATATAACTTTCTTTGTAAGCTACTGTGGTTAGTATACTTTCTGATCAACCCTATTGGGTTGCAGAATAAAATAGGCATTGTGTACTTCAAGAATGTTTCCTTAAAACTGCTCTTGGCTCTACAATTGCAGGCAAGAATTTCCATCACTGAGTGACCAGTGTGGAAACTGGGGTGGGAGTGGAGGGCTGTATAGCCTTGAGTAGGGCAGCCAACTAAGCTGGTGGATTCTAGCTTCTTGGCTTCATCCCCTCTGATAATCTTAATTTGTGACACATAGGCAGGGATCAGGGTCCTAATAGTGTGGCTGAGTTTATAACCCTGATCTTTTCACTCTGCTACCTTCCATAGTTCTGAATCATGCTATGATGGGGGAGAATAGGTAGCAATCTTAATATTGGTTTCAAATTAGGATCTTACTCTTTAGCCCTGTGCTTTCTCTGTCTTAGCTTAATTTCATATTTTGTTGCTACTCTGACTCTGTTTTCCACTATTCCTAGTCAATTCCATAGTGTTCTGATTGTGGTTATAACTTTTGAACTTAGCATCTCTGCAGGAAGACTCAATATTGTCCTTCAACAGTGAATATAATATCTCTGACCTCCTGCCCTTTAAAAAGCATGGAAACACATTCCTTAAAATAAACACTCTATTTACAATGCCAAGTGCTATTTGGACAATAAACAAAGAGAGTTCTAATTTTCAAAAGTTCATTAGTTGGCTAATGAAAAATATACTCTATCCTCCACAAATTGTTTATGCGTTGAAAGACCAATTCTTTTCCAGGGCAACTTAATAACCCAACACTTCATTTCGTGCACTGTTAGCATGGCTCCTATGCAATTTATGGCATGTGCATTCCAGCAAATCCCAAGTAAATTATGAACTCTGGATGTTACAAAGGCACTGTCAAATCCTGATTGATTTGGACAGTTTGTAGTTAATTAAGTGCATTTCCAATTCTGTCTCTTCACCCAATTTCAAAGCTTTCTGTATTGAAAGTCTATTTTCAATTAGTATGAAGGATGAAACAAAAAGAATTAATTACAAAAGTGACAATCCCCATTTAAGTCTTCTAGTGCAGCAATTATTTATCTTTAAAGTTAAGAAATTGAAGAGTTGTACTTGTCTAATGTAGTATTTCCTTGATATGTATCTGACATATATTAAAGCCTGTCCTGGACATGTTGCTACACAGAGAAATTGAATGGCTAAAGTTATGTGTAGTTAGGATAAATTAAATGTGAGAGGTAAATTTTACTTAAGACAGATTGTGACTTTTAAGAATTAAAACTATGAATGAGTTGTTGAAATATATAAATATAGGCTTTCATATATAAATGTTATAAAAGTATTAAGCAAACTGACATTTACATTTCAAGCCACACATCCTTGTGTTCTTATTTTTATGAGAGTATATAGTTCATTGTGTCAGCAAGAAGAGTTTAAGGACAGTTTTAGAGTCAAAGAGATATTGTTTCATTTCAGTCAGAAGAGGTAGCTATGTAGAAGGTAGAATGTGCTTAATCATAGTGTGTGTGTGCGTGCACACGGGCATGCAAGCATGCTAGAGGAGTTAAGTTTAATGTTTATGTTTTTATTGATGCATTCATGTATTTATTTTCTGTTTCTACTCTTCCTTCTCCCAGGACAAATAAAAGTGTGGTTCAGAATATTACCTCAACCCATGTCTATTATCATCTTAAGAAATACTCATCTCAAATGCCCTTTTTTTTGAAGATTTCCATTTGCTTTTCCTTTTTAAAATTTCTACCCTTTTCTAGGGGGTTCTGAAATTTTATTTCTTATTTATATTCTTTTAAAAAAATAACTTAGATGATCTTTATTCTATGACTTTTATAGCAAAGTAGTTCTTGTGAAAGACAAAGGCTTTGCTCTCTCTTCTGTACCATGTATCTAATAGCATAAATCTTTCTCCCTCCCCTTTCCTCGTGTCTTGTGTTTTATCTTTTGTTTAGTATGCTATTTTTGATGATTCTTCTTCTGATAGGCCACATTCCCAGAAATACTAATTTAGGAGGAAAGTATTATGATATGTTGGCTCTGGCTCTTAAGTCATGGAGCTTAGGCCTACTTCATGACTTTACAAGAAAATAGTAGCCTATTCTAAATTTAGTATAGCTTATCTTTGGAACTCTGATCTCTGCCCCCACTACCCCCTATGAGATGCATCATGAACATATATTCACCCTTTTCAAGGGTTACACAAAGTCTTATGAAGCTCAGAGAAAAAGAAATGCCAACTTCCTGTGGGGAGAGAAACTGTTAGGAAAATCCTTGAATAAATTTCTCCATTAGCCTAACTTTGCCCCTCCTAAAGAAGCACATATCCCCTATCTTATTCCCTTAGATAACTCCCTATACTACTCTTACACTACTTTCCCATAGTCCTCTGTCAGGTTGAAATGTTGAAGAAAATACATTACTCTTTATTCTAGCCTTTGCTCTTTTGACTTGAGGGACAATATTTGTGATTATCGAAAAGAACCTACATGTATAAAAATTGATTCATTTATGGGGAAAGATGAGTTTAGATATATCAACCATCAATTCAATTATTCTTTCTTTTAACCTGATTCTTTCAAACTCTTAGACCTTTAAGCCCTTGGATTCCTTTGTTCCTTGTTATTTCTTGCCCCTTGAATATTGTGAGAGCTAAGAAAAGAGAAAAAAAGCAAAGGAGAGAGGAAGAGGGGGGAGGGAAGGGGAGCAGAGGGAGAGGAAAAGAAAATAACTTGTCTTACCCTAGATGCATTTTAGTTACCCTAGATTTCTTTAGTTGCTTGGTATTTTTCTATATGCTATACTGATTATCTTCCCTGTGTTTCATTTACTTGAAGTCTTTCTATGCCAAATATATTCCTCAAGTCTAATTTCTTTTAAAAAAAGTATTTTCTCCCCTTTGATGAAAATGTTTTTTTAAACAGATGTTCAGGTTCACTTTTGTAAGATGTGTTATTTTAGGGTGTATCCTATTGTCTTTTTTTTTTTTCAGAATATAATAATGCAATATGTTCTGGTTTATAATTTTCTTTTTTATATCAGGAATAGTCTTACACTATTCAAATTGAGGGGGTTTTGTTGTTTATTATAAACTTTACATAAGACTTTGTGCGTATGTGTTGGGGGAGTATGGAGTAATAGCGTGTGTGTGCGTGTGTGTGTATGTGTGTGTGTGTGTGTGTGTTTGACATTGAAATTCTGAAACTAAATAAAAACATTCCTTAGTGGTTGATGCTTGTAGTTTCTATGAACAAATTTGTTGATTGTATTAATTTGTATTTGTCTTTCAAATTCTAATGCCTCTTGGCAATTTTCCTGCAGACTGATATTCAGATTTTTTAAATTTGTTGTGTTTTTTTCCTTTTTTCCTTTTTTCTATTTTTCCTATATTCATAAAATTAACTCTGATGACCCTACCAAAAAGTTCATTCTCTTTGATCTATAGACAACATATATATTTCCACGTTTTATTTTCTTCTGTCTTTTATCTTCCTATCTCTGTGTTTTCATTTCCACCTCTTCTTTTGATGATATTCTTTATATAATGTTCTAAATTAATTGTTTTATTTTCTCATTTATTTCTTCTTTGTCTTCTCAGATTTATATCACAGGTTCAGAATTAATTTCTCATCCCTTCTTTTTCTTCCTTTTATTTCATATTCTTTGAACCTATAATGGCAAGCAAAGAATTACTTAGCACCTTGTTTCAGTTGAGCCTTGCCTGTGATTATATCAAGTCTTTGTTAAGAAACAGAACTTTTGAAACTACAGTGGGAGGGACTTGCCAAAGACAAGAATAGGAAGGATGTAAGAGGTGGGCAGAACAGGGAGGAGCTAATGACCATATAAAAGCAGAAGCACAAGCTGGAAGAATGCAGAACAGAGAAGAGAACACTTGTGGTGGCTGGCATGCTGTTTGCCTATTCTCTCTGTGTTGATTTGTGTTTGTAATACTTTGTAGAGAAGCCCTGGGACCTTACTGGAAGCCCTGTTTGTTTGTTTGTTT
>CM053585.1:280987384-281012139 GCA_028646515.1 Pseudochirops corinnae
CTGGAGAATCAAGGAATAGTTTACCTGTCAGATTTATGGAGTAGTGAAGACTTTATGACCAAAGAAGAGTTGGAGAGTATTATAAAATGCAAAATCGATAACCTTGATTACATTAAATTGAAAAGTTTCTGTACAAATAAAGCCAATGTAACCAAGATTGAGAGGGAAGTGGGAAATTGGGAAAGAATATTTACAACCAGTGTCTCTGAAAAAGGCCCCATCTCTAAAATATACAAGTAATTAAGTAAAATTTATAAGAATTCAAGTCATTCCCCAATTGATAAATGGTCAAATGATATGAACAGGCAATTTTCAGAGGTAGAAATTAAAGATATCTTTAAGCATATGGAAAAATACTCTAAATCACTATTAATTTGAGAAATGCAAATTAAAACAACTTTGAGGTACCACATCTTACCAGTGACATTGGCAAAGATCACAAAACTACAAAATGACAAGTGCTGGAGAGGATGTGGAAAAATTGGAACACTAATGCATTGTTGGTGGAGTTGTAAACTGATACAACCATTCTGGAGAGCAATCTGGAACTATGCCCAAAGGACTATAAATAATTTCATACCCTTTGGCCCAGTAATACCATTTTTGGGGTTGCATCCCAAAGAGATCATAGAAGTGGGAAAAGGACCCATATGTAGAAAAATATTTATTGTAGCTCTCTTTGTGGTGGCAAAGAATTGGAAATATAGGGGATGCCCATCAATTGTGGAATGGCTGAACAAGTTATGGTATATGAATGTAATGGAATACTATTGTGCTACAAGAAATGGACTTCATAATTACCTGGAGAGGATTATACAAATTGATGCTAAGTGAGAAGAGCAGAACCAGGAAAAATTTGTACTCTATCACAGACACATCATATGTGTGATGACCAACCTTGATAAACTAGACTCTTCTCAGCAATGTGCAGCTATAAGACAACTCTACAAGTCTCAGGATGGAAGGAGGTATCTACATTCAGAGAAAGATCTAGAAAGACTAGAGTTTAAATGGAGACTGAAGCAATACAAGCTATTGTTCTTTTTCATGTGTGGTTTTGTTTCTTTGTTTTTCCCCATTGTTCACTCCATTGGTTAAAACTCTTCTGTAAAACCAGATTATTGTACAATGGGAAAGTATTTGTAGATCCTATATGTGATTCCATGCCATTATGGGGGGAAATGAGGGGAGAAAATTTGAAACTCAGGGGATTGTGGAACTGAATCTTGTAAACTCAAAGTAAATAAACAAGTCAATGGAAAAAAAAATAAATGTTCCTATTTGTCAAAAGTATTTTTTTTAATTTTGAATGTTTTTGTCTTTTATACAATTATAGTCTTTGTGTTACTGACCTCTCCTTGTATGCATTTTATTCATTCAATTTACTCACACTGAACAATGTGTGTATTACATATGTATATTATGTAGTCTTGTTTTGTTAAGATATGTAAAATGTTGTATCAATATATTTAATGATAACGATCTCTAATTATTTTTCTTTGCTATATCTTTCTCAAAATATTAGAACTAATTTTTTTCCATAAAAAGTATTTCTGTCAATGTTTTCTTTCTAAAACCTAAAAAATAATTTCTTTTGCTTACATACTAACTTCTCCAAAAGTTTGATTGTATTTACCTTTAAATCAATCTGGATCAAAATTGTTGTTGCCTTCTAAATATTGCTCAAATTCTTACTAGTTTTATAGTTCATTTATGGCTTGTTCATTTCAATTTCCTGTAATTAGATTGGCTTCTATAGTTCATTAAAAACTTAGGCATTTGGGGGGCAGAACCAAGATGGTGGAGTAAAAGAATGAAATTGTGTGAGCTTCTACATCCAACTACCTCCAACACCTATAAAATATGACTCTACACAAGTTTTAGAGCTAGAAAACCCACAAAGTGACAGAGAGAAACAAATCTTCTGCTCAAGACAGTGTGGCAGGCTGACAGGAAGGATTTATTGCACCATACTGGTAGCTGAGTGCAGTCCCATATGAGCCATGTAGGCCAAGACTTGGGGTGGCCCTGACCAGCAGCACAGACTGGCCAGAGCAGACTTCAAGAGAGTGCCTCACCTGAAGCTGTGGCAGTTTCCAGACTTCTCAACCCATAAATGGCAAAGAGAAAGTAAAAGGTCAGTGGGGAACTCTGTTGGAACTGGGTGAGGAAAGAGCATGCTCTAGCCACTGCCCCAAGGGTGAGAGATGGAGGAGGTGTGGCAGCTCCAGCTGCTTCCCTGGCTGACTCCTTAGCTCCTGGCCTGCAGATCATAGGGGGACCAAGCTATCATTCAAAGGGTTATTGCTCTTGCTTTGACCTGCTTGGATCTGGATTAAAGTCTTGGGTGGTAGTCCTCAGATGTGTGGCCAGTGTGCCAGAATTTGGGGTGTTTGTAGAGAGGATGCGCTCCTCATAGCTCTGACAATATTTGCTAAAACCCCAGTGATTTCAGACAAAACTCTCTCCACCCTGGAAGCAGAATTGTACCATGGCACAGAGCTCAAAAGTCAAGTAATTGGCTGGCAAGATGAGCAAGCAGAGGAAGCACAATTAGAATATATAATCCTTTTTGGTGGACAAAAAGGATCAAAACAGGGAACCAGAAGGAGTCAACAAAGTCAAAACTTTTGCATCAAAAGCTTCCAAGAAAAATAGAAATCGGTTACATGGAGCAGCTAAAAAAACATTTTGAAAAGCAAGTAAGAGAAGTGCAGGAAAATTTGGGAAGAGAAACAAAAATGATGCCAGGAAATCATGAAAAACAAGTCAACAGCCTGCTAAAGGAGACCCCAAAAATACTGAAGAAAATAACATCTGAAGAAATAGACTAACATAAATGGCAAAAGAGGTCCAAAAAGCCAATGAGAAGAAGAATGCCTTAAAAATTCAAATATGTCAGATGGAAAAATTTCAAAAACTCACTGAAGAGAATAACTCTTTCAAAATAAGATTGGAGCAATTGGAAGCTAATGACCTTATGAGAAATCAAGATATTATAAAACAGATCCAAACAAATGAAAAAAATAGAAGGCAATGTGAAATAATCTCATTGGAAAAACCACTGACCTGGAAAATAGATCCAGGAGAGATCATTTAAAAATTCTTGGAGTACATGAAAGCCATGATCAAAAAAAGAACCTAGAAATTATCCTTCCAGTAATTCTCAAAGAAAATTGTCTTGATATTCTAGAACCAGAGGGCAAAATAGAAATTGAAAGAATTCACTGATAGCCTCTAGAAAAAGATCCACAAAAAAAATCTCTAGGAATATCAGTCAAATTCCAGAATTCCCAGGTCAAGGAGAAAATATTACAAGCTATCAGGGAGAAACAATTTAGTCTTGTGGAAACACAATCAGGATAACCCAAGATCTAGCAGCTTCTACACTAAGGGATTGTAGGACTTGGAATATGATATTCTGGAGGTCAAAGGAGCTAGGATTAAAACAAGAATCACCCACCCAGCAAAACCGAGTATAACACTTCAGGGGAAAATATGGTCATTCAATGAAATAGAGGACTTTTTATAAAATGGTACCATGTAATACTGAGAAATTTGTGTATTTTTAGTATTCCCATTCAGGAGATTTCAAATTTTGAAGTTCCAAATTTAGCTACTCTTTTTAAAATTCTATGTTTTACTTTTAGGTTTTCTTTGTGAGACATAACATATTAATATTTCAGACAATTTTGTTACTGAATGTTATTTTCATTCTCTTCCTTTTAGCTGCATGAATTTCTTATGCCATTTAGTGCATATATATTTAGTATTGATAATGGTTCCTTGCCCTTGCTTTTTGAAAATAACATACTTTACTTTCTATTGCTCTTGAAATTTTCAATTTTGAATTTTTCTCTCATTTATTATCATGACTCCAATTCCTGGGTTTTTTGGAGGGACACTGGGATCAAATACTTGCTCTATCACACAGACCACACACCCCCACACCACCCCCACTGACACACACATATATATTGCAGGAGATGAGGCCCCTATCTTCCCTTCCATTGTTGCATGCTCCAGACATCAGGGTGTGATGAGAGGTATGGTTTAGAAAGATAGCTATGTGGGAGATGAGGCCCAGAGCAAGAGAGGTATTCTGACTCTGAAGTACCTCATTTAACATGGTATTGTCACCAATTGGAATGACATGGAGAAGATCTGGTATCATATTTTCTGCAATGAGCTTTATGTGGCCCCAAAGAGCACCTGTGCTGTCCACCTAAGTCCCTCATCCCTGAAACCAACAGAGAAAAGATGACTTGTTATCTTTGAGACCTTCAGAACCCCAACCATGCATGTTGTCATCTATGCTGTGTTGTCTCTATATGCCTCTGGTTGTACCACTGATATTATGACGGACTCTGGTTATGGTATGACCCATGCTGTGACTATATATATCCTTCCTTATGCCATCCTCCATCTGTATCTGACTGGTTGTGATCTGATGGACTACCTTATGAAGATCCTGACCAAAAGAGGGTACAGTTTCACTACCACAGTTGTACATCTCTCTCTCTCTCTGTCTCTCTGTCTCTCTCTCTCTCCTTTATTTCATGATTGATTAAAATGTATTGCAATGAAACATATCTAAAATGTATTGTGGAATGATTTGCTAAAGACCATATGAAATGCAAAAGAACTGAATCAGTATTTAAACCTATGATTTCTATTATCAATTATGCTCATAGGCTAGTATATCTACAGTTTCAAGAGACATAATAAACTATTTAGTAAAATTCCCCCATGTAAATGTGTATACTCACATACATATATATGTATATACACATATATGCATATATATAATAAAATTTACATATCAATACTTATATAACACATTTGTATATAATGTAAACATATATACCTGTGTGCATATATGTGTGTATAAATGCATGTGTCTAGCTTATAAATAAACAAAATTTGGATAGTGCTTTAAGATTACAAGATATTGTACATGTTTTCTCATTTGATAAAACAATGTCATTAGTTAGATGCTGTTATAATTCTCATTTCATCTATGAGGAAACTGAGGCAACTATATTGATTTGATACTGATTTGCCCAGGGTCACATAGCTAGTACAGACCTCCTCATTTCAAGTCTGGCAATCTCATCTTCTACACCATAAATGATTGGCCTAAGATGTCTGGGCAACAACTTCAAAAAGAATTTCAGTCTAGGCCCATTGACTCTAGAACCAATGTTTTTGTTTTCCTGCTGTTCCACTCTGACAGTATGCACATGATTTCAGGAGTCTATGCTAATATATCTACATCTAACTCTATATCTATATCAGTAGCATATCCATATTAATATTAACATAGCTATAGGTATATCCATGTAACTATGTGAGTATGTCTATAAAAGTGTGCCCATGTGATATTTTTTATTATGTAGATGTATGGATAAGAATGTACATCCACTCGTTTAAGTTTTGTGTATCACTGCAGAGAGGGTGAGTAGTTGATCGGTCCATTTGCTAAGTCCTAGGATTTAAAGAAGTTCATTTAAAATCTATCTATGATTAATTAAGTGGCTACTGTATTTGCCACTTGAGACACCAAGACAAAAATGAAAATCTGATCTCTTCAGGAGCTTACTACATTCCACTGGAGACCTCAACTTCTATATAAACAAATATAGTGCAAAAAATAGTTGAGAGTGAAAGAAAAAGCTTGTGAGGTTCAAGGAATGCTTCACAGACAAAGTAACACCTGATGTGTGGATTCTGTGCTTACCCTTAGTAGGCCTTTTTTTGTGTAAAATCTTTTTGTTCGTTTGTTTTTGGCTAAGAATGTGTATTTAAGAGAACATAGTCAAAGACATAGCAGCGAAAAGGTTGAGATTACATTGACAACCATATTCATGCAAGTATGAACTTCATTCTCCATAATGACATTGGTGTCCTATTAGTAAAATACTAAATTGAACTTAAAAAATAATTGCAGACAAATGACATGCAAATCGATATATGATGAGGTGGCAGGTTGGGCACACTACTGATTTTCTCTCACGTTCCTCTCTAGGCTGAAGGCTGAAGAAAATGTGATGCATACTATAATTATTATGGTTCTCATTCTTTGGGATATGATTTTTTTTCATGTGGTTTGTAGAAGTTTTGTGTAGGGACAGTTTTTGCCAACTGGGAAAAAGGGAGTAAATCTTCAAATTTGGATCTAATGGAGAAAAATAAAAGGCACTTGCCAGGTGAGGAAATAATAAATCAATTTATATGAAACATAACATATCACCTATATTTTAGAACATAAACTATGAGAGTTATGGATTACTTTATAATGCTTTATGATTGGTAAAAAAAAAAACATGCTCATAAATATGAGATGAAATTATTTGGCTTTCACCATCTTGTGAATTTAGCAAGAGAAGTCCTGTCATTCCCCTTTAGAGAGATGAGAAGACAGAGATTCATAAACCTTAAGGGACTTACCTAAGCTTATGCAGTACAACCAAAGCCAATATCTTGGCTATGGCCTTAAGGAGACAATTATAATACTGTTTCTACTACCACACTGTTGTCTCAACATGAGGGAGATTTCCTTTAATTTCATCAAAACTGAACTTTTAAAATTTTGTTTTTGTTGATGAATACCATATCACACAGAAAAGAAAGAGAAGACTAAAGAGGACAAAAAAGTATGCATGGATTGTATTTCCTTATAGCCAATATAGGATTTATAGGAAGCTAGTAATAAAAAAAAAACTCTCTATACAGCAAGATTAGGAAAATCTGGACTGTTAGAGTGCTGATGGCTAGGAGCATAGAATTGGTGGAAGCTTTAGCTAAGTGATTACTGATTAGATGGAGAAAAAAAAAATTAATTTCACTGCCAAGAGCTTCAATGATAGCTGTTGCCCTTTGGGACCACAACTATAATTGGAGAGAGGTGAAGTTTCTCATAAATGCATGTTCTTTCTCACTGCCACCTCTACTTTAAGAATATAAAGAAAAGGAGAGGGGAAGCTTTGCAGATGCTGTGTATCCTAGTGAGCTGGCTAGCTTTGTTTGATGTTATAAAAGAGAGGCTGAGCTGTACTTTCTTGAGTACTCTTTCTATTGGATCCAGTTAAGTGAATAACAGGCTCAGCTGGTCCTTGTAGCATAAACATAGTGGGATTAGTTTGTATTACTCTGGTTTAAAGGGAACTGATATTAACATACGAGGAAAGATATCTAAACACCCTCTTAAATGTGATTGAACATTGATTACATTGATTACAGTTTGTAATTTCTATGTTTGAGTATAGTAGAAAAGAAAATTTGCCTAGCTGAAGAGTGGCAAGGAATTGGGTAGTGGATAAAGAAGCAAGTTTGTGTGGTGCAGGTGTTCCTAAATAGATCAATGACCTCAAAGATTGGAGTCCAGAGTTGGGTTATCCTCAAAACTTGTATTTTCCCCCTTTATGTATTGCTATGCCAGGTACTTCTAAGTATGTTCACACTCTACCCCAAATATACTGAAAGTAGGGGTGTCAGTATGACATTTTTTTCATAAATTAAAAAAAATATTTTCTTTATTTTTTATTGCTTTTTGGAGGCGGGGGGAGCAATTGGTGTTAAGTGACTTGCTCAAGGTCACATGGCTAGTAAGTGTTAAGTGTCTGCGGGCAGATTTGAACTCAGGTCCTCCTAACTCCAGGGCCAGTGCTCTATTCACTGTGCCACCTAGCCACCCCTATATGATGTGGTCGTTTTGGGTGGATTGTGATTTATTATATTCTTTGTCTTTTTGTTGTTCATTTGATCAATCGAGTCTAACTCTTTGTGACCCCAGGCCCTTTTATACTCCATTACCTTGGAAAGTCTGTCCAAGTGCATGTTTATTGTTTCCATGACAATATCGATCTCATTCTCTATTGTCCCCTTTTCCTTTCGCCATTCTTTGTCTACTTATATATGAGTATCTATCATTCTACCATTTCTTTTACCTTATTGTTGCATTAAAAATTATTGTTAAAATGATTTTAAAGTGTTGTTATTGTGACCAGCTAGTTCAATAAATAGAAATATATAAGTAGGGGATTAGGAGACAGAATATTGAGTATGGGTAGTGTATTTCACCTCAATAGTTATCCAAAGAATTCTTGAGGTAATTTGAATAGTCTATCTCTGAGAACTTAGACCTGCCTATGTGAGAGCCAGTTGGAGTGAGCTAATACAGACAATCAATACCTTTCTTGTCAAGGGGTGATGATGGGGTGGCCACATTAAGGTACACAGCCCAAACCATAATAATACTACCATACTATAATTCTGTGTTCTAATACACTTCTATGAACTCCAAATTACATGGACTATTCCAAAGGTGCAGTTTTTAGCTTGCATAGTTTAAATTAAATTTTAATACTGAAAGTTATGCTAAAACTTTTGGGACACACTGTATTTACAAGATAATTATCTGGCAATATTACCAGAACCAAAGACTATTACCTGCAAAACATTCCTTTTCCCATGAAACAGCCTTAGGGTGCAGCAACATTTAGTGATTGAGAGGATTAGAAAAAGAAGATGATCCAAAAGAGAACACTAAATAAAGGATAAAGCAGGAAGGAAGAACTCCAAGAAGAATGTCATGGAAGCCAATGGAAGATACAGTATCCAGGAGGAATTAATAGTTAAAAGTGTAAAAATGCCCAGAGAGATCAAGTTAAGTCAAAATCAGCTTACCAAAATTGGTGAATCAACTAATGCACAACATCGTAAAGGTATTTAAAGATGTCCACATCCACAATGTTCAGTTCCTCCAATAGTACATTATCTTGTTAGTTTTGGGAGAAAGCTCACACATTGTTGCTCTTAACACCTTCTCCCCTCGTTTTTTCTCATTCACACTACTCCCACCTTCCTTACAGGAGAATAAGGCTGTATAATAGTGGGGACTCTTTTATATTTTTCTTTATTCTGGAGGCCACCTTATGTTACCATGACTAAAGGATTTATCAACTTAGGTAGCCAAACTGCTGGTAATGAATGTCTTTCTCTTGAACTAGACTCAAATTTAGACAGATAACAGGAGCAGTACATCACTGGGCTAAAATGAGATACCATTTCAAATTTATAGAATTTAGAAGAACTCACATTCTATTGGCAAAACTTTTAATAACCTGAGGTTAGTCCCATACCATGGGAAGTCTTTCTGATCTATGTTCCTGTATGAGGGATATATAAATAGAAGCTAAAACACTGTAATACAGTCTTCTTCAATATGCCAAGGAGCCAATAATTCATGTATTGGCTTACAAATTCATTAATGCAGATCACAACCCCTTTATGGCTTGGTCAAGGGTTGCTGTGGCTGAAAATCTGATTACTTTGTAGTCAAACTAGTAATGAGGCACTACAAAGATTTTAGATTGACTTTTAAATGACATATCTATCATCAGGTACAATACTCAAAGTCCTCATTAGAATAGGCTTCAAGAGCCAAGGTAAGAAGAGGCCTTTCCATATAGTAAAGATATCAATATACCAGATGATTTGCTTATTGTTATCTATCTTAATGCAGTATGGGACTATGTCATATCTAAATGAAATGAAAGAATTCAACAAAAATAATCTTTTTCTCTTTATAAAGCTGCATCCTGCTCACACCATCTAGGTCAGTGGTTCTCAACCTTCCTAATGTTGTGACCCTTTAATACTCATATGTGCACGTATCTGCATGTGGGCAGACTGCCTGGAGATGGATAGAGGAGTGGTGTCTCTGTTCCTAAGACCATTGGGAATATGTGTTTTCCGACGGTCTTAGGCGACCCCTGTGACCCCTGTGAAAGGGTTGTAGAGGCCCACAGGTTGAGAACCACTGCTCTAGGTGAAGATGCCTTTCCAATGTCTTCTGATGTTCATTTAATTTTTTTAAGGTCATAGTGTTCCATGATGTATAGCTTTTATAACAATGACTACAATAATGTAAATGAAATGCAAAACCAAAACAAAACAAAGCATAAAATGCAGCCTGATTCAAATTAATTTCAGTGACCAATTTTGGACAAAAACAAATGACAAAACGGTTACTCCTCATTAGAGGAGTGAACTACAGGTATAGAACTTATAGATGGTATATTAGATAAGAAGACTTTTCCTTAAGTGCTTTCCTCTATTATAAATTAAGAATGAGGGTGGGGCTGGGGAGAGAGACAAGGAAATATGAATTGCATAAACAACAACACCAAGTGCACACACACACACACACACACACACACACACACACACACGGATTAGATTCCAAGGCAAGCTGTATCCACTACCCTAGCTCTCTGAAAGACATAACAAAACAAAACAAAAAACTGAAGCTTTCAGAATGAGGAGTAATACTAGGCCCTCTGATTTTAAACAGTGTTCCTTTCACTATCCAACTCTACTCCTGTACAGTATTATACAAATTCATGTTAAATGGAAGAAAGACCTCTTTGAATTAGTGGAAAAAATAAATTTTAAAGTATTTAAAAAGAAATTCAATTCTTGTTCTTTCAAATACAATTACTCCAATTAGGTTATCAGAGCTTTGACAGGCATAGCTACTGGGGGCTGGTTTTCTGATTAATAAGAATAATTTGTAATTAACACAGCAATTATATGTAAATAGGTCCCTGAAATTTGTTTTCTCTTCTACGTTAAGCATGTCCTTTAGCATTTCCTCTTGCAAATTGGTTTGCATTTTTATTTGGCATACTTTTTTTTTTTTTTTTTTTGTTACTAGAATCAGGACAAAAATTTAACCCAGGCTCTGACTTATCTTAAACTATAAATTAATAAAGGTTTCCTTTGTTGGGCACATTAACTCTCCAGTTGTTTTCCATGAATACCCCTAAAGTGAATCATATACATACTGAACCAAGAGCAAAGTTAACTGCTGAGAAGAAATGCTGCCAATCATCAGTTAAGGATATATGTTGAATATCTACCTGTTGGTGCTACTGAGAATGAAGGAATTAAATTCATAAATCAGAATCACTCCCCAAGTCATTCTTTTTGAGAAAAAAATATTCATCTTTACTCTTGACTCAAGCAAGCTATACTACACAAAATTTTATCATACTGTTTTCACAACTGCTCATTTCTTAGTGGGGATATGCTCTTTAGTTACATAGAGCACAAAGAATCTACAGAGGAAGTAACTTCACAGCAAACCCAAAGATACTTAACCTCAGCACTCTCTTTCTCTCTCTCTCTCTCTTTTTCTCCTCTCAGGTTATTTCCCAAAGTAAATCACCCTAGAATTAAGTCCTAGCCTGCACATTAATCTGCACACTCAGTAGCTACTTCAGTGTTAACTTCCTAAACTCATTAACTTGAGGCTCTGCATTTGCCCACAAACAATTGTCTCTTACAGGAAAGCCATACCTAGTACACACATCACAGCTACTGCTTCTTCTTTTTATGTGTCTGCACACACACTACCTTGACTGGTTTCCAACTACGTCAGACACACAAATACCAAGCCTATAGCTGTTGTGATGCCTGTAAGTACCCCCATAAGCTACTGAATTGCAATTGTGTGTGCCCCTTTCCAATGTCTTCTGCAAAGGTGAAAAGGAAATCTTGTGAAATTGGCAACATCTTTGCCTGTGTTCATTTGTCAACCCTATAGTGTTCTAGTTTCCTGATAATGAGGGGAGAATTGAATGAGCAGAAAAGACATACTGACCTTCACTCTTATTCAATCAATAAAGGAGGAATATCACCCTTTTAAGGACTTTTTTTTACATTTTTTCTCCTTTTTCATTCAGTGATAAATCTAGGGTAATATCATTCAACACAGGGCCTCCTGCTAGTTTTAAACTCCTGGAGACAATTTTTAGATTTCATGACCCATTTTCTTCTTCTTTCAAGTCCCTCAGTTTGGCTTACCTGATCCCCTGGGATCCCTGCTTCCAACTTTTCTTCTACTCTGGTCATTCTCTACCCAGATTTCTTGGGGAAACAGATGCATATTTTCAATTTCTCCACTATTTTCTCTTAAATAAGTGCCCCTGTGCCAGTTCTTCTTCTACAATTGATAAGAAATTTTAACTTTAGAAGGATAAGACAAAAATAACATTTTACAAAATTATAAGAAATATTTTAAAGCCCTGTATTGCCAAGGCAATATTTGCAGCACTGGCAACAATTATGAATATGCTGGAATAGCTCTGAATCACAAAAAATAACAAATTCTCCATATAGAAGACAAAAGCAAAATATTTATTCAAACACCAAAAAGCCAAATCCCCACACCAGAAAGTCAAACCCCAACACCAGAAAACCAAATCCGTCATGGGAACATTGGAGGAAGCAATAGCATCCCAAAGCCTTCCTCCTGCTTGGGCCTTCCCACAAACAAAAACTCACACTCCTACCTGTCTTCTTGTCTCTGTCCTCTTTCTCCCTCTTTAGTAACTGCTCTGACTCATTTCCTGCTCCACCCATTACTGCTCCACCCAATCAGGAAACTCTTCCTACCACAGGCTCCATGTGATTACATTAGGCCTATTAAGGGGCAGGGATCTTCAAATTCCCGTTACCATTACAAGTCCCCAGAAGATAAGCATATTCACTAACATTTAAATGGGAGGTCTTTACTTTCTGAAGTACCTTTACTACTAACCCATTTTTCAGTTCTTATCTCTGGAATTAAATTGGTCTTAATTTGAATTACAGGCTAAACTAAGTTTTCTGGCTACTAGTTGAAAGCAGATTTAGGAGGCTATCACTTCTAGGATCACAGGGATTCTCACTCTATTCCATGTTTCCTTCTCTTATCTCTGAATATGAGTTTTTAATTGAGGAAGATTGTTGTGATTTCATTTGGTTATTTGACCTCTAATAAAACTCTGTTGGGTTTTTGGGCTTTCTGTAATAACCTGAGTAACCTCTAGCTTTTCTGGTGTGTATCATTCATTCCTATCCTAGGGAGTCCTATCTTTGTCTCTGTAGAGTTTGGTGTGCCTAAAGCACATTTATTGGCTTGTTACAGCTACTTCTGCCCTGGAGCTGCTAGGTGGCAAATAGACAGCTAAGCTTAGAGTCAGGAGGACTCATCTTTTATGGCATTTTCAATAGAATGATGGGCCAGGTTAAAAAAAAAATGATGAAATTGAATAGGAAGAAATGTAAAGATATACTCTTGTATTTGAAAAATCAACTTCACAAATGCTATATCTGAGTGTTGCTAGACAAAAATTTTCTGGTGTTTTTTGTGGACTGCATGCTGAATATGAGTCAGCAGTGTAATTTTGTAGTTTTCAGAGCTAATCTCATCTTGGTCTACATTAATAGAACTAGAGGGCCCAGGGATAGGAAGATGATATAGTTTCATTGTACTCTGTCTTGGTCAGACCACATCTGTAGGATTATGTCAAGTTCTGAGTGAGGCATTTTAAGGAGGACATTGATAAGCTGAAAAATTTCCAAAGGAGAGCAAACAGGTTTAAGTAAGGTTTTGGTATCTTGCTGTAGGAGGATTAATTAAAACAACTGAAAATCTTAACTTGGGGAAGAGATAACTTAGTTGGGATGTGATAACTGTGTAAAAAAAAATTTGTAGAATAATCATGTAGGTGTTGTTTTAGATTTGTTCTCCTTAGCTCCAGAAGGCAGAACCACAGCCATTGAGTAAAGTTGCAGAGAGAGAAATGGAGGCTCCTTGTAAGAAAACTTTCAAACAATTAAACATTCTGAAAAACAGAATGAATTTACTTGGTAGGTAGTGGGTTATCTTTAACCTGAGGTCCTCAATCAAAGGCTGTACTGACACTAGTTGATATTCTAGAAGGGATACTTTTTCAAGTATTTCTCAGAATAGATGTCTATTACATACCTTTCCAAATCTATGGATCAATAGTTTCTTAAGACAGTAGAATTATGGCAACTCCATCTAAGAAGAGACATCATTCTTCTCTGTTTTCAAGTTTTGAAAGTCTGTGCTCCTTTTGGATTTTCCATTGTCTCTTTCCAGTCTGAAAGATGCTCCCAGTTAGTTCATTTGTAAAGGCAAATGAGGCATCCTGAAGGACAATGGAGAAAATTCTGTACATTTGTTCAGATTATTTTTAATGATGCACTTGGTACATCACCTGACCAACATCAACATAATGTATTTTTCCCAAATCCCATCAATATGCTTCTAAAAATGCTTAAATGTACCTACAATCTCACTGAGGGGAGGGCTCCTTCCATCTGAACTCATTACAAGTGTTTCACCACCATGCTAAGTTTCCATAGGGTGCTGCTCATTATTTTGGAAGCCTTCCTTTCATTATTTTAATATCCAGAAGTAATACTTTAGCCTCTGAGGTATCTAGATATTCTCTCTCATTCTTGTTACAGGCCCATCTCACCTCTGTTTGTATTCTTTTTGTCATTAATATCTCTTATACATTTTTTATATCCAAGTCATCTTAGATAGTATGATCAAATTTTAGTTTAATGACTGTGACATGCTATAATTACTTTTACAACTAAAATAGATTTTTTTCATCTGAAGTCAGAATTACTTCTGATAATAATGCCTAACTACAGATAGTTGGGAGCTAATACATTGCCCTCAAATTTTTTTTTTTCATTTCATTTTGTTTTCTTAAGAAATACAGTATGAATAGGGGTGGCTAGGTGGTGCAGTGAATAGAGCACAGGCCCTGGAGTCAGGAGGATCTGAGTTCAAATATGGCCTCAGGCACTTAACACTTACTAGCTGTGTGACCTTGGACAAGTCACTTAACCCCAACTGCCCTTCCTTCCCCCCTCCAAAAAGCAAAAAAAAAAAAAAAGAAATCCAGTTTGAATGACAGCATGTTCCATGACAGATTAGACATTCGAAAAAGATGCTAAAGTTTTAGCAGTCCCAATAACCTTATCTATAATTTCCTTTTATCCTGAGGAATGCTACTGAACAGCAAAGAGGGGACTTCAAAAACTAGTAAATCTGTATTGCAGAGTGAAAGGAAAGAGTTCTTAATTTTAATATGGACTTTCTTCTTATTTATTTAGGTCCTGTGAGACTGGAATTGAGTTCCATTAAGGTTAGCATCATTCAGGAACATTTTTTGAGAGCCCACTTTTAGTTGAGGCCTGCACTAAGAGCTTGATTAAGAGAATAATGGTAGAAAAATTACAGTGGAATAATTGCCCTCTTCCCTTCCTCTCAGTCTTGTAACAAATCATTTGTTCCATATTCTTCCCTAGGATTTCTTCAGTTTCTCAATGGGATTAAGTGTCAGGTATACCATCTACCCATCACCTGGAGACAAGCCTAACATTAGATGCAGACAGAGTGAAGAAAAAGCTGCAATACCAAAATGTCCCTGCAAATTTACAAGTAATCTTCACTACCATCAGAGATGCCACAGTGTTATTTGTGAATATGAGACAAGGTTTTCAGATGTTTTTCAAGGTCACTGGGTAAAGTTAATTAATTACATTCAGCCTGCTGTATCATGGCAATAAAAATGCTAAACTTTTCCAGTCCTCCTTCTAAATAATCATTGAGACCAACCATTTGCTAAGAATATTTAAGGGGATTTAGTCAGCCTATTTTGGGGCATTCTTATCTTAGAGTTCTTTGTGACAGCTGTGATTTAAGATTGCAGTCTTTTCAATTTCTTTGCTTTGGCACGAGAACACCATCATGTGGAAAAAGACCTGCCTAACACCAGGGCTATAAATGTCAAGGATCACAATTCAGCCACTTCCCTTCTACATGGAATAATGTTGCAATATTCTGTCTTTCTGGCCAAAGCTGTCTATAAATTTATGAGTAGAGTAAGCACTGAGCTTCTTGTTTTGTGCTTTCTTGTTTCTACTTGTTTGGGAATTATTTGGGTTTTGTACATTTTCAGTAAATTCATAACTATCAAGTAATTGATGTTTTGGATTCATTGAGTTGAGTGAGGTAAGTTATCAGATCAAAGATTTAGAGTTAGAAGGGAACATAGAGGATATTTAGTCCAACCCCCCAACCCCACCTACCTGATTTTGCAGATGAAGAAATGGAGACCCAGAAAAAGTGATTTGATCAGAGTAAAAAAGAAAAAATCAATCAGTATCTGTTGTGAAATTTGAACCCAGGTCTTCCTAACTCCAAGTGTAATGCTCTATCCTTTTACACTATGAAGACTCTCTCTAACACAGTAACTTTGACAAAAGTATTTATTTAGACTGCAAAAGGACTTTAGAGGTCAGCTTTTACAGAGGAGGGAATTGAGGCCCAGAGACATTAAATTATGCATCTTGGACAAAAGTATAGTAAGTAGAGAGGCAGAATTGTTATTACTAAAATAATAATACTAGGTAACATTTACATAGCACCTACTAGGTGTGTATATACCTACTATGTTAAGTGCTTTACAAATGTTATTTCATTTTATCCTCACAACAACCTGGGAGGTAGTTATTTTTATTATTATCATTATCATTTTATCACTGTTATTGTTAATATGATTATAGTATTCTATTATTATCTCCATTTTACAGTTAAGAAAATTGAGGCAAATAGGGGTTAAGATATTTGTCCAAGATCATACAGATAGTCTATGTCTGAAGCTGGACTTGAACTCAAGATTTCTGAGGATTTAGACTCCTGATCTCTCACACCAGTCTAGAGGTTTATTCTCTGCCAGGTCTTGATTATGGAAAAGGAAAATCATGTGTCATCATATAGAAAACTTATATGAGAGACTAGAACACAGTTCATGGTAACAGGAAACTGATCCAATTTGGTAACAGGGTTGAATTATAACAAATATTATTAAATCTGCTACAGAGAGCTAGTTAAGTAATAAATAGAAAGCAGACAGGGTATTTGAACATAATATAACACATTTTTAAATTTGTTGATACAAGTCAGGCTATATTTAATGAACGTCATTTCTCTTCTTTAGATTTGGGAAGATATTCCCTAATTATTGAAAGGTTTCTGTTGAAGGTTTATGGGAAAAATTTCTTTCTACCAAACTCTGAGACACTTTGCATATACTATTGAGTTATCTGGCTGCTACCTGAAGTAAAATGCCCTCCCAGAAAAAGGGGCCTTAACGCTGGCCTATGACAAGTACTGGACTTTGTTATAAGAGTAATAACACAGTAAACCATAAGTACCTAAGAATCCATTAGCTCAGGTTATCTATCAGTCATGTAGCATAGTATAAGTCCCTGAAGAAATGGAATATAAAGCATATAAATGTGAAACTTGGGGAAAAAAACTGTGCAGACTTGTTTAAGTTTGGATATATGGATTAATGCTGACGGAAGTAAAAACGAAACAAAATATGAACTGAATCAGAAGGAAGCAAGCACAGCCAAGAAAATAATATGCATAATGGCTACAATAATGTAAATGAAAAGAACAAGAACCACAAAACAATCTAACGTGATTGCTGCATAATTGCAATGAAAAAGCAAGGCCTCAGTAAAAAACAGGAACCAAAATACATATAGGAATACATTGAAACCACTTGTTTGCAGAGGTGGAAACTCAAAATTACATTTATTTTCATATTTTTACCATATATTGATTGGTTTTGCTGATTTTTCTTGTATTTCTTTTCCCTCTTTTTCTCTGATTTTGCAAATATTCTTCATAATGTAGGATGGATTTCTGGAAGAGGGAGAGGGAGTGATTTGGGACAAATGTAGGTTATACAATAAAGATAAAATATTTTGAAAATAAAAAAAATAATTATGTTAGCTAACATTAATATAATATTTTAATGTTTTCAAAGTGCTTTGCATATATTATCTCATATGATATTCATAATAATCTTGGGTATTACAAAGAAAACAACAATGTACATGACACAGAAGAGAACTTTTATTAAAAAGACAGAAAAAGTGCCTGGAAAATCCAGTTCCCCAGCAGCAACATTTCAAAAGTAAAAGTAAGAAATTATTCAAATAAAAGAAGATATAGCTAAAATTTTGAGATAGGATGAATTATATCACTTTAAAAACTTCCATTTATAATGAAAGAATGTAAAATATTGATGGCATAGCATCTGTTGTTAAAGGGGAAAACGTTAACATAACTGCATGAATGTTTAATATTAAAAAATGTTTATGACATCGATGTGCTCCATGCAGTTTTGGACAAAATAAGAAAAATGAAAGCAAAAAATAAATAAATTCATAAAAAGAATATTAGGAAAGGTGGATGTCCTTCTTTCCCTTAAATTGTTATACTGGACATTTCTGTTCTTTACTAAGTGGGGGTTTTAAGGAATATAAACACATTTTAGCCTTACTTAGGAAAAAAATACACATGGTATGGATAACAAAAAAAAAACTTTAGAGAAAGACACAACTAATAGAGACATCAAACTTAACACAATAAAAATGAAAACAAATCAGATTTAAGTGGAGACTAAATAATGAATGTAATCCTAAATATAAAACTCAAAGGATAATTCATAACAAATGAAGAAAATTATTATAAATAGTTATGCAATCATATGCAATGGATAAATACTTACAAAAGTATAAATTATCCAGATTGATAAAACAGGTAATAGAAAATCTGAACAATCACATCTCAGAGACCGATTTTCCTTAATTGTTAATTCTCTTTTTCTCCTTACAGTATATAAGTGAAGTGATGTCAATGCACTTAAAAAAAACAATAACTTTTTAAAAAGGCAGAAAGAATCATAATGTGGTCATTGGCACTCCCAGATTTTCTTACTGCCTCAATTCCTTTCCTTTTATTAAAACACTCCTTTCTTCCTAACTTCCCTATTTCTGTTGAGGCCACCACCATTCTTCCATTCCCTCAAGATTTTAAACTTCGAATAATTCCCCAGCTCTTCTTTCTTCCTCATTCCTCTTGTCCATTTAATTGTAATCTCTGGTGGATTCTGCCTTCACAACATTATCATCCATTACCTTTTCCTTCTGGTATGGGTGGCATAGTAGAGAAGTCAGAGAAAACCAACGTGAGAGCAAATGGGGGGGGGGGGGGAATGTCCAAAAGGACATTTCAGAGAAGTCAAAAAAGTCTAAAGTGGCCCAAAAAATCTTTAGAAGGGTCAAACCGATGATGAGCTCTTTGAAATAAGGCTCATCTTCAAGAGAAAAGATATGTAGTGCATCACATTCTGTCTCATTAAAATCTATAGAATAAGAGATTTGCTATATCCGTGGATCATAGATTTAAAACTGGAAGGGAAAATACTGACCATCTGATCTATGAATTTTAAATTTATTTTTGTTGCAAACCTCTTTGGACAGTCAGGTGAAATTTATGAACCCCTTCTAGAATATTTTTAATGTATAAAATAAAATGTATGTGATTACAAAGCAATTATATTGAAATAGTAATAAAAAATGAAAAAAAAAATCAGTGACTCTAGGTTAAGAACTCCAGAAGTAATCTCTTTTATTTTATAGAAACTAAAAATTAAACTCCATAAAGTTTGTTAAAGTGACTTTTCCAAGCTTTCACAGGAAAGTAGCAAAAATGGGATTCAAAACCATGTCCCTTGACTCTGAATCATTCACTGTTTTATTTGACCAAATGATGTATGAGAATATTTGCAGAGCCTTTTATCCAGTTCCTGTGGCACAGTATGTATTTAATACATTCTTTTCCTCTTGCCTTCCCCTAAACTGCCTTGATACTTCAGGAATCTATGATATCTATGCCAAAGGCCAAATATTAAAAATTCCTAATTTTTAATAATTTTCCTAAATGAGAGAACTTGTCTCCCCAAACCATTCCTTATGTTTGCATGAAAATCAAAATGAAATAAAAGCAATGAAACATTGGTTAATTGAAAAGTTTTAATTTGTTCCCTTGATCTGTCATAAGAAAGTAATTTCAAATAAAATGACTTTAGGAGCACTAAAAATCCCCACTTATATTTTTCTCTTACTCTCCCCTCTTTTTGCCTCTTACCCATTTTACTTCCTTTCCCTTTTTTCCCTTCACTTCTTGCATTTTCTCTTTTTTTTTAAATTAACGTTTATTTATTTTTAGTTTACATCATTCATTTCCACAAGACTTTGAGTTACAAATTTTCTCTCCATCTTTTCCCTATGCACCACCCCAAAACAGCGATCATAACTGTATACCCTCTCTCCCAATCTGCTCTCTCCTGTATCCTTCCCCACCACCCCTCTGACTTTGGGGTAGGGCAAGATGGATCTCCCTCCCTACCCCAGTGCCTGTATATCTTATTTCCAAGTTGCATATAAGTAATAATGCACACACACACACACACACACATATTTATTTAAAACATTTTATTTTTAAACTTTAAATCTTAGATTCTTTCCTTTCCTCCCTTGTCCCCCACCCCTATTGAGAAGAGAAGCAATTCAATACAGGCTGTATATATGTAGTTATGCAAAACATCTCCACAACAGACATATTGTGGAAGACTGATTATATTTCCCTCCATCCTATCCCACCCCCACTTGTTCTATTCTCTACTTTGTCCCTGTCCCTTTACAAAAGTTGTACTTCTAACAACCCTACACCCCCAACCTGCCCTCCCCTCCATCATCCCCCTTTCATCCCCAAGATTGATCAAGATTATCAACTGAGATGTGAACATACATGAACACTTTTGAAAGAATTGAAGCTTTTTTTTAGTATTTCTATATTCATGTTCTATATACATATAATATTGTAATGGTAATTAATTTGAATTTGAAGACCCCTTTTTATATTGGCAAGTAGGAAGGTACTTAGCACATTGTTTCAAGTTAAGGAAAGGTAGCAGGTACTTAGCATTTAGTAACTGATCAAGCCATTGTTGAGGAAACAGAAGATATGAACTCCCGTCTCCTGTTACTGATGTGACAGGAAAGGGTTGGCTGAAACAGGAAGCTAATGCTGTGTGTATATAAGAAAAGCCCCAGAGAGTCACAGTCAGAATTTCTTGGGACAAGAATCTGGTGGCAGAAGCTGTTCTAAAGAGGAGCCCAGGAGGCTGAAAAGGAAAATCCCCTCCCCAGGCTGGAGAGAACATTTTGCTTTTGAAAACCTGGGTGGAGTGACTTTGATTCTGGGAGGCATCTGAGACTTCTTCTGGGTTCGAGAGCCAGTCAAACTGCCTAACGACTGAGGAAGCATGACTGGGATGCAGGAACTTTGTCTGTTTGTGGTTTGGTTGAGCCTTGAATTCTCAGGAACAGAAACTGTGAAGGATTCAAGATGGACTCGTCCCTATGAACTTCAGTGTGAAGCAGGACCTACTGGGAGAGCTGGACAAGGCACTGGGAGCTGTCTGCCATTGAACCCAGGTAAATCCAGTTTGGTGAATCCAGGTAGAATCTGGGACCATAGAAGGGGATCCACAGAATCTCAGAACTGGCCCCAAGTCAAGATGAAAAGACCTCTCAGTGGGTACTGAGAAATGATGAAATTTTAGTTTACTAGTGACCTAGGGGTGGAGGGTTTGTGTATTTTCTAATGATTGTACTTAGTGATTAATGATACTTAGTAATTGATTGCTGAATAAGTGCTGCTTGAGTTAATTTAGTGTGCCCCATGAGTGGAAACCTTTGACTACTGTACTTTGTGATGATTGTTCTTTGTTCTAAATATTGTGGCCACTTTGGTGAATACTATATAAACATTTTAATGATAAGATGTTGTGAATACTACATTGTGATTTTCTATGATAAGCTGTAATATTATGAATGCTATACCTTGATTTTCTGTGAATGTTTTACTCTGATTTGTAATGGAATAAATAAAGTGTTCACTATACTGTGTAATCAGAACCTTAAAAGTTGTTCATAGCTTTTCTGTGGAAAATTCTGTGGAATTCTTCTGGAAAACTGCTCATGTATGGCATTACAAACATATTTGTATATGCTTGAGTATGTATATGTGTATGTGTATATATGACATGTATATGTGTGTTTATGTTTTATGTATGGCATGATGGATTGAGAGCTTGTGTCAGAACAAGAAGACTTGGTTTCAAATCCCTCCTCTGTGATCCTGAGTAATACTGATTTCTTACTTGGGGAAATCCAAAGTCTAATTCAGCAGAATTTAGGATTTATTGAATCACTTAACATCTTCAAATTCAGAGGTATACACACACAAACACATACATATGTACACAATACATTCCATACATATGTGTATATATCCATATGCATATATTTTGAAAATAAATAATTAATAAAAATAGCTGTTATTAAGATATGTGAAAAATATTCTCTCTGGGGAAATCATTGCCTTTTTTGGCGGGAGGGTTGGGTGTCTAAAGGGCATAGCTAGTTACGTTTGTATAAATATTGAATTAAGAATATTTTTTCTAAAACTATAGAAGATGAAGATTTTACTCTCATATCAAAGTGAAAACAAGAGATAGAGGAAAGGCATTAAAAAAGAAAACAATTCAATAGCATTGGGAAAGTTGTTTATTTATTAAGTAGTTATTGGGCTACTAAGGTGATATACTTTCCCAGGTGTAGGAGAATCAGTTTTTTCTTGAGTATCATTAATATCAATTTCATTGCAATGGATATAGGAAAGGAGCATTCTGAAAGTAAAGGACTTACACAGAAAGGTTATATACTCTCTTTAGGGGAGGTCACTTAATTCACTATTAGTATTGACATTTCTTCCATAAGGACAAAATCCGTTTTGTATACCATTGCAAAAATCAGCAGTGCAAACATCATGAGAGAAGTTAAATTAAGTAAGATGGAATTGTGGGTAAATTTTTACATGAATAATTTCTTCTGAGAAACCTTTCTGTGTAGGTGGGCCTAGGAATGGGGATTGAGTTGAGTAAAAGATAGAAAGCTGTGATTTGGTCGATGGGAAGAAAAAATGCCAATGAGTCTGAAGCAGAGAGGAAAGAGAAAGAAGAAAAGAAGTTAGGCTATAGTTTATGGCCTAACTTCTATGTCAAAGACAATTTAAAGAGAGGGCCTTTTTATATAAATAAGAGATGTCTAAGAAGTGCTGTGTCTCTGTTGACTTACTACCTTTTCTTTTCTGGAGTTGAATCCTATATTACTATACTCAACACTCTACTTTTTCCTTTTTCTCCCCAGATCTACAATGGAATCCATAATTGGGCTAATTTAGTTTCACTGAGTTATCACAGAAATGATCATAACATGAGCATTATATATTCACTGAAGTATTGAAAAAGACGCAGCATTTGTATGGGAGGCAAATATATCTTGCTTTCTTTTTTTTTTTTAATCTCTTGCCTGGGGCAACTGGCAAAGAGGAAAAGAAGACTTTAAAAAAATAAAAACAAAATGACAAACATGCAGATTGAAATCCATGTGAATTAAGCTTTCAAACATACTGCTAAATGCTTTCTGAGTGAGAAGTTCTTCTCTTCAATTAAAATTGTTACTCCTAAATATGTGTATGTGATTGTGTTTGTCTACATCCACATATATATTTAAAACAGTTACAAAAGCAAGGTATTACAAAGACACTACAACCTGTGACAGCGTTCCTGGTTTTTCTCAACAATAGGTTCTGCTCTTTAGTCTGAATTCTAAAAGGAATAATTTTGTGGGCACTATACTTTTTTGGGTTATTCAAATGCTTCCTGCATGAATGGACAACATTAGTTCAGTTTTGAGCTTTGAAACTACCTAAGTTTTCAGAGTTTTGGGCGTTTGGCTGCAAACTAATTCTTTGATTTCAGTTAAATATGTAAGTCATACAAAAAGTGGATATGTTATAAGCAGGGAATTAATTTATTCAGCTCCTACTGGGTAAGAGCTCCTCTCAGCCAGATCTTATGCTCATGATAACTCTCTTTGGAAATTCGGTTTCTAAAATAGAAAGCCATTTTTAGAAGTATAGTTGATAACCTATCTGGAGTAGTCAGAATGGACTGTTTCCTTTAAGCATTTATTATTAAAGGGTTGAATTCAAGGCTTTTTAATGCATTATATGTACTATGGACACAGGGCACTCACTTAATCAATATAATGTGAAGAAAAAAATGAATCCCACACAAAAGATCTCAGAGGGGGACTGGTTGGCATTCTGTATGTATGCATTGATTTTCCTTTGGAGGAAATGAAATGAAAGAAAGAGAAACTTTTGGTAATGGAATGAAAAAAAAGGTTTTTTTTTCTCCTCAAGCAAAAGGTTTGTTGAATGTTACCTTTTTGAAGAATTTAATTACAGTATTATCCACAGAATATTAAACACAGTTACCAAGAATGGACTAAATGAAACAGTAAAATATTGGTTCCATCAAGTTCTTCACACACACACACACACACCATACACAAAGCTGTTCAAAATTTGCTTCACATGTTAAAGGAGAAATAGAAACACAGCAGGAAATATTTTCAAAGTATTTCAAAAGAGAGAAGAGTTTCTAGAGGGGATATGACAAGTATCCATCTGATTCATTTATGTTATGCTTCTAGGTGCTTCCTTTTCATAAATGATTCTGTTAAGGACTTATTAATCCCTACCACAGAGGCCTGCAGATAGTACTTATTAATTCAGAAAACATTTATTAAGTACCTACTATGTTCAAGGAATTTTTGTTAGGTGTTAAGAGAAACAAAGAGAAAAAATAAGCATTTATTGCCAATTACATTCTAGGAATTGCATCAAGTCCTAGGGATGAAAAGACAAAAATGCAACAGTGTCTCATTTCAAGAAGGCTACATTCTGTTGAGGCAGAATAATATGAAAAAATGATAAGTGGATTAAATATATATATATGTGTATATATATATGTACATATGTATGTATATACATACACATATACATGCATACTATGTATGTGTTATTACGTATGTGTATATGT
>CM053585.1:281012639-281048831 GCA_028646515.1 Pseudochirops corinnae
TGATGACTGCTGCTTTATAATACAATTTAAGATCTGGTATGGCTAGACCACCTTCCCTAGCATTTCTTTTCATTAATTTCTTTGATATTCAGGATCTTTTCTTCTTCCAGATGAACTTTTATATTATTTTGTTCTAACTTTATACAGTAATTTTTGGTAATTTGGTATGGCACTGAATAAGTAAATTAATTTAGGTAGAATTATCGTTTTTATTATATTAGCTCAACTTAACCACAAGCAACTGATGTTTTTTCCAATTATTTATATCTCACTTTATTTATGTGAAAGGTGTTTTGTAATTGTGTTCATATAGTATTTGGGTTTCTTTTGGCAAGGTAGAGTCCCAAGTATTTTATAGTATCTACAGTAACTTTAAATGAAATTTCACTTTCTATCTTTTGCAATTGGGCTTTGTTAGTAGTATAGAGAAATGTAGATGATTTATGTGGGTTTATTTTATATCCTGAAGCTTTTCTAAAGTTATTTATTTCAAGTAGTTTTTTTTTTTTACTTGATTATCTAGGATTCTCTAAGAATTTGATCATATTTTCTGCAAAGGGTTATATCTTGGTTTCTTCTTTGCCTATTCTAATTCCTTCAGTTTCTTTTTCTTCTCTTTTTGCCACAGCTAACATTTCTAGCATAATATTGAATAACTTTGGTGATAATGGACATCCTTGTTTCACTTCCAATCTTGATGGTAATACCTCTAGCTTATTACCTCTAGCTTATCCCCATTACAAATAATGTTTGATGATGGTTTTAGTAGATGCTACTTATCATTTTAGGAAAGACTGCATTTATTCCTATTCTCTCCAGTGTTTTCAATAGAAATGGGTGTTGTATTTTGTCAAAAGCTTTTTCTACATCTATTGAGGTAATCATATGATTTCTCTTAGTTTTCTTGTTGATATGATCATTTATGCTGTTACTTCTCCTAACATTCAATCAGTCCTGCATTCCTGGGATAAATCCTACCTGATAAAAGTGTATTTTTCTCATAATAAGTTGCTGTAATCTTTTTTCCTAATATTATTTTTTTTTCCTCATCTATAACGATTAGGGAAATTGGTCTATAATTTTCTTTCTCTGTTTTGGCTCTTCCTGGTTTGGGTATATTTGCCTCATAAAAAGTATTTGGTAGGACTCCTTCTTTGCCAGTTTTCCCAAACAATCTATATAATATTGGAATTAATTATTCTTTGAATATTTGATGGAATTCACTTGTAAATTCATCTGGCCCTCAAAATTTTTTTCCTAGGTAGTTCATTGACAGTTTGTTCATTTTCTTTTTCTGAGATAGAATTATTTAAGTATTTTGCTTCCTCTTCTGTGAATCTGGGCAATTTTTATTTTTGTAAATATTCATTCATTTCACTAAGACTTTCAAATTTGTGAGCATACAGTTGGGTAAAATAATTCCTAATTATTGTTTTAATCTCCTTTTCATTGGGGGAGAATTCACCCTTGATACTGGCAGTTTGGTTTTCTTCTTTCTTTTTTTTCAATAGAATTGACCAAAGGTTTATCAATTTTATATTTTTTTCATAAAAACAGCTATTAGTTTTATTTATTAGTTCAATAGTTTTCTTAATTTCAATTTTATTAATCTCTCCTTTCTTCTTCGAGACTTCTAATTTGGTACTTAATGGGGATTTTCAACTTGTTCTTTTTCTAACTTTTTTCAATCGTATGCCCAATTCATTGCTCTCCTCTTTCTCTATTTTATTCATGTAAGCATTCAGATATATAAAGTTTCCCCCTAAGAACTGCTTTCTCTGCATCCCCTAAATTTTTATATGTGGTTTCATTGTTGTCATTCTCTTGAATGAAATTATTTACTGTTTCTATGATTTATTGTTTGACCCACTCACTCTTTAGGATTTGATTATTTAATTTCTAATTAATTTAAGTCTATCTTCCCATGATCCTTTATTACAAATAATTTTTATTGCATCTTGACCTGAAAAAAGATGTATCTAATATTTCTGCCTTTCTGCACTGAATTGTGAGGTTTTATGCCCTATTACATGGTCAATTTTTGTGTACATGCCATGTACCACTGAGAAAAAAGTATATTCCTTTCTATACTCAATTTTCTCCACGGGTGTACCACATCTACCTTTTCTAAAATTCTATTCACCTCCTTAATTTCTTTCTTGATTTTTTTTTTTCTGAGGCTCAATTTCAATTCAGCAAGGTCAAAAAGAGGGAGGTTGAGGTCCCCACTAGTATAGTTTTGCTCTTTTTTTGTGTAACTCCCTTAACTTCTCTAAGAATTTGGTTGCTCTACTACTTGGTGCATATATGTTTAGGAATTATATTACTTCATTGTCTATGGTGCCCTTTAGTAGGATGTAGTTTTCTTCCTTATCCCTTTTAGTTAGATCTATTTTTGCTTTTGCTTTTGCTATGTCTGAGATTACGATTGCTACCCCTGCTTTTTTTTTAACTTTACTTTTCTTCTATTTTTAATTTTTTTTAGGTTTTGTTTGATTGATTCTTGATGCCTCATAGAGTCATTAGATTCTACTTGCCCAATTCTAATTTTTCTCACATTGTTTTCTTCAGTTAGCTTTTGTATCTCCTTTTCCATTTAGCCATTTTTTTTTCTTTTTAAAGAGTTATTTTCACCATTTTGAGTTTATACCTCCTTATCCATTTGGCCAATTTTAAGTTTAAGGAATTGTTATCTTCAGGGATTTGTTTTTCCTTTTTGTCAATTGTATTTTTTAAAGAATTGTTTAATTTTTCTTTTACCCCTCTAATTTCATTTTTAAAATCCTTCCTGAGCTCTTCCAAGAATGCTTTTTAGGTTTGAGAGCAATCCATATTCTCTTTTGGGGTTTCAGATGTGGGTATAGTGTCAATGCTGTCCTGTTCTGAATTTGTATTTTGAACTTCCCTGTCTCCATAGTAAGATTCTATGGTCTTTCCTTTTCCAATTTGCAAGAGAGACCTTTTGCATTGATCTCCCTAGCTTCCTGAGCTAAAAGACCGCTTCTTCTGGTTCCACTATTCCAGGATTTTTCCTGGGGCAATATTGTCTGGGATTTTCAAGGTCAATGGGGGGATGGTGAGAGTACTTATTGTTTACTCTGCCCTCTTGGCTCCCAAAAGTTCAAACAAGTGACTTTCAAACATTTAATCTGTTGGCTGATAACCCAAGAGAAACTTCTGCTGCTGCTGCAGGCCCTGTGCTTCTCTCTCAGAGAAAGTTTGGGAATCACCAAGTCTCAATGTGATTCAGTCCAGGGCCCACTCTTGCTCTGCTATGGTCTAGTCCATGCTTGTGAAGCCTGCACACACTGTATTCCCAGAGCCTGGTGCAACAGATCCTTCTTGCTGAACTTCTGGGTTGTCCTGGCCTGGAAATCTGCCATACTCTGTCTCCTGGTGGATTCTGCCACTGTAAAATTTGTTCAGATTCACTTTTTAGAAGTACCTGAATGAATTTTGGGGAGATCTCAGGTGAGTCCCTGCTTTCTCTCTGCCATCTTGGCTCTGCTCCCAAAATTTCCATCTGGAACGACCCATTTTTGAGAGATAATGCTCCCCATCCTTTTTCTCCTTTCCATTCTCTTCTTTGGCAGCTTCTTTTTTCACCTGTCTTCTTTTGAGACCATCTAAATAAAACAGAATCACACCTAAAGCCTCTAAGATGCTTGTGGATAATAACATTCTAAGGTTATATGTATCACCTTCCCATATAAAAATTCAAACTGTTTAATCTTGTTTAGTCCTTTATGATTTCTCACTCACATTTGCTTTTCTATGCTTCTCTTAGGTCTTGTGTTTGAATGTCAGATTTTCTATTTAGCTCTTGTATATCCATCCAGAATATTTGAAACTTGTCTATTTCATTAAATATCATTTATCTTTTCTCTGTAGCATTCAATTCAGTTTTGCTGAGTATTCTTGGTTGTAATCGTAGGTATTTTACATTCTGAAATTTCACATTCCAAGATCCTCCTTCTTTTTATGGTAATAGCTGTTAAATCTTATGTTATGATGACTGTGGCTCCATGGTACTTGATTTCTTTCTAGTTTATTGCAATATTTTCTCCTTGACCTAGATGCTCTGGATTTTAGTTATGCTGTTCTTTGGATTTTCATTTTGATATTTCTTCCAAGATGTGAACAGCGGATTCATTCATTTTCTACTTTTCCCTCTAGTTCTAAGATATTTTGGAAATTTTCCTTTAAATATTATTAAATATTATTATTTAAATATTATTTCCATACTCTTTAGTTGTCATAATGGGTTTCAGGTAGATCAATGGTTGTTTAATTCTCTCCCCTTAATTTATTTTCCAGATAAGTTATTTTTCCCATGTGATATTTAATATTTTCTACTACTTTTCAGTCTTTGGATTTTTTTGTTTGTTTCTTGAAGTTTCCTGAAGTCATTAGCTTATTTTTAAAAGAGTTTTTTTTTAATGGCATTTTGCAATTCTTTTATAATTCAACCAATTCTAATATTAAGGAGGCATTTTCTTACTGTTCTTGCTGCTAGTGCTCATAGAAGGATCATATGGGAATTTTTTTTTAAACCCCAGATGTTTCTTACCCTGGTTTTCAATCCCTTTGATTTCTGTCACTGGGAACTAAAATGCTCCTCACTGCTGGCCTATCCTTACTTCATTGTCAGCAGACCTCTCTGTTTATGTTCCTAAGATATCCTGATCTGGAAAAAGAATTCTCTGTGATTTTTTAGTCTGTTTTCATACTTACAATATGGTTTTTGTTGTTGTTGTGGAGTAATTGTGGAGGAACCATGGTAAAAAAGCTACCTCTGACTCCCTCATGACTCATATCTTGATACTCTCTCTTATCCTTCTTTTCTCCATTTCTCAAGTGATTTACAAAATCTCTACTCAAAAGACATCACTTTGCTGTTTAACTCCACTATGAAGGGAGAAAAAAGATATGTAATTGTCCTTGCCCTTATAGAGCTCATAATAAAGAATGAGTAAACATGGAATTATAGCCTATGACTTATGAGTAGGTTTGGAAAATCAAAGAAATTGTGAATGCCGTAGAGGAATTGATTGATACATCTTTTTCTGTAACAATGATTGTATTTAATTGATTATGATTTTGGACCTCAAAAGGAGATTGGGAGAATATGTGTGATGCCAGGGCAAATGATAAAGTTTGATAGTCCAGTAGCCTGGAGGATGTTGCAATAGAATGAGGCACAAAGCCCGGTACCCTTGACAGTTCAAGAACTGGGCACGTGTTAAAGTTCAGTGGTCTAGGGAGTATCAGTCAGAGTGAATAACAAGAAGATGGCCAGGATAGAATATGCCATGGCTACACAAAAGTTTTCTTGTGATGAACTCACCAATCAAGGGGCCCAGGGTGAAAACAACAAGAGCTCTAGGTATGACAAAAGAGAAAAAAAGGATGATATTTACAAATAAAGTATTGGAAATAGAAGATAACAACTAAAAAGATGAAAACAAATATACAAATGTGAGGAGAAAACAAAATCATGGAAGACAAAGTTGGAGCCTACACCCATGAAGAACAAATGGTGAAACAGTGAAATGCAAGGAGGTCAATTAGGATGTAGACTGGGAAAAAGGCCCTGAAAGTTAGCCACTGAGATCACTGGTAACTTAAGGGAGAAAAATTTTATGTTGTATTGGAAACCTGATATTATAATTATTATAAACAATAGAGAAGTGAGTTGGAAATAAGGAAATGTGGGCAATGAATGAGTGAAAGTCCTACGCTCCAAGAGCTTGATTAAAAGAGAAAAACAAAGAGAATATCCTCAGGAGATATCAAGGTCCAGTGATGGTGTTTTTAAGGATAGAGCAGACTAGGATAAATTTCTAGACTACAGAACTTGAAAATGAAAAACACAAAATTAATTCCTAGGGTAAGATTCTATAGGAAATGAGATGAAATGGTATCAGAAACACACCTTTATTAATGCTTCACCTTTATAAGGAAAAGGGTTATTTCTTCCTCAGAGAGTGGAGCAAAAGAGGAAAGAATGAGTGAATATGTAGAAGGGTTTTGTTTCAGGTGCTAAAATAGAAACAAAGATATGATTTAGACACAATTGTTCCTGCTTTCATGGAATATATTATAGATTCTAGTGGAATAAGACCACTTATACTCAGAGATCCTGCATCTATTCATAAAATTTAGAACTGAAAAAGGACCTTAGAGATTATTTTCAAAACATATGTTTCAGGTCTAGGACATTTGCATTGAATCATTAGGGACTCCATGTCTGTGAGCTCATGGGGAGCTCTGGCTGTTTTGTTTAATTAATAGATATCTTTGCCACTTGAGAAACAGCAGGAACCCAGAAACTAATAATAGCAGCTAAGCCAATAATTTTTATTACCAGAGAATTAATATGGCATCTTTGTGTTACTTTAGCTGATTCCATGGGGTTCTTTAGTCCTCAGTTTCCTCATTTGTAATTTGAATGTATATGAATGTGCTTCAACTTCATAGAGGTGATTCAGAACACATATTAATGAGCTGTTCCTTCAGATACACATTGTCGTTGGGTTTTAAAAATTTAGGCTACTCTTCATTTCCTTATGATTTTCATGTATTCAGGCTACAATAATTCTGGCATTAAAGCCACATGATATGTTGTTCTCACAATAGTTTAATGAACCACTAAACAGCTTAAATTTTTAATCATCTTTAATCATTCAACACTAATTCCAGCATACAACCATTTTACTCCTTCTACACACAAAAAATGTATCCTAAAAAATTGTCATCCTTCTCTGAATCTCCCCTGACCCTCTCTTTCATTCATGTGACTAATTTACTGGAAAATATGGGAACTGAAGGACTTTGTACTAAATATTCAGAAGACCATTTCTTATGCTACTTAAAGGAAACACCTTTCCTCCCATTTTAATGATTTCCAAATTGATCAATGGAGTAGAGCATTTCCCCAGCTACATTCCTGGCTTTGCAAAGAGCTTCTGTCCTACTATTAAGAGGCTAGCATTTTCATGTTGACAGGGAAATGAAAATGCTCCCTCTGAGTGCTGATTGCATTTCTCCTTCCTGAGAAGATGCTATTTCCCATTGTCCTCAGGAGGGTAATAAAATGTCCCCTATGGACAAAATGGCATCTCTTTGATTCCCTATTGAGGGAAAAGATTTCCTTTTCATTCTTTTTGTTGCCTCATTCACCTTGGGTCACTTCACTTGTAGAAGGCTGATGATTTAAACCTAGATCTTAAGTGTGGATCACAGTATAACCAAATGAGATAAATTAAATCAATACTATCCTTTCAGGCCAAATCCATTTATGTAACACTTACAGTACAATTGCCCAAGATGCCAGTGTACAGTGATTCATTAACATACTATATCTGGCACCTGGATAAATATACTATCTCAGCTGAAAATAAATGAGCTGAGATGGTCATCATTACTTTTTACTGAGTAAAAAGTTCACAAATTTTCATTTCTGAAAAAAAATGGACATACAGGAGAGAATGCAGGGTCACTGGATCATCTGACTCAGCTCAGATGATCATGCAATACAATCAAAGTCTTTCGATGGCTTTGAGGCTGATATTGTAGTTTAGGAACTGTTGTGTGTATACCTCTTGTATTATAAACACATAATCATAATCTACACTTGGGTACCTTTATATCCTAATTTAGAGAGAAAAACATTAGTTATGGAGTCATAAGTATATTGCTAGGAGACAGAGTCAGTATGGGACTATGGTTCAGACAACACTAAGAAGACTTTGCCCTACTTCTCAAAAGACCTCCCCTAAAATATTTATAACAGACCATACTAATATGGACATAGGAAACTTGGACATAACCAAGTTGTCTGGTCTATTTTATTTACTATGATTCTGGGAGAACAGAGCAGAGATACTAACCCCTCACTTATAGGGTTAAAAATGAGGCTATGTGGATATGACCAACTGAAGCTCTATATCTCAGACTTTCATTCATATCACAGCTTGATCTCACAATTCTACCTGATTGCAGGAATTGTTTCATACACTCCCTGTCCCTCAACCCCAGCTAACACTGTAGCAGCAGCAAAACTGGAGGCCCTAAAATTACTGTCACTGAATTGTGGCAAGAGGATTGCAAAGGATGTGAGAGAAAAAAAGTGAAGAGTGAATGAAATCAAGGTATTCAACTGAGCAAGCATTTATTAATCACCTACAGAAGGCAAAATATACAGTTAACTACTGATACAAGGAAAAATGAAAAAAAAATCTTTGCTTTAAAGGAAATCATATTCCATTGCAGGAATACAATATGTATGTAGGTTAGTAAATACATATTTTATGCAAATACAAATGCTGAGATGAATATAAAAAGAGTACATGTGGAGAGCACAAACTACAATCATTTGACCTCAATCAATTTTGATGGAAGTCAGATAGTCTAAGAAGATGAAGGGGGAAGTATTCTAGGCTTTGATAACACTTTGTGTAAAGAGCTGGAGAAAAAGTCACTTCCTACTTGGAAAATTTGTGTTTAAAGAACCTGAAGAAGAGGTAGTATTTCAAATCTGAAGCCTACAAGTGATTGATAAGTCAATCATTTCATGGGGTAAATCAATTGCTACACTTGACTTCCTCTACCCTATCACAACTCTTCATCTTGAAGCCCTGGAATTCATGCATTGGAAGGAAACTCCTCCTTTATGGCCTCTTCCTCTGATTAGATGGCTCCTCCCAAACTTCCATTTAGGGAAGGCACCTAGACTAGCCAGGTCTTATTCCTCTCTAGGATTCACTGAGGATTTCCTCTACAGCAGGTGTTCCCAAAGTTATTTGGTCTACCACTTCTCTCAAAAAAAATACTCAGCAACTACTTTCTTTAAGCCTTTAATGATTTTTTTTTTGAGATTTGCCTCATTTCAAAATATATATATATATATATATATATATATATATATATATATATATACATACACATATATATTTATATTTTAAGTATATACATATATCATGAATCTTAAATGTAATAATTTATTATAAATTTGTGGGGATTTTTCCCACATTGAAATTTTGATGACACAATATTGCATCATGTAACCATATAGTATCATTCTATAAACAAGTCATTGCCAGTGCATGTTGGACTTCCTGACAATGAGTAACATACTTGCTTGCCAACATGTGTTCGTTAAGCCCTGTCAGCAAACTTGACCCATTATAACTCATCCATTATCCAAACTGATCCATTATAACTTGAATTTTGTGTGGAAATTATTTGGAAAATAATGTCACTGTGATTTTTAACTCTGTTACACAACAGATCAAACAGATATGAATGTTTTTTCAAAATTTTTCTTATATTCTCTTCTTTCCTTACACTTCTATTGCCCCCCTAATTTTTATTCAATGAATCTCAATTGCATCCAAGGCTACTATCACCCCATCCCCATCCCGATCATTCTAGCACCCCCTAAAGGGTGGTATCATCACTTTGGGAACCTATGCCAGTGTTATTTTCCTAGGTACCATTGTTTCCCTTAACACTTCTCAGCTTTCACTCCTGTACCGGTGTCTCCCATTAGGATGTAAGTTCCCTGAGGTAAAGGACTCTTTCTGTTTATATTTTTATTCCTAGTGCTTAGCACTGTGATGAATAAAAATCCTCTAGAGACAGAGTTTCTGGGTAATTAATAATCAACTTATTAACTGGGATAGCTAATAATAAATTGATGAGTAGTAGTTTCTTTCTGGAAAACTAAGACAAAACCATGGAGAAGCATTAATATACTTTTGAAAAATAGGAAGCCCCTGACAAGTGAAAATCAACCCTCCTTTGAAGACATTTAATGAAGAGGTAGGATAGAAGTCTTCAGCTCTTCTTGCTAAAAACATGGCTTGATCATGAGACCCAGTCACCTCCAGCAATCTAGACGGAGGTGCATGCAAACTGCTCTGCTTGGTTTTCTCCTTCATGAGCTGGGTCACCCTAAATTCTAATGGAAAGTTGCAAGGATAGGATCTCATTTTCCCAGGGCAAGAACTCACCCATATTGGTTTCTGTTTACACTCTAAATAGAAGTAAGATCTCCTATGTGGCTGGGGTTGGATCTAGGCCCAAGATCAAAAAATATGTTCCCTGAGGGTTAGGGCAATTTCATCAATCAGTCACATTTTCAGAGACTGACTTATCTATGGGGGCTGGATCTTAATGAGAAAATAAAGGGAGAAAAGCCTGGATGCTAATTTAATACTTGGTTATTAATATAATAACAAAATAATAATTTCTCTCAACACCATGCCTTTCATCGCTTAGCATGTATTTGCTGAAGGATGCTACAGAAAAACCTTTCTTAAAAAGAGGACACTTTTGAAAAATGAGGTTTTGTAAGGAAAACAAAAATACATACATACATACACACACACATATATATGTCTTTGTCTATATCCATATCTATATCTATCTCTCTATCTAATAACTGCCAAACTTAATGGAAAACTTTTAATTGAAGATCAATGGAGGCACAAACTGAAGTGATCTTGTCAATGGAGTATATTATAGAAAACCTGTATAAAAAGATCAAAGAGATAAGGAATTCATTTAAATGACCCCACATAATGTTTTTTCCTGTCAGGTTTTTACTCAGGGAATGACCCTGATGTGAGAATCAATGACCTGAGCCATCTTCTCTTCTCTCCTGGAGTAATTTGTTACTCTACCTAAGCAAGTGGGGAGATGGCTATTTCCAAGGCCTTAAGGAAGATTGTCTTAAAGTATTCAAGCAAAGTACTGTTTCTTGGCTACATGATCAGTTGAGATTTGTTGCTTCCTCATTGATCACATAACCATCAATATCCATTATTAAGACAATCAGCAATGAAACACATATACCAGGGTTTGATCTGTTTTTAGAATGCACAAACATGGATAAAGCACCAATGACTTAGTGTAGAAATATTCTTTATTTACATTCAAGTGTTCTAAATCTTCCATTTGTTATTTTCTAGTTGTGTGCTTCTAAATCTTTTCTAAATCCTTCATATGCTGCCTTTCCCTGAAGGATTGATATGAACCAATTAGATATTCATGTGGTCATAATTGAAGTGTAACATATTAAAAGTTTCTAAGAGGTAACTTCTTCTAATATTATCTCTGTTGATATTCACAAACAATCCTGCAAGATATGTAGTACAGGCAATCATTGCTTTACTTATGAGGAAGCTGGGGTTCAAAGAGTAGATGAATTTACTTAAGGTCTTACCCCTCGAAAGTAAAAGGCACAGCTAGGACTAGCCCATAGATATACTGTCTACAAGCCCAATGAACTTTCAATTTTAAACCTTTGCATAAGGACTAATTCTGAATTACAAGATTTAGGCTCAAAACCATGAAGAGAAAGTGGAAAGATTCCCTCAGTGAGGTTTCAAAGATCAATCCAAACAACTGCTTCGAAAACAAGATATAAAAATTAGCTTGAAAGAAAGGAACTAAACATCTGTATCAAATGATAAATCACAGGGGAAACATTTTTTTAGAATGAACATTTTAATAGATATGCAGAATGTTTTTTACTAGGAAAAATGCCGCAAGAGATTGGCAACAGTGGGTTTCATCCAGATCATCAAACCTAATTGTTTGTGAATGTAATATAATAGAGCCATCATTTTAAAAGCTTTAAGAACCCTAAGTAATATAACACAGGCTTTTTGTGATATTAAAAACACATAATAAATTTGTACAGTGTTATTATGTTTGAAGAAACATGTAAAAATTCATTACATTTCATTAAAGATAGAAAATTGTCAAGTGGGTATGTCCCCTTATCACCACCACCCCAATTCTGATCTTCACAAAAAATACAATCATTTCATGGGAACATTTTCTATTCTTCTTTCTTAAAATATGTTTTCCAAGCTATGCATTTGAAAGCCACATTCAATGCAATGTTTCTTTCAAAAGTTATAGTTAGTCATAATTTTATTAATTAATAACAATTTGTGCATCTGATATTGTTGTACTCTCTTCAATTAAGAGGAACTTCCAAATAGTTGTTTTGAACATCTGAGAATCATTGCTATTAATGGAAACATTTACTGCTTTTAAAGATGCCTTAGGCTGGTGTGTGTGTGTGTGTATGTGTGTGTAGGTGTGAGTGTGTGTGTGTGTGTGTGTGTGTTGTGCAGGTGTGCTGTATAGGTATGTACCACAGGGTGCACATGTGAAAATGAAAAAATGATGTCCACATCTAGGGATCAAGAGAATTAAGAATACAAAAGAGAATTGAGCAGAAAACCTAAATGGAACTAGTTGGATCATCTTGAATTGATTATTCCTAGTGGATTTCTCATAGTAGACGTCATGGTATATTGGATAAAATGGTGGACTAGGAATCAAAAAGAACTGGTTTTGAATCCTGTCTCATGTACTTACTAGCTGTGTAACCATAAAAAGTCATTTAATCTCTTTGAACCTCAGCTTTCTATAAAATGAGGATAATAATGCTTGTAGTCTCTGACTTAAAGGTCTTTCGTGAGAATTAAATAAGACTATACATCTAATACAACAATAACAATGATGATTAATTATTCAAAGGTGGTCGACCAGTATGAACAGAAGACTGGAGGTGGTACCATATGTGTACTCTTTAAAGGGAATGACTGGAAATGTTTGACCTAGAAAAGAGAATAATAATAATAGTGACCACAACTGCTGGCTTCAAGCACTTGAAGGATTGTTATGTGGAAGAGAGATCAGATTTGTATTATTATTTTTCCAGAAGGAAGGGCTAGAAACGAAGTTTTGGGAAGGGAAGCTGAAAATAGTGTTGAAGGGAGGCAGATTTGCATTCAAAATACCAACAACTCCCTAAAAAATAACACCATCCCAAAATGGATGCTTCAGAAGTAGGTAGCACTAAAGACTTGAAGTGGAGGCATGAAAAGATGTAGACAACATTCTTGTTCAGGTATAAACTGGCCTATGGCCCCTAAAGTCACTTCTAATTCTGAGATTTTGATTTTCACCAGTCAAGCGATCATGTAACCAGGTGTCTGTGTGTACATAGTTCCAGATACCTTTTATTCTAATATTTACTATAGCCATTAACATACCAGGTGCTGTGCCAAGTGCTGGTATATTCAAATAAAACTTGTTGTCCAGTGAAGTCCAACTTTTCATGACCCCATTTGGAGTTTTCTTAGCAAAGACAATGAAGTAGTTTGTCATTTTCATCTCCAGCTCATTTTACAGATAAGGCAAACAGGGTTAAGTGACTTGCCAAGGATCACATAGCTAGGAAGTGTCTGAGGCCAGATTTGAATTCAGGAAGATTAGTCTTCCTAACTGCAGGCCCAGCACTGTAGCCACTGCACCACCTAGCCGCTCTCAGCTGGGTATATAGAGAAAGGAAAAAGACAGTCCACGTTCTCAAAGAGCTCAAAGTCCAGTGAGGAGGATGGAGGACAATGTTAAAAACAATTATGTATGATATACAAGATATGCACAGGATGAATTGGAGATAATTTTTGAAGCAAGGCATTAGTATTAAGAGGAATCAGGAAAGTCTTCTTGCATAAGGTAATATTTTAGCTTACACTTTAAGGAAGCCAAAGAAACCAGGAGATAAAAGTGAGGAGGGAGAGAATTCCAGGTAAGAGGAACAGTCCAGTGAAAAGGCATGGAACCAAAGGATGAAGTGTTGTGTCTGAGAAAGAACAAGGAGATCACTGAATCCTAGAGTATGTGAAAGGGAAAGAAAAATAAGAAGACTGGAAATGTAGAAAAGCTTTAAAAGCCAAACAGAAGAATTTATGCTTGATTCTAGAAGCAATGGGGAGTTTAAAACAAGAGTTTGCTGAATAGGGGAAAGACTTGGTCAGACCTTTGCTTTAGGAAGATCAGTTGAGTGGAGGATGGACTGGAATGAAAAGAAACTTGAAACATGGAGAAAACCAGACGACTATTGAAATACTTCAGTCATGGAAACAATGAGGGCCTGAACCATGATGGTCACTGTGTCAATGGAGAGAAGGAAATACAGATGAGTTTTATTGTGACGATCAGCAGGACTTGAGAAAAGTTTTGATATGAGTAAGTGAGAGAAAGGAAGGCATTGAGTATGACACTAGGTTGTGAGTAGGTTATTGGGAGGATAGTGATGTTCTAGAAGAGGGAAAGGTTTGGGTTTCATTTAGGCTTTCTGATTAATTTGGGCCTGGAACAGATTCATAGTGGCTCTCATGAAGTAAAATGTTTCTTAGGCTTTGCTCTGAAATAAGGTAAGATGTAGTCAAGCAATTGGCTATTTCATCTTTATTATACTGATATGGTTGAGGAATTTCACTCCCCACTAAATTTTCTGAATTAGTCAGTTCTTCACTGAAACATCGATATGTTACTGATCTATTAAGCCTTGTGCATATGCTTGCATGATTTAGGGGGGATGATATTGAGATGTCTGCTGAGTAGAGGAAATATTATTGGCCAGATCCCAAATATACTCTGCAGATGGTGAAAACAACCATCAATTGAAAGGCTTCTTGAAAAGTCCCAGAAGGTTTCTGCAAAATAACATCAAAGGGTTATAGATTTAGAGAGGACTTTGGAAGTTACCTAGTCTCACTCCCTCACTGTACAGATGAGATAACAGAGACACTTATTAAGTGTCTTGCCCAAGGTCACAAAATCCATCTTAATACTAATAACTTGCTTCCAAAATCATCTCCAATCCATCCAGTGCAAATCTTGTATATTGTACATAGTTGTTTTAATATTGTCCTCCATCCCCCTCACTGGACTGCGAGCTCCTTGAGAACCTGGACTGCCTTTTTTTCCTTTCTTCATTAATTAAAAAGCATTTATAAAGTATATGTAAGGCATTGTCTTGGTAATACAAAGATAAAAAATGAACAATACTTGCACTCAACTTTTTAAATTTTATCAGGAAAAAATAATGAATACACACGAATAAACACAAGATATTGGGTTTTTTTTGAGAGGAGACAATAGTAGCTCACAAGATTAGCAATGTTTTCATAGGAAAGGTGGTGCTTGGGTTCTGTTTTGAAGGAAACTGATGGATTCTAGATAGCTTAGATGAGGAGAAAGATCTTTTTGGTTTGTAGAAAAAGAAAACGACAAGGAACTGCATTTGTACCCAGGTCCACCAATTCTAAATTCAGCATCTTTCCCTGGACCCCACTGCCTACTCAAACTTTAATTCCAAACTAAAAAAAAATTTCCTTTTTTCTATGGCTTTTAAGAAAAGTAGTCAAATCATACTAAAAGGGGGGAAGGGAGAATTACATTAAGGTTCTAATAGCAACTTCCAGAGAATGGAGAATGTCCTAGACCTCATACCTAAATCATCTATCTTAAAATGATGGATAATAATTGCAGATGTTCAGATTTGTGACCTTGAAGACTTGAGATATCCCTGAAGACTGAAGATCCCATTAAGTTTCGGTTTCTAGTTAGCAAGGGGAAAAACTGGACTAACAGTTTTATAACGATTTTGAAAGCAAGAGTCAAAACAGAGTTGGGTTTTGATTTGTTAGTTTGTTATAATTGCTACATGTTATTGTTATAATGTTTGTTGCCCAATTATTTTAGGTTCCCACATTATCTCACCTACTTCATTATAAATCTGTAAAAACAAGGACCATGTCTTCATCATCTTTGCATTTCCCTTAGTGACTGGCACAAAGCAGGATTACTTAAGAAGTGTTTTGAATGAATTAATTATATTTCCCTTAACAAAAGCATCCCATCTCATTTGTAAGCATTTATGTTCATTGAAGTGTCCTTGTTTTATTATAAAGAGACAGTGTGTCAAAGTAGAAAGAATTCTGGTTTGGGAGACAGGAAGGAGGCCTAGGTTCAAATCCCAGCCTCATTAATTGTTTGACCACAAACAGGTCAACTAACCTCTCTGAGCCTGTTTCCTCATTTGTAAAATTAATAATACGTAAGTCCTTGGAGTCAGGAAGACTTGTGTTCAAGTTCTGCTGCTGACAACTACTGACAGTGACCCTGAACAAGTACTTTAAGTATCTTAGTGCCTGCAACAAATCTAGAGGCAGTAAAATAGGTGCTCTCCTATACTGGATAAAATTCCTCACAGCTGCTTATGACATTCAAATTATCATAGGCAATGTTCTCTCTTTCTCTCTCTCTCTGTTTCTGTCTCTCTCTCTTTCATTTAAATGGATTGATACACAGATATCAATATCTAGTCTACATCTATATATAAATACCTATCTCTGTAAATATAGATAGATGTACTTAAGTATAGATAGGTATAGAGATAGAGATACAGATATTTATGTAGATAGAATTAGAGATAGATAATAATTTATTTCTTATTGTTTATATTATAGATATATAGATATAGATGGAATCAGAGGTAATATATATGTGAAACATATATTTTTAATATTATGTAATTTGTCTTATTTTTGTTTAAGATTAAGACCTTCTTACAACCTCAATACTCTTTTATAATATTGTCAGTCACCAAAATATTGAATTTCCCTTTTGTATCTAGGTAAATTGATACAAAAATATTTAAACAATCTTAGACAACTAGATGGGGCAGTGGATGATAAGAACATTGGACATGGAGTCAAAAAGAAAGAGTTCAAATACAATCTCAAACACTTACTAGCTGCATAACCCTGGGCAAGTAACTCGACCCCTATTTACCTCATTTTCCTCATACATAAAATGGGAATAATAATGGCACCTATATTTTAAGGTTTTGTGAGAACCAAATGAGATAATAATTGTGAAATCCTTAGCATGGTGCCTGGCACCTAGTAATTGACTTATCATCTTCGTCATCATCATTGCTATCATCATCATCATCATCCTTGAAATACAGATCTAAAACTGGTATGGACTTCAAAGACTATCTAGACATAAAGAAACCAAATCTCATGGAATTTAAGTGATTTGCCCAAGGCCACACAGGTAATAAATAGGTGTCATGAGAAGTATTTGAATACACATTCTCTAACTCCAAAACCAGTGTCCTTTATTCTGTGATATTAGTAGTAGATCCAGAATTGAAAGCAGATTCTCTGACTAGAGATGCAATGCTCATGATTTTCCCAGCAGGCTCAAGCTTATCAGTAGGGAAGGGCACTGAGCCTGTTTCAATGGGCTGGTTTGTTTCCCAAAATGGACTTGCTGATTCAGTAAGGTAATGAAAGAAAAAACAGTCCTATGAAAATTGCTAACTCTAACATCTCTCACAGCATTTTTACCTGCTTCACACAATAAATCACTATATTTTTTAATGATCTCTCTTCCAGGAGATGAATGACATGTTTAATTTTAATCTTTTTGGATCAATGGTTTGTCACTGTATTGGTTAGAATTTCAAATTCTTTCAAAGATTTTTTCTCCATATTGTTTTCCTCTCTCTCTCTCTCTCTCTCTCTCTCTCTCTCTCTCTCTCTCTCTCTCTTCCTCTCTCTCTGTCTCTGTCTCTGTCTCTGTCTCTCTCCCCATCTATCTACCTATATTTAGTCCTATTCACTTTCATATGCATCAATTCATAAAGGTCTTTTTGGTTCTATCTGAAATTGTACATTTCATAATTTCTTACAGTATAATAATAGTCTAATACTTTTATATACTACAGTTCATTGAACTGTTTCCCAATGGGGGATATATCCATAGTTTCTAAATTTTGGTGAACACGTAAAGAACCATTACAAAGATACATAGATAGATAGATAGATAGATAGATAGATAGATAGATAGATAGAAATATATTCTATATATTTGATATGTGGAACAAATGCCTCTTTCTTTGACATAATTGACATAATTAGGTTCAGTAATGGTGGAACTGGGTCAAAAGGTATAAACAGTTTGTTTATTTTCTGGGCCTAGTTACACTTTTTAAAGCTTTGTTTTCTTCTGTGAAATTTTTTTCCAATTTGGTCACTGTAGATTTAAATTTATCTTCTACCTCTAATTTCATTTTTAAAATCCCTCTTGAGATTCTCCAAGAATGCTTTTTGGGCTTGAGATCAATTCACGTTTCCTTCTGTGGTCTCCAGTGTGTGTGTGTAGAGTCCGTGTTGCCTTCTGAGTTTGATGATTCATGTTCACTATAGAATGATTTGATGGTCCTAGCCTTTGCAGTTTCCTTCTTCCCCATTGTGGTTGCCTATATCCTATATTTTTAGAGTGGATATCTGCTTCTGGGGTGCAAGAATACTGAGTTTCTCAGGCTGGGAGGTAGGGGTTTGGTTTTTGACTTCGTGAGCTGTGGCCTCTGAGTGTACGGGCTGAGGCCAGGGCCAGGATTCTCAGTGTTTCCCCTGAGTTGCCTGAGGCTCACAGAGTAACTTATTGGGGGGGGGGGGGTTCTGCTTCAGGTTTCTACCTGTTTCTCTGGGCTGCTTCTCAGGCAGGCTCACTGTAGTAGAAGGGCGGGGCTATTGTTTGCTGATTGGCCAGGTGGTTGTAAAGCACACCTGGGCTTTTGTTGTTAGGGCTTGCTGGCTCCACCCACCTGGGCTTAGGCTCTGTACAATCTCCCTTCCCCTTTCCTCAGTGATTTCTAAGCCTGGGGCTGTTTACACTTATACAAGAATGTACTCTAGATGGGGCTTTTACTTCTTGACTTTTCTGTGTCAGAGAGAGGATCAGAACACCTAGATTTCATTCTTCCATCCCAACTTCTAGAAGTCTGGGTATGTAGTTTCAAAAATCCAGGCCTCAGGTTGCTAGCCCCAGGAAAAACCGCTGACCCTGCTATGCGCCCTGCATTCCCTCCTACCCAGTTCCGCTGGTCCTCCCCTCTGCAGCGAGACGGCTGCAGAAGCCTCTGGCTAGATGAGTCTGCTGGGTGGGCCTTCTCAGTCTGCCACACTCCACTCTCAGGTCCGTGCTGGTGCCACTCCTGTGTGCTCCGCGTTCTCCCTGCCCCGATCTGAGTAGGCACTTTTCTGGTCTGGGAATCTGTCACTCTCCATCTCCCAATGGGTTCTGTCACTCTTAAATCCACTCAAATTTACTTTTTAGCTTTTAACAACGAAATTCTTGGGGAGCTTGGAGAAGTTACTGCTTACTTCCCGCCATCTTAGCTCCGCCCCCCTCTGGGCCCAGTTCCAAATAGCTTTCCATAATGACTATACCAATTAATAGTTTCACCAAGAGTGCACAAGTATGCATGCCTATTTTCCCAAAGTCATTCCAATATCTTGTCATTTTGCTATTTTGTCATTTTTGTTAATCTTATAAGAAGAACCTGAGTATTGGTTTAATTTGCATTTCTATGATCATTAATGCTTTAGAACTTTGTTTTCATATGATTGATTTTTCCCCCTTGAGAACTGACTTTGTAACTCCTTTGAGTATTTATGAATTGAGAAATTATAATTTTTCTCATAAATGTAAATGTTGCTTATCATTCTTCAAAAAAAACCTTTATCAGGGAAACTTTTTGCAAAGATTTCTTCCCTCCAATCCCCCAAAGTTGCATGTTTTTCAACTAATTTCATTACATTCAATTTGTTTGTGCTTTTGCACAATTATAATTTATAATTTTATATAAATAAAATGTAAACATGAATAAAGTTTTTATAAAAATAAAACCACTCATTTTATCTTTCCATTATCTCTAGTGCTTGTCCACTCAAGATCTATAAAATATTCTCTTGAGAACTGGGGAGTTTAAATGGTACAGCACAGAATATATTAATCAATTTAGGTAGTACTATCATTTAAATTTTTTTTTTTGGTCTACACAATAGAAATTCAATGTTTCTCCATTTACTTAGGTCTGCATTTATTTCTACAAATGTTGTTTCATAGTTATATTAATATGGTCCCCTGGTGACTCCTGGAGATACTTTCCCAAGTAGTTTAGAGCTTCTGTAATTACTTTTAATGGAATTTCTTTTCCTGGTGTTTCTTACCAGGTTTTCTTGGTAATGCATAGGAATTAAATGAGTTTTTTCCATTTGTTCTATATCCTGCTCCTTTTCTGGTTATTAGTTATTCGGGTTAATTTTAGTTGACTTTCTAAGGTTCTCTAAGTATACCATTATATCATTTGCAAAAATATTGATTTTTTTTGCTTTGTCTATGTTTATTGCCTCAATTACTTTCTTCTTTAATTACTATCTATATACATATATATGTATGTAGGTGTATATATATATATGTACATATATATATTTATACACACATATATACACACACTGCATTTCTAGAACTATGTTAAATAATAGTGCTGATTTGTTTCAAATGTTTTTCTTGTAAACAATTTTCTAAACCATTGTGCTCTTTCATTTTATGAGAGAATTCATCCCATTTTGATTCACAATAATGCTTATTAATAGCCCGTTTTCCTCCATCCTGATCTTTTATATTTTGTCATCTTTTTACTACCACCTCTCTCTATATAAATAAGAAGAGGTAGAAAAGAAGGGACTTGCTTGAACCTTGTTATCTTATAAGTAAAATAGCCCCTCCCTTTGTTACCACTCTTTTCTTCTTCCTACTCATGATCCTAGTTTTTAAACTTTCTTCTATTATTTATAAACATCTCTTCAAGATACTCTGTACAATGATGAAAATTGTTTTGTTTAGAACTATGTGATTTATTTAGGTTACCCTCTCCCTTAGACTCCACTGAGCCCCGCCCCTATCCCTGTCTCCTACTATTTCCCTTTTGAGTTTAAAGTATTTTTATACTGAGATTTATATGTGTGTCTGTGCATGTGTGTGTGTGTGTGTGTGTGTGTGTGTGTGTGTGTGTGTGTTGGGGAATAGGGGTGGGCTGTGTAATTATTAGAAATCTTCCTTTATCCAATTCAACTGAAAGTGAGCTTCACAATATGCCTGTGTCACATCTTTTCCTCCACGTCTATATAATCTTCATCATATTTTTCTATTATGCAGTAGTGATTTCCTTTATTTTTTTTTCCCTTTTCTCCCCAGTATAGTATCCTGTCCCTCCTATTTTTCTCTTATGTTAAGACCATTACAACAGAACAAAAGCATTTTAACTTTTCTCTCTGATCTTTAAAGTTATTACAATTCTGAAAAGATGTTTGTTTCTTATCCTACTAATATTACATAATAAATTATTTCACACACACTCCCTTTTAATTAGACACATATTTGTTCTTTTCAGTGTTTTTTTTCTTCATTGCCCTGTTTTATTTTCAAATAATTGTTTAGTTCTCATCCTTTTTATCAACAATACTTACAAAATCTCCAATGTACTAACCGTTAATTTTCCCTTGTAAGAATATACTTTGTTTTCCTGAACGGGTTATTCTTCATTGTAAAGCTATATGTCATGATTTTAGAACACAGTTGTCAAAATCATGGGGCCAGTGGGCAGCAAGTAGCCTCAAAAATCTTCAAGTACAGGCCAAACTAGATTAAAATGTAATTGGGAAATGTTTTCTTTAATCAATAAAAATACAATATAATACTGATAATATTAATTTGGGAGGTCCTAAGTCAATGTGCAGCCAACAATGATCTGATTCTACTTGAGTCTGACACCACTGATTTGGAAGATAATATCACAAGTTCTTTTTCTTTTATAGCAACAGTGCCTGAGTCTTGTTTAATCTTTGTTGTGGTCTTGGGTACTTGAATTCTTTCTTTTTGGCTTCTTAGGCTATTTTGTTTTCTTTAATCTGGAAGATTTGAATTTTGATACCTAGAATTTTTACTTTGGGGATTACTTTTTTGAAGGCAACAGAGGGAATCTTTCTATTTTCAGTTTGCCTTCTAGTTCTATGAATTCTAAGCCATTTTAAATGATAATTTCCTGAATTTTGATATCTAGAATTTTTTTTCTGATCATAAAGTTTGAAGGATCCAAAAATTCTTATCTTGTTTCTCCTTGACAATTTTCCAGGGCTATTTTAAAAAAAAAAATGTTTTTCATAAATTTTCTTTTTTTAAGCGTTCTGTTTTTGTATTTCTTGTCATATTGGTGAGTCATCATCTTTAGTCTGTCCCATTCTAATTTTCAGAGTACTCAGTTTTTGAGGAATGTTTTTCACTACCTATTCTAAAGTGACAGTTTTCCTTACCATTTTTTTCTTCCCTAACTTTAACTTTTTTTTTTTTTAATTTCTTGCTTCATTTCCTGTTGGTACTCCAACAATCTTCTTGACTAGGATTTTTTTTTTCCTTAAGACTTTACTTAGACTTGTGGGATTGATATCCTTTTCATGTTTTATCCCAAGGATGTATCTCAAATCATAATAGTTCCTCATGGTGGCAGATTTCTTTAATTAGTTCATTAAAAAAAGACCTGAATAGTATGGGAAAGGCCTGTCCAGTTCTGAGGATAATGAGTCATACTAAGCCCCTTACTCAAGAGACTTATCGTTTCTGCCTAGAGCTTCCTCTTGTTATAAGTTTTGGGGATCTATACATTCTGTAGGCTCTACTTGGAGTCCTTGCCCTGATCCTAAGTTTAGGGGTTACCCCTATGTTGGGCTCTAACTAACCACAGGCTTCAGGAACTACTTTAAGGATTTTGCCTAGGACCTTTCCTATAGCTTAAGTGAGGCCATTGATATCTTATTAAACCTTGCCTGAAATGCCCAGTGGTTTCTCTCTTTCCTAGCATTGGACTTGCTTGTCACTCTTTTGGGAATGGGCCAATTTCAGGTTGGTTCTAAGAGTGTGTCTCTGGACTTCCCTAGAATGCCTCAAGATTGCTTCTTCCCAATCCTGGGTTTGGTAACCAGTTATAATTTGGGAGAAAATTTGAACCATTATCTTGCTCAGGCAGGGAATGTTTCCTAGAATTTGCCACCTTTTACAGTTGGCTCTAGACCTGTCCTTTCTTGTTTATTCTAGGATCTCCACAATAGTGGGTGTAGGGGAGTGATATTAGTGGGTTATCTGCATGGGGAAGTATAGAGGCGATAGATCCCAATGGAGTTTTTATAGAGACCTGGGATGACACCATATTCTCATAATCCCCATTTTTTCCCCCTTTCTAATCTTCCATTTGAAATGCCTCTCTTCATTTTTCCCATTCCAACCATTTTCATCTAATGTTAACAATATTGTTTTCTGGACCTGCTGATTTACTTTCTTCTTCAGAAAATCATTCTGATACGTGGGACACAGTGAGACAGATCTCATAGAAGATTTGTTCAGACAGCTTCTCTTTAGAGGTTGGCAGGATCTTTGGGGAATTATACCTTCTTTAGGAGCCTTAATTCTTAACCGTTCATGAGAGATAATGACTTCTGTGCAGCAGTACTGATTAGGGGGAAAATGTTACCATTTGATAAAAACCCAGAAAATCTTGAAATGTAAAGTGAGGTACTGCAAATGAGCAACAGGAGTTCTGGATGTGTCTATAACTGCATATAGAGAAAAGAGCCGATAGTCAACTGATAGAATTACTATAAGCTCCAGAAAATCTCTTCTCACTCTGTACATTGAAATTGAATGTGCACAAATTAACTTGTTAGATTAGACCATTTACTAGGAAAATATGTCAACAAATGAAAAAATTTTGTATTACATGAGTGTAATTTATTTGAAGAGGTGTGTGTCTTATTTTTCTTATTAATTTTTGTGTTTTTACATTTGTTTTTATGTGTACGTTATCCCATTTGCAGTTACAGGCTAAGAAACTTATAACTTGGACTGTGTCTATTCTTACTTTTAAATAATTACATCAAAGAATAAATTACCCCCATTATATGCCTTTAATATCTTCAAAGATTGTTTAAAAGAAAATAGTAGTCATAATACTTAGAATTATGACTCTAGGTTAAGGGTAGATCCCTAAACTTCAGGTTATATTCTTATTTAATACTTTACAAAAGATTTGGCCAAGATATATTGATGATCTTTGAGGTTTATTGGCCTCAAATAGTGAAAAGATACTAATTCCGTTAAAAATCCTTGAATTTTCCGCTCTGAGAAGTGAAGAACTTCTAAATATGATACTTTATAAGACACATGTAGATAAGTCATTGGATAGTAAAAATAGAGAGCAAAAGAAAATGAAACAGTTGTGGATGTTATTATCACCTGATTTTCAACTTCTAGGAAATAAGAATCACTTGTGTAAGAAAGAAGATCTTGTCACAGGAACTAGTTTCTCTTCAAAAGTTAGCGGACACTGATCACCTCTTGAAAAAGATCACAAAAAGAAAACTCCTAAGAATGTTATAGCCAGGTTCTGGAGTTCCCAGATCAAGGAGAAAATATTACAGGCTGCCAAGAAGAAACAATTTGAATACTGTGGAAACACAATCAGGATAACGAGGATCTAGCAGCTTCTACATTAAGGGACCAAAAGGCTTGGAATATGATATTCTGGAGATCAAGGGAGCTAGGATTAAAACCAAGAATCACCTACTCAGCAAAACTGAGTATAATGTTTCAAGGGAAAATATGGTCATTCAGTGAGGTGGAGGACTTCCAAGCATTCTTGAAGAAAAAACCAGAACTGAAAAGAAAATTTGACATTCAAACATAGGAAGCATGAGAGGGTAAACTGAAAAGAAATCATAAGGAACTAATCAAAGTTGAACTATTCACATGCTAACATGGAAAAATGAGAATTGTAACTTGTGAAACTTTTCTCAGTATGAGAATAAGTGAAAGGAATATAAATGTATATGTATGGATACATACACATATGTCTATATAGGATGGTATACAGCATATGAATACATATGTGAGTGTGGGTATTTATGTAAAAGTAGACAGAGGGCACAGGATCAATTGAATAGGAAAGGATGACATTTTAAAAGGTGTAATTAAGAGGTGGGAGAGGAATAGAATGAGAGGAGACAGGGAGAGACAGAATGGGGTTAATAATCTCATATAGAAGAGGCAAAGGATAACCATTACAATGGAGGGGAAGAACAGGAAGGCAAAAGGGAATGGGTCACCCTTACTCGTATTGAATCTGGTTTAGGGAAGAACTGACACACACTCTAAAGTGGGTATCTTTTTTTTTCATTGATTTATTTATTTTCTTGTTTACATTGTTCATTTCCATGAAATATTGAGTTACAAATTTTCTTCCCATGTTTCCCCTACCCAACACCTCAAAACAACCATCCCACTGTATAACCCCTCCCCCAATCTGCTCTCTCTCCTATGTCCTTCCCCTCTCCCCTCTGATTTTCCCATAGGGCAGGATGGATCTCCCTACCATAGTGCCTGTATATTTTAATTCCCTATACATCTTAATCAGTTGATGATGATAATAATAATAATAATAATAAATATATACCCATATATATTTTTAACATTTGATTATAGAATTGTAAGTTCTAGATTCTTTCCCTTCCTCCCTCATCACCCACCCCCACTGGAAGGACAAGCAATAAAATCCAGGCTGTACGTGTGTAATTACTCAGAACATCTACACAGTGTGCATATTGTGAGAAACTCATTATATGTTCCTCCTTCCTATACCACCCCCACCTTGTTCTATTCTCTACCCTGTCCCTGTCCCTTCACAGAAGTAATTACTTCCAGCAACCCTCCCCCCCACTCTGCCCTGCCCTCTCCTTCATCATCCCACATCTCATCCCCATCCCCCCTACTCTCCTGTATGGCAAGATACCCAGTTTAGAGTTTATGTCATTCCTTCCCTAAGCCAAATTCAATGAGAGTAAGGTTGACCCTTTCCCTTTTGCCTTCCTGTTCTTCCCCTCCATTGTAACAATTATCCCTTGCCTCTTCTATATGAGATGATTAACCCCATTATGTTTCTCCATGTCTCCTCTCATTCTAATCCTCTCCAACCTCAGAATTTCACTTTTTTAGAGTATTGTCCCTTCCTATTCAATCGATCCTGTGCCCTCTATGTTCTCATATATACACATACTCAGATATGTTTTTGTACACATATATAAACCCTCCTATATAGACATATGTGTATGTATATGAATATATTATTTGACTTTAATATCAAAAAGCGTTTAATTCAGTTTTGCCCAAGGAGGGACAGTAGAACTGGGTCCATAGGGAGGTGTTTGCTGGAAACTGAAGCTGAACTCTTCCTACAACTGTTTAGAAAGTAATATTTTGATGTTATGATGCAATTTCTAGGATATATATATATATATATGCATATATATGTATGTGTATGTATATATATAATAGATCATTCCGTATTCCTATACATTCCTTTAAGAATCTAAATGTAGCTCAGCCTCTGTTCTCTGAGCCCAGTGGAGGAACCTCCAATCAGAAACTCAATATGTCTATTTTAAAGATCTGTGCAAGAGAGATCTTCGACTCTCATGGGAACCCCACTGTTGAAGTTGATCTCTACAGTGGAAAAGGTCAGTTCCGAGCTGCCGTGCCCAGTGGTGCTTCTACTGGTATCCATGAAGCCTTGGAGCTCCGAGACAATGATAAGACCCGCTACACGGGGAAAAAAGCAGTTGAGCACATCAATAAAACTATTGCCACGACCCTGATTAGCAAGAAACTGAATGTTGTGGAGCAGGAGAAGATTGACAAATTAATGATAGAGATGGACGGCACTGAGAATAAATACAAATTTGGTGCAAATGCCATATTGGGAGCATCTCTGGCTGTTTATAAGGCTGGAGCTGCTGAGAAAGGTGTGTCCCTTTACCACCACATTGCTGACCTTGCAGGCAATAATGAAGTCATCCTGCCAGTTCCAGCCTTCAACATGATCAATGGTGGCTCCTATGCTGGTAACAAGCTGGCTATGCAGGAGTTCATGATCCTCCTGTTGGAGCAGCAAACTTTAAGGAGGCCATGCACATTGGAGCTGAGGTCTACCATGACCTGAAGAGTGTGATTAAGCAGAAATATGGACAGGACGCCACCAATGTGGGGAATGAGGGTGGCTTTGCTCCTAACATCCTGGAGAATAAAGAAGCTCTGGACCTGCTAAAGAATACTATTAGTAAGGCTGGCTATACTGATAAGGTCGTAATTGGCATGGATGTTGCTGCCTCAGAATTCTTCCAATCTGGGAAATATGACTTGGACTTCAAGTCTCCTGATGATTCCAGCAGACACCTCTCCCTGTCTCAGCTTGGAGACCTCTACAAGAACTTCATCAAGGACTATCCAGTGGTGTCTATTGAGGATCCTTTTGACCAGCATGATTGGGAAGCTTGGAAGAATTTCACTGCTACTGCAGGCATCCAGGTAGTAGGGGACGACCTCACAGTGACCAATCCCAAGTGCATTGAAAAGGCTGTGAATGAGAAAGCCTGCAACTGCTTCCTACTCAAAGTGAACCAGATTGGCTCTGTGACCGAATCTCTCCAGGTGTGCAAGCTGGCACAGTCCAATGGGTGGGGAGTAATGGTTTCCCATCATTCTGGGGAGACTGAAGATAACTTCATTGTAGACCTAGTGGTGGGTCTCTGCACTGGGCAGATAAAGACTGGTGCCCCCCGCCAATCTGAGCATGTGGCCAAGTATAACCAGCTTCTCAGAATTGAGGAAGAGCTGGGCAGCAAGGCAAAATTTGCTGGAAGGAACTTCAGAAACCCTCAGGCCAAGTAAGTTCTGTGGCCAAGAGCCCTAAGAGCTCACAGATGCCAATCATCTCTGTAGAAGTCGGCTCCTGTCCTAAGAATGGGCAGCACCAAGTACTAGACCAGTTTTGTTTTGGGGGCAGGGGCCTCTGCTGCTTAACTTTTCTCTCCCCTCCACCTTTCTGTGATGTTCTCACAGTTTTGTTAGAGCTGTCTTACACCAGAGACTTCCTGATCATCTGGCTGTCTGTCAGCAGATCTTTGTCATACTGACTGGGAAAGAATGACCTGTTCTCACCCCCAACCCTGGTGATGTGTGAAACCATATACTTGTGATGCAGCCCCCGCCAAGCCCACAGGCCAGATTCTTAGTGGCTTCTATGTGCAGAAGAAAAGTATTCAGTAACAAAAAAAAAAAAAAAAAAGAATCTAAATGTACATGACAATTTCATCATGCATCATCTTTTATGGATATGAAAATTCTAGGATCTCGGCTCTTAAAGATACCTCACAGTCATATAATTAACCTCTTACCTGAATTTTTTTTCTATAATATTTGCTAATAAATGTTCACCCAAGCTCTGTTCCACAGATTCCAGGAATGGGAAGCTTCCAAAAGCAGCAAATTCTACTTCCTAAATGTTAGGGAGTTCTTTCCTACATCATTCTATCACTCACTGCTCCTAGGTCTTCAAATACTGGAAGAGAGCTATTATTTTTCCCCATCTTATCTTTTTAAGACTAGCAATCCCCAAGTCCTTCAACTAGTGTTCAAATGCCATGGGTTCCAATCTTCTCATTAAAATAATGACCTCTTCTGAATATGATCCAACTTCCCCATGGACTATCTAAAATTCAGTATCTGTAACTGAACAGAATATACTAGATATGGCCAGATGTTGGAGTAGAGTATAGTAGGAGTATCATCTCCTTTATTTTGGACACCATGCCTCTATAAATGTGAAAATATCATGCTAATTTGGTTACTTGCCATCCTATACTCTTAACTCATATTGAGTATTTGGGTTATTAAAATCCCCAGAATTTTTTCACATAAAGTGTTACTTAAGTGTTTGTCACCAACATATACTTATGAGTTTTTTTAACCCAAGTATAACATTTTGCATTATCCCTATCAAATTTTACTTCATCATATTCAATTCATCATGCTAGCCTGATTGAAAAAAAAAAGATTAATACTTATATTATTCAATTCATTTCAACAAAGATTTTTTCAAGGACCTTGTTGTACAGGTCAGTCAATGTGTTATATATTTTCCCCCATTCTCCTTAATATTTTCAACAGAACAGTCAGAGTGACAACAAGTCTTACTAGGAGTTCTTGTGCCTGAAACAAATTTGGTTGGGAAGATCAATAGCTCAGAGGACATTCCACCCTAATAGGAGGCATGCTGCTGGTGGAGGAGTCTCATTACATATGTCTATATGTCTATAGCATGACCAGGTGCCTATCTTGCTATTCCCCTGGAACAGTGGTTCTTAATCTTCCTAATGTCACGACCCTTTAATACTCTTATGTGAGAGTATCTGCATGCAGGTGGACCCACCTGGAGATGGATAAAGGAGCAGTATCTCAGTTCCTAAGACTGTTGGAAATATGTGTTTTCCGATGGTCTTAGGTATCGGGTGGTTCGACCCCCAAAGGAGTCGACCCACATGTTGAGAACCGCGACCCTAGAAGGAGCCAACAAAGTAGGAAATAGTAGGTAGAGCATAGTGGAAAAGGGAGGGAGAAGCAGGAGCCTGGGAAGAGATAGTTGGGGATAGGCAAGGGAATAATGGGTTAGTTTGGAACCCCACTCATGGAGGGGCATACAATACTGGAGAGCATCATGATAGGTAAAATCCTTGATTATTTCACATAACTTATAATTGTACATAGTGACTTTGTTTTCCAGGAAGATAAAGGATATAGCTCAGTTACATTGCCAAAAAGAGCAGGTCCCATTGGCCTACTGATCAAACAACTGGAAAGAGGTCATTGTATTGGAAACTGTTTCTAATGGAGAAAGACAGACTGTTGCTAGGGAACTGTGAACACTTTGAAGGAGAGTGCTATAAGAAATGTATACCTCTTCATAAGGCATAAGATGGTAGTTTCAAACCTAACCATATTTCAGAAAGTTCTTTGTTAGACTGTATGGATGGCATTAATTATTTCAGAGCAATTAGTGACTGGTAAGAGATGTTATTGATAGAGATTTTAAAGGAAGAATAGTATGATAAACTTGAATCCTGCCTATTAGAAATCCTGAATTCTTAATGAATATTCATTAACTAATAGATTTAGTTCCAAAAAATAAGTATGTATTAAAACAGAAAATTTCCCAGTAAAATGTGAAGTTCTCAGAATTCAGAGACACAGGGTCTGACTTCAAATCCCTACTCTCCCAATTACTACTCATGTTCAGACACAATGTGATTTTGTGCCATGACTGGGCCATGTTTTCAGTATAGACCCAACAACTACTTGGCTAGACAGTATTGATAAATACAGCTTTCAGTTGGAAAAGAAGAGTCCACAGAAAGAAGGGAAAGCAGTCATGTGGTTTAGCCATAGGCCTCAAGCCCTAAAAACAGTGTCTGATGCAGGATAGTGAGAATTTGACCAGTCAATTTTTTGAAGCACAGAAAATACTTATTTATATTCAATTACAAGGTGTTCCTTAAATAAATGAAAAAAAAAAACTTAATTATTTGGAGTAATTCTCAGTGCTCATGGCTGGGTCATACCAATATGTTGGAAATTATAATATTACTAAACTGAATTTACATTTTTAATCAGTTATATGCTGAAGCCAGATCAAAATGACTTCCTAGAGTAGATTGCTTTTTTGTGTTAAACCTCAGAAATTGGCAAAGAATATTACATAGTGAGGGGCTTGAATTATTATTTTGTTAATTGTCTGTACTTAGGAAAGTGATGGAGAAAATATTAATAATGAAGATTAAACTTTAAAGAGTGCAAGTTTTTTTTTTCTTTTTCAGAGAGGCATTTATTAAATATTTACTAGTATACCCCTGGAAAAAATGTTATATCAATCAAACTGTCAAAAGGATACTTTAAAGCAATAATGTGGAATACTGCATATATCAGACTAAATTGATGTACTGGTCACTTTTATGGAACTCCTTTTTGCTCTATTTATCTTTCCTCTTTTTATGTCCTTTCCCCTCTCTTCTTTCTGTTTTTTTTTGTGTTTTTTTCTCTCCTCTTTTCTCTCTCCTCGTCTGCCTCCACCTTTTCATTCTCATTCTCCTCTACCCTCCTTCGTATTTCTTCTTCCTTTCCGGGTGGTGTCTGCCATACAACAGGGGAGAGGAGAAACGTATTTGCAAAGAAAGATGTTGCACAAAAAATCTATCAACAATTTTTAAGGGAAAAGGAAAATGTCAACAGAGTAGTTAAAGAGAAAATACTGACTTACTAGCCATGTGACCTTGGGCAAGTCACTTACCCCAATAGCCCACCCCTCTCCAAAAAGCAAGAAAGAGAGAGAGAGAGAGAGAGAGAGAGAAAACACTGGGTTTTTTTTTGTACTTCCAGTTCTAGCTCAGGGCCTAGATACTTAGTAAATGTGCGTTGATTAATTTATTTACTGGTGCAGTCAAAAGAGAACAATCCAGTTAGAGACAAGGGTTCAAAACCCATTTCTGAAACATCACACACACGTGTGTGTGTCTATGTGTGTGTGTGAACTCATGAATGTGGGTGTGTGTGTGTGTACATGTGTGCAAGTTTAGATGCATCTTTCAATTCATTTAATTTTCCTGGGCCTTAGTTTCTTATCTATAAAATGTAGGCACTGGAACATGGTTTCTGATGTCCCAATTATCTATGACCTTATATGACAATTAACAAATTGCCGTAAGTCCTGAAACTTTCAGAAACTAGTTTGTAGACATTACTACTATTAAATAACCATGAAATCATTTCTTGCTTGATTATAAATTTAGAAGACTCAGAGGGTTTTTTTTTTCTCAAAAGTTGACATAAGCTATTTGAGAACTCTCAAAACCTCCTAATAACATATGTAATAAGGTTATAACCTCACCATCATGAAACATGGTCACTTCATGTAATGAACTGCATCAACCACCATGTTATGAAGTAACTTCCTTCTCCAAACTTTTAAAAGAAATGTTATAAAATAAGCTGCTTATTGGCTTGAAAGAAGAATATCACAGTGTCTTATAGTGGACTCCCAAGCCAAGTATTAAAGGAAGGGTAAAAAGAAGAAGGCCATCGGATGAATACTTGGGATTTTGCAAGGAGTAAATCTTCTCAGTAAGGCTCTGAACTTGTTAAAATAAATATACTTTCCTCTTGGGTTGCTCCAGTGGATTGTTGTAAAGGACAGATTATAAAATTTGGATTTAAACTGGAATAGGTCAAGGGAAGCAATGAAAATTAACTCAGCAGTTAGAAAGTAAAATTGAAATGACAAGGTAATGCAACATAAGAAGGCAATTCAAAACCTCAAGATTGAGGATCATTCCTTAGGATATTAGTGTAGTGGCAACTGAGCCCTTAAGTGCTATATCAATGAACAGAACCTTCATTAATCTTTTGTGACAAGACACTTTACAGAATCAAAATTGTGGTAGGGCTTGAGTCCTAAATACATTGAAATGTTCTTACAATTAAAGGCAATTCTACATAAAACAATTCTTGCATATCATGACTCCATTTTATCAGAAATTTAATTGGTAAGTGGTAAATTTTAGCAGAAACACAGAAATGGCTTTCAAGAGCTCTCTTCCATACACACACACACACACACACACACAGTCATACACACATTATATATACAAATATACATATACATACATACATATAATACACATATACATATATACATTATATATTATATGTGTGTGCATGTTCACGTAAGTAGATATATATAGAAGCAGATATATAGTAGTGGATATATACATATATATATGTATATCTTTTGATTGATTGCTTTTAACAGTTAATTGATATATTTAGTTGTTTAGTTTGTATATTTTAGGGTAATATTGATATCATGTCATTTAAAGAAGAAATGAGAACTGGCACAATTCAGGGGCAAAGAAGGAAGTTTGTCTACTAGAAGCACTATGTGAATCATCTAGCTAACACTGCTTCTGGTTATTCTATAAATTTATAGTCTCAGCTCTTACACTATTCATGAAAAATAATTTTAGTCAGAGTTTAAACAAATCTGAACCCAAACTAACCGCTTCCAGGGAAGTATCAATGTTGCTCACAGATGTAAATACTCCCCTTAGCAGAAAAATGAGAGAAGAGGATAATGTAAGGTGAAGGTGAAATTGTCCCACTTGTCACAACAATTACTCTAATTTTGCTGAAAGGTAATGAAAGGATTATTTCAAATCTGCACTGTTTTCTTAAGCCTTCATATCTGCATTAGCTCTCACATTGAACAATTACAGGTACTATTACTTACTTTGTCACTAGAATCCTAAAATGTTAGAGCTGAGACGGACATTAGAACGTCAACAGTTTGTTTATAGAACATATAATGTAAAAGATGGAAGAGAACTTAGAACATAGAAAATCAAAAGTGGAAAGTGATTGTAGAAAAAAATCTAATCTAAAAATTTCATGCTTTTGGTGAGGACCATGCTAATATGAAAGGTAAAGGCCCAGAAGGCCTGGCTAAAGAAAACTATAAGAAGGAAGCTCCCTCTATTAATGCTGATCAGAACATGCTCTATAACTTATTTTAGACTTAGAAAGCTGCCAGAGCTTTGAGTTGTTTAGTGGCTTTCCCAGGGTCAGACAGCCTTTATGTATTAGAAATTAAATTTGAACCCAGGACTTCCTGTTTTCAAGACCAACTCTCTGCACTGACAGTACCTATTCATTAAGATACCTTGATTTATACAGTGAAAATTTCTATTTTCCAGGTGCACGGTTTGTAAGGATAAGTATCATGTCATAAGTGGAAATTATATTTAGTTCCACTCAGTTGTGACCACATTATTTCTACTTGTCACCAACACATTTTATCATTATCTCTGTCCATGTTGTTCTCATCAGTGTACCTGGTGTTCGTTAATGAGCGCTTGGAAACCATTCTATACACTACATAGTATATTGCTTTTGTTGAGATTGAACAACTTTTTCCACCTACTTCTTGGCATTGGAAAAAATATTCAGATTTTATCAATCACCACAATTTATAATTTGTCAGTTGCTATATGGCCACACATTCTTTATTCCAAAATCATTGTACTATTTGTTAACATTTTTTTCTCATTTGATAGTACAGCTGACCAGTATTATATGTTCAATATAATGGAAGGCAGAATGGAGTAGATATTATGAACTCTGGCCAGTAAGCTCCAATTTATTATTGGGAAGAACTTCCTTAGGACTAACTCTAGGCCATCAAACACGGGGCAAAAACAGTCTGTTGCCTTTCAATACCTGAAAGAAAATCTCCATATTTTCTTCTGGTTGAGTTGAAGGGAAAAAAACAAAAACATTTACACTAATAGAACGTTAATGGAATATTTCAAATTAATTAGAAATTAAATGGAACACAAGGAAGATGTTCTCCCCCAACACTGGTGGACTGGCTTTCCAATGTTGAACTAATGTAAGGACACAGACAGTAGTCACAGAGCATTGGCAGGCACAGAGTATTTAAGATACAAATCATGGAAGGAAATATCCAATTCAATAATATCAGTGGATATCAATGAGATCCATTTTTATACCCAAATTTATTGTAATTTGTCTAAGTGTGCCACTTGAAGAGTTATTTGTACTTAGTTTTTCTTCCATCTGATTATGCTAGGGAAAAATGTCATTGTACACCAAAAGCAATATTTCCTAAACAGGACTTCTGAAATAGAAAAGAACAGACAAATAGAACAATACGTGAAGTAGCCAGGGAGTGAATTGTCAGGATAAAATATTTTGAGTCCATATAAAACATAGGATTTCTGCTTGAGTTGGTGTAATGCGGTATGGGATTTGAGGCCAGAAGACTTAGGTAATCTCAGCTTTCTTTACTATCTGTGTGTCTTTGGGCAAGTTATTTAACATCTTTGGACCTAATATATTTCATTTGTAAAATTAGGATTTCGGATTAGATAACCTTTAAAGTCTCTTCCAGTTGTAGGAAAGGGCCTGAGCCTAAAAGGGCCAGGGTCTCCCATTGCATCCTGGGCAATCTCTAGTCATCCTGATGAATATCTGGCCACTGGACCCATCCAGATGGCTCTGGAGAAGAAAGTGAGGCTTGTATAACCCTCCCTCACTCAAATCTAAGTCAACTGCCAATCATATCATCATTTCTCCAATGTCATGGTTCTCTTTGAAAATGAAGGACAGTCGGTCTCTCAGATGTCACAGGTCTAGATCAAAAACAAATGAAACAAACAAGAATGTAGGAAACTTTTAAGAATCTAGGGCTGGGAGCAGAGTCAAGATGGCAGTGTAGAAGCTAAAGAACTACATGGCTCCACCCATAACCACATCAAATACCTGTACATTATGACTCTAAAAAATATTTTAGAGTTCCAGAACCCACAAAGTGACAGAAAAACAAATCTTCTGCTGAAGGCAGCCTGGCAGGCAAACAGGAAGGGTTCATTGCAGTATACTGGGAGCCGAGCCCAGCCCCACATGAACCTGCTATTTTACCCCTAGGTGGCCTGACCAGCCCAACTGCAGCATTCTGGAGAGTGTATCACCAGCAGCTGTGGCAGTTTCCAGAGTTATCAACACATAAACACCAAAGACAAATTAAAAGGTGAGTGGAACTCAGTTGAATTTGGGGGGGACGGAGGAGCAGGATCAGCCTTCTGCCCCCAGAGGGAGAAGTAGCAGAAGTGGTGGCCATGCAGCCACCTCCATGTGGGTGCTTCAGAGCTCCCAGCCTGCAGATTGCAGGGGGGGCCAAGCGAACATTCAGAGGCTAAGTGTTCTTGCCTTAACCTGTCTGTATCAGAATAGCAGTCTTGGGTAGTGGTCCTGAGATGAGTGACCAGCAAGCCAAAGCTGGTTGGGGCCTTAGACATGGCGGCCTCTTAATAGCAAAAACCCCAGTGATTTGGGACAAAGCTCTCACCTCTGGAAGCAGAGTTCTACTGTGGCAAAGAGCTCAAAAGCCAAGTAATTGACTGAAAACATGAGCAAGCAAAGGAAGCAAAGAAAGCACAGCCACTCAACTTTAGGTTCCTTTTTGGGGAATAAAAAGGATCAAATCATGGAACAGGAGGAAGATGACACAGTCAGAACTCCTGCACCAAAAGCTTCCTAAAAATATGAACTGGTTACAAGCCATAGAGGAGCTTTAGAAGAATTTTGAAAACCAAAATAAGAGAATTAGAGGAAAAATTAGGAAGAGAAATGAGAATGATGCAAGAAAATCATGAAAAGAGAGTCAACAACCTAACTGAAGAAAATAACACCTTAAAATATATACTAACTCAAATGGCAAAGGAGGCCCATAAAGCCAATGAGGAGAAGAATGCCTTAAAAAGCTAAATTTTCCAGATGGAAAAAGAATCTCAAAATCTCATTGAAGAGAATAATTCCTTCAGAATTAGAGTGGAGGAAATGGAAGCAAATGACTTTATGAGAAATCAAGATATCATTAAACAGATCCAAGCATATGAAAAAAATAGAAGGCAATGTGAAATATCTCCTTGAAAAAAACACTGACCTGGAAAA
>CM053585.1:281056203-281080764 GCA_028646515.1 Pseudochirops corinnae
GACTTATTGTGGCTAAGCTGGGACACAAATCCACACTTTCTGAATTGAAGTTCAATGCTCTTTCCACCATATCAAGTTGCCTCCAATTACATAAATTCTGTCAAGACATGCAATGCCACCTATAAAAGAAATCTGAGATAAGAAAAAGGCTCCTTAATAAAAACAGTTTTTAGAGACAGAAGGTGAACATTTCATGGGATGAGATTGAAGAATAAATAATGGGCTGATAGCCCAAGTATTCCGTATGTGGAGTGCAAATAAAAAGTTTTCTGGACTAACACATTTTATTGCCATTCCTTATTTTCTTTTCTCTGCATGTGATTCAAAGAATTTTTGTTGTTGTTGTCATTGTTGTTGTTTTAAAATTGTAATCTGTGTAGGTATCCCAGAACTAATTATGAGTCACCCAAGTGAAACCAAGGAGTGCTGAGTGCTCCTGAAATAGGACAAAGAAAATTCATTAAGAAAATAATGTTGAGCTTAAGGACTCAAGAGGTTATTAGAAATGATAAACCAGAGACTGAATGCCTTTGGCTAAAACTGAAAATGAACCCAAAGTGAAACCAGTCCAGGGATTCCAAACATTTGCTTCTCTCCAGGGCTCCCTCATACCTTATTCAAGAAGCCAATGTACAGCTAATGAGTTGGAAGTCTGTTGTCAGTGTTAATGTGCTATTGTTCTGCCCATTGGGATTGTTCTGTGCATGTGTGAGGGTGAGGGAAGGTCAGCATTTCTCCTAGAGCCAGCAGCTTGTGAACTTAGACTTTTCAGATCAAGTATATCTTCATTTTGAATGTGAGTCATCAACTTTACTCTGTTTTCTTTGTGAAAGGACATTGTGTGCTGGCCCTAGGCTACCTTTTATTCTAGCACAAAGTAATAATAGACAGTGTGTAAAGATTTGTAATCAGAAGGTAAACATTTTGGCACTGTGTAGAAATAACTCCTCCGATACTTATCCAGAACTATGGCAAGGTTATCCTTCAGACAAACTGAAGGGAAAAGAGAGAGAGACAGAGACAGAGACAGAGAGACAGAGAGAGAGACAGAGACAGAGAGAGAAAGAGAGAGACAGAGAGAAAAAGAGAGACAGAGAGACAGAGACAGAGACAGACAGAGGCAGAGACACACACAGAGAGAGAGAGACAGAGAGAGAGAGAGAGAGAGAGAGAGAGAGAGAGACAGGGAGAGAGAGAAAGAGAGACAGAGACAGAATGACAGAGAGAGAATTAACATGAAAATGTTTCCTTGAAGCCTTGTCTTCTCAGGGCTACTTAAGCTGGTTTTGCTCCTTTAACACCATTCATTAATTCATTCAGCAAATGATTATTGAGAACCTACTATATACAAGGATCCATATTAAGTGTCAGGAGGACCATCATCAATATGACCTAGTAGACAGTGCACTTTACCTCAAGTCAGGAAACCTAGGTTTGAATTCTGACTCTACTACTTTCTGTATGATCTGAGGGAAGTCACTTTACCTTTCTAGGTCTCAATTTCCTGATTTATAAAATGAAAGAACCAGACTATATGGTTTTAGAGATAATTTTCAGTGCAAGGACAAGAAGTCTATATGATAGGGTTACATAAATGAGTTACAATCATCATCACTGGAGGAAACACTGCATTAATGAATTCACATGTTAATATCTCCTTATTTCTGATGGGTAAGATTTTGGAATCCTGTGGCCCCATTGCTTGAGGAGGTATGCTGTCATCTAGAATGGAAAATAAAAGGTCCAATCACTTCTGCCTTAGAAGACCCTGATTTTTAACCCTTCATTAGTTAACAATTGCCTTTATAACCCTACACAAATCACTTCACTTCTCTAAGTTTCAGTTTTCTTAGCTGAATAAAAAAAAAAAAAAAGATTAGAGGAACTGATTTCATAGCTTTCTTCTATTCCTATCTTCTGAGGCTGAAACTAAAAATTCTGGAAAGTCCCAAAGTAATGAATTATTATTTAGTGTTATGATGACTATGAAATCAAATTTACTGTATTAAAGAGAGGAGCATCATTGTGGTTCCCATTTTTTTTTGATATTGAGTTATTAAATTTTTGTATCTCTTATATTTTTATAAATATTCATTCATTTCATTTACATTGTCAGTTTAACTGGAATATGAGTGGGTAAAATTCTTTTAAATAATTTCCTTTATTTCTTCATTTGTTGCATTCATTTCTCATTTGTTTTTCATTTTTCATACTGTTAATTGAGTTTTTCTATTTCTTTTTTCCCTCAAATAATTAAACTATTTTAACAAAACCATATATAAATTCACAAAGAAGAATCACACAATCACATAGATTTACAAGTAAATTCTGTAATACATTCAAGGAACAATTAAATCCAAAATAATATAAGTAACTTATAAAATAGTAAAAGAAATGATCCTACCAGAGATCTTCCATGGTACTAATATAGTCTTGATACCAAAACCAAGGAATATCAAAACAAAGAGAAAAAAAAAACATACCAATTTCACATTGGTTCCCAAGTTAATAAAATTGAAAGATTCATAGTTCATCACTTTATTAATTATGTGTTTAAAAGATACTATTGTGTGGCTATTGGTAAGAGAATCACAGGGAATCACATCTTTAACTGTAGCTGAAGGTGTACAAAATCTGAAAGATCATCTAGTCCAGAATCCTCATGTAATTAATAAGAATAGTAAGAACAAAAGCAAAAAGAAATGTCTTTCCCATAATCATACAATAAACTAGTGGCACTAGTTTGGACTAGAACTATTCCTTCCTGCCCATGTTTTTCCTAAGAAATCATACTGCTTTTCTGTAAGTACAACTGTCTTATTGGGGATCTTGCAAGAAAGGATGCAGATAGGGGTGGGCTTGATGGTCTCACATAATTCCCTCTGACTTTGGGATATCATGAATTTACATTCATGTTTAAAGATTGTCTAAATATCCAGCTCGAAGCTGTGAAAGCTGGCTGGAAATCTAGCAATAATCCACATGGTATCTAAAGTGTCATGTTCCTTTGGACCCTGGCAGACACCATTCAACTAAGATCCTACCCTTGAAGTTTAGACTGGACTGAACAATACTGGGAGGAATTTTTCAGATTTGGCTTATCATTTGCTACTATTATTTCAAGATGACTATTTATTGTATGATCAATCATATTTTAAACCCTACACTTCTTTAGTGACTGCTAAATTTTCTGTGATCTTGAGTATGGCTCCACCATATTCGAATGGTTTCTTTCTGACTGCTTAAAATATTTTTTCCCCTTTAACCTGGGAGCTCTCGATTTGACTATAATATTCCTGGAAGTTTTCATTTTGGGTCTTTTTTGGGTGGTGATTGGAAGATTAATGCAATTTCTGGTCTACTCTCTGCTTCTAGGTCAGTTTTCCTTGAAAATTTATTGAAATATGATGTTTAGACTCTTTATCTGACTTTATTAGACTCTTTATTTATTTGACTCTTTCATGTAATCCAATAATCTTCATGTTATATCTTCTGCATTTTTTCATGTTAGTTGATTTTTGATGAGATATTTCACAATTTCTTCTATTTCTCCCCATCATTTTAGCTTTATTTGCTGTTTCTTAATGTTTCATGGAGTCATTACCTTCCAGTTGCCCAATTCTAATTTTTAAGATATTATTTTCTTCAGAGAATCTTTGTACCTCTTTTTTCCATTTGAATAATTATGCTTTTTAAGCAGCTATTTTCATCAGTGCATTTTTGTACCTTTTCCTCCCCATCTGGCCAATTTCTTTTTTTTGAGGTATTATTTTCTCCAACATATTTTGTGCCTCATTTACCAAGCTATTAATTATATTTTCATAATTTTCTTCCTTTGCTTTCATTTCTTTAACTAATTTTTCCTTTGCTACTCTATTTTGAAAATCGTCTTTCAGCTCTTCCAGGAATTCTTGTTGGTTTGTATTTAATTCATTTTTTTTCCCTTTGAGGCTTTTCTTAAAGTTATTTTGACTTCATGTCTTCTTCTGAGTTTGTGTCATGATCTTCCCTGCCACCATAGTACCTTTGTATAATCAGGTTCTCTTGGTATTCACTCATTCTACCCCATGTCTTGGTTTGAAACTTTATATTAATTTTGGGCTCTTTTCCTTATTGTGGTGGGTGAGGGGCACTGTCTCAAACTTCAGGATCTTTTACACTGCTATTTCTTGGAGTTTGGAAGTTTTGGGTGCTTACAAGGTGGTGTGATCTGGGGAGAAGTATGGTAACTGCTCTCCTGGTCTGCCTTATGGTCCTCACTCAGGAAAGATCATTGATCCCTTGAGACTGCAATAAATACTGCTCCTCAGGACCCCTGCTTCTTGGGACTAGAAACTATTGTTTATCATGGTCCCTGATTCCTTGAGACTTAAAGTGATAACTGCCCATCAGTACTACTGCTCCCTATTGACTGAAAGTGATCCTCTCTGCCCTTGAACTATGACCCAGATGTAGGTGTTGGCAATGGAGTTGCCAAACAGTGAGGAGTTCTTAAAATCAGTTAATAAGATGGTAAGAAACCAAGTTAGGGACAAATCTCTATACTTCATGTGTGTTCTTTATTATATGAATTTATGTTTGTACCAAATATCCAAAAAAATAGCTCCATGTGATAAGAATATGATTTACCTATAGAATTAATTTAAAGCACTGCTAATATTCTAGTGGTCAAATTCAGCTGGATAAAGTTGTTACCACTTAGGTTATCAAATATCAGTACTGTAACAAGTTACTCATTTCAAATGCCTTACTCTGATCATCTCTATTGACATCTTACTGACACTTCAAGGATCAGTATAAATGCATCCTCCTCTAAGAAACTTTCTCTTATCCTCCTAGTTGAAAGTGAATGGAAGTGATCTTTCCCAAGTTGCATATTACTGACTTTTACATTCTGTTATTCAGTTATAGTCTAAACTGTATTATATCAATTCGTGTTTGAGATTGCCATGTGATATAGGAAACTTCTTGAAGGTAAATGCCTTGCATAGTTGTACCTCTTCCAGCACCTAACAGTGCACAGCTAGTACATGATAAATGTTTGTTTCTTTGTATTATTTTGAGTTTAATGATCTTTTTGACATTGAAACAGATTGATTGTATGGAGAAAGAAGGTTTAAACTGAGTCCAAATATTTTGATGAACTGAAGCACTTGAAACCAAATCTTAACTATTCTATCTTTTCTCTAAAATAATGGGGCTAATGTAAAATCAGCTGGGTGAGTCTAGATGGATAGACCTGAGAGAATTCAGAAGGGAATGCATTTCACCAAGACAATAGCTAGTGAAAGAAAAGGGGACTTTAAGTAGAAAATTGCAGACATTTACAGGATATTCCTCAAGGGAATACTCGAAGTTATTGTCAAGGAGAGACTGCAGACTTTGGACAAGATACAAATATTGATCCTTTCACTGAAACAGTGACTGACCCTGTAGTTGCACTAGTTACAGCAATCGTGCTGATCTCAGAAAATTCTGACACTATCCCAGGTTCTATAATTTTTTTCCTCATTCTGAAAATTTAAGTGGTAGCTTCTTGAGGAAATGGGATAAAATAAATGACATGGAATTAATTTTGGGAGGCTTTCTTGTCAGAATTAGAATAATGTCACAAACTACATCTGTCCCGTTGTCATGGATTTTGATTTTCTCTTAAAAAATATGGCTTTTGGCTGCCAGTGACTTGGAGAGTAGATTTTGTTTGTGATTATATATCTATATCTCTATCTATCTATCTATCTATCTATCTATCTATCTATCTATCTGTCTGTCTATTTATCTTTTATACCAGAAGTGGAGATTAATTTGATCAATACAAGTAGTTTGCTTATTCCTCATTAAAATTAAAATGAAATATCAGTTCAAAATGTCAACTGTCCTACATTATGAAATTTAAAAGGGAAAAATAAAGATTTCCAAGACAATTTTCTTTCAATAACCCTTTGAGTGGACTTTGCACATATTTTACTTTATTTAACAAATAAGGGAATTGAATCTTAGAGAGGTTATATTGCCCAAGGTCATGTACCTCACAAGTGGCAAAGCTGAATCCTGAGTCTAGAGCTCTTGACATTATGTTAAAAATGCCTCACCTTCTTAAGCAACTCGAAAGAGTTAATTAACTCTATGAATCAAATGAACTCCTTACTGTACACACAAAATGTAAAAACAACTTAAAAATTTGGTCGCAGTATGGGGAAAGGAGCATTTCTGAATATTGTGGACCTGAGAGTATGGTTTGGATCTATTTTCTGTTTCCACTTGAATATAGGGATAGGGATAGGAAATAAACCTTTGAATTCTGTGGTATAGGGAACTCCTAGATGAGAAAACTCTTTACTAATGAAGGTTGGCACTTTCTCTATAACCTATAATCTTATGAGTCGCTTGAAATACTGAGAGATTAAGTGACTTGTGGAGGGTTATATAGAATATATGTGTCACATACTGTACTTATTCCAGTTCTGGGACGTCTGTATCGACTATGTCATGGCTGCCTGTCATAGAACAATAGATTCACAGAATGTTAGAGGTGAAAGGCACCTTAGAGAGCATATAATAAAGCATCCTAATTTTGCAAAGGAGAAGACTGAGGGTTTGATAGTCAAGATTTGTTCATATCTGTATAGTAGCTTCTTCCATTGCACTGCTTTTCAACCATCTGCAAAACATCAGATAGTAAGATAGTGTCTGGGATTTAGATGTAAGCAAAAGAGTCACAATGCATATAATGACCAAAGTGTTAACATTAAACCTTCTTCTTAAGCATTTTAAACTGCTTAATAGAAAGGACTCTATAGGAGAAGATATCAGGAGTGAGAGGCCTGAAAAGGACCAATGGGATGGTCCTTTTTGTGAATTCATTATTGTATCTGAAAAGATCTTGAAAGCACAGGCACAGAGGCTATTGGAAGTAAGAGAAAAGGCTCTGGAAACTTATCAAATATTGTGCATGTATGCAAACTATGTTTCTTGTCTTTTTGTCAACTCTAACTTTTGCCCATCTTCCCATCCATACCTTGTAACTAGTGCATGCCAACTTAGCTGTGGAGCTTTAAAATTTTTTATTTCACCCCAGTTGTCCTTGTCATGGGGCTCAGGCATTTCTTTTCCTTTCTTTTTTGTGTTTAGAAGGGAAAAAAAAGAGAAGGAACAGGTTCTCTCATTTCATGTTGTACATGCAGCAGCTGGAGAATAGCAGCAGTTGACAAAATGTTCTGTTAATTGTGGCCCTGTAGTGGATATTGATGGTCTTTCTGCATTTAATGGGGAAATAAATCTGTTGCTACAGAAAAAATACAAATGACTCTTTGGCTGATATATGCCCATGTTACTCTCTTCTGGCAAATTATAAGATAATAATTACTTTCCAAGATGTAGTATGCTAATGTTTAATTATGTTGCTCTCTAGAATATCTCAAGTTTAAGGAAAATAATAGCAATTCAGTCATTTCCTTTATTTTTAGGATGTTGTATACGATGAAAATCTACTAGAATGAAAATGTTTAATTCACATGGCAACCTGTTGGTGACAGCAAAGTTACACAAATTCCTGCACTGAAGAGAACATTCAAATACAGGGAAGATTCAAGCCAGAGAAAATGTTCACAAAGGAAGGGACGAGCAGCATAAAAGACATTTATTAAATGGAACAATTATATGTGCATTAAGGGCCATCTGATTACATCCACTTATACCAGACTATTTGGACTTGTTGAGATTTCAGTCAAGTAAGAAAAACTATGGCTTTTCCAATGGCAATCTATGTTTCCTTTCAATGGGGCAGGGATCTTAGGCTGAAGGTGAAATCTCTTTTTTAAAGGGGTAGACTTTTCAATGACAAACAAGCAATCTGGCTAAGAAGTCAAAACAACTGTATTACTCTCACAGTTGTACAATAAGCCTGTGATACCAAGAGAAAGGTTAGAATGAGGTCATTAATCATCTCATATTTAACTTAGAATTTCTGGTCAAGGTCAGTTGTTTCCTTATGGAAAAGGACTGACTCTAAGAGCCTGGAAATTTTCTGCTCTCATTTTTAACACTAAAACAAAGCTCTTGATTCTCTGTCCCAAGGCCTTATACCATATACTGTTCATTACTCCTTCTCACCCCAAGATATTATTGATAATGTTAATAATATTAATGTTAATAATAATGCTTGACATTTATATAATGCTTTAAGGTTTGTGGAAGGCATGTATTACCTCATTTGCTCTTACACAGCTATTTTATGCCTCGTTGTCTTTTCTTTCATCTGTGACTTACCCACTGCTCCTTAAGTTGAAGGGAAAAAAAAAAACCCCAAAACTTTTAATTTTCCCCATCACTGCTAATCTATACCAAGCTTCCTCCAAGAACCTCTTAAAATGCCATCTACTCCATAAAGCCTCCCTTAACTGAGTGACAGCAAGGTGATGGTTTCCCCACCTCTTCACATCCTTTTCCCTTATCACTCAAGCAAATTGCAGGGCCATTCAATTGCATATTTATTCAGCTATTTAATCTATAACTGGCTTGGAATTTTTTGAAACCTTGCCTTTTGGGTTTTGTTTTTATCAAGCTCTATGTTTTATCTTATGGTAGCTGTGGGATTTAGATGTATGTCCTGGGTCTACTTAAGGAGAATAAGTGGGATGTAAGAGGAAGCACCATTGAGAGTAAGGAGTCCAGGTTGAAGTCCTAAATCCGCCTTTAATTAGCATAGGATCTTGACTTTTCTCTTAGATTCAGTATCTTCTCTATAAAGTAAAGGTGATGTAGAGACATTTGACTAGATAGTCTAAATTCTCATTTGTCTCTGTGTTTCAAAGAGAGATACATGATAGTGATAGAAGGAACATGGTGTTCTGGATAGATCACTGGACTTGGAATCCAAAAGACCCAAGTTCACAAACGTACCTTAGGAACTTACCAGCTAGGTGACCTTAGGCAAGTCATTTAAGCTCTTTGGGTCTGTTTCCTAATCTATAAAATGAGGAGATTGGACATGATTATCTCAAATGTCCCTTCCAGTATTAATTCAATGATCCTTTTAGCCTGTAAAGTTACATAGTTCACCAATATCTTACCTGGTGCCCCTTGGCCATGGATTAGCTCACTATTCCCTTTCATCTTAAATAAAATAAAATAAATAGTTCATGTTTATATTGTACTTTAGGATTTAAGCATTTTATAAATATTATCTCATTTTGTTTTCACTTAATAAGTTTTAACTGGATTTTTAGGACTGTAGCTTAGATTGCTGATGTTTACCTTTTTGAACTGATGGAAGATTTTATTTAAAATCCCCACTTCCTCCTAATTGATTCTTGAAAATTCACTTTAGCAGAGTATGGGTAGGGGTGAGATTCATTAGGTTAAGAAGGAGGGCACAGCTCAATTTGGGTTTCTGCTCTGTCCTCTCACAGTTTTAGTGATAGTAATTTATAGTAATGAAATTCATAAGTGTTATAGCTGCTTGGTCCTTGTTATTATGTGGAAAGAGCAGGATAGAAAACCTAGCCTTGCTCTCATGTTCCCCTTCAACTGGCAAAAGCTGAACTGTAAGTTCATGTATACTGAGATTTCTGCTCTGCTGAATTGATGTAAAGGAACAATGGAAAAATACTGTGAAAAACACCACAGTGGAATGAGTAAGAGCTATTCATCAGTACCTGCATTACCAGACAAGTCACCTGTTCATTTCTAATGCCATTATGCCAAATCTCTTCACATCTTATTGTGATACCATGTTATACAACAAATGCTACATAGTATAATCTCACCTGTTGCCTTGGGAAGTGTTAAAATGCACGTTTGCCATCTCTCAGTTTGGGTGGTGAGTCACTTATCAGCTCTGACAGCATTTTAAAGCAGGTTGGAGGGGAAGTGTCCATGGTTCACCAGTTCAACATGTCTCTGCTGATAACACAAACTATGGCTAGTTCTGTGTAACAGAAATAAGTCTCTAGCAACCTTCCTGATATATAAAGAACCAAAAACTGTATGAAGTGCATGGTTAGAATTTGAGGGAGATAGAGTGGAGGGAAACAATTCTTAAAGGTATACACATAAGTGGAAATTCCGAACTATGACCAAGGTACCCTAAAACTATATATTCAGGCATTTCATTTTTCATTGCAAAAGGTCTGAAAGGCTAGGTGTGTGTGGGGGAATCTAAGCACACTTTCAACAGAGTGAAAGATCTACAAACACCATTCCTGGCCTTGATGACAACTAGGGGATCAATTGCATATCAACTCTGTCCTCTAGAGATTTGTTTCACATGTCGACACCTGCTTCTTTGACTGTGGCTTAGTGACCAGGTGAAGTCCCTGCTTTATAACCCTCTGAAAAGGTCCTGCAAGTACTGAGACAATAGCAAAAGTCACCCACTTGGGTATTTGAGGTTCCGTATAAGATTTAGATTTGGTAGATAACCATGTTTTCTCTTTCTTTCAGTGGCCACTTCAGACAATAATGCACAAGGTGAAAAATGGAAAACACAGGTTTCAAAGAAGGAGCTATATTAGGAACTTTCCTGACATATCTTTTGCTCTTTATTTGAGCACTTGAAATGTAATGTATAAATGTGTATGTATGTATGTATGTATGTATGTATGTATGAATGAAATGTAATATTATTAGTTGCTTCTACCCATGGTCAGGAGAATAACACCAGCAAGAAAAGCCAATTTCTATTTGCCATTTGCTTTTGCTGCTGCTCTTGGTGGTGGTGGTGCCCTCACAAAGAACAGCATTTTAATGCAGATGAACTGGATGTCACAGATCAGATTCCTAGGCCTTGATACCATGCATGCAGTGCCATCTGGTACACACCAAGCTTTGGGCCTCCTTATGTGGAAATGCCAGTCACATTTGCAATGCGGAGGGAAAGGTAGGATTCAATGCATGGAGTAACTCCCAAAGGGGAAAAAGTTATTTGCACAAAAGCTATGGAGGCAGAATTGCCATCAAGTAGTCTCTATCAATCAGCAGAAAGTGTCAGAGTGGTATCTATCTGCCCATTCATATAACAGTGGGTACTATAAAGACCAGAAGATGAACTCTGAATTGCCAGCTAATATCTATACCTAATTTCCTGTACTTGCATTCTGTACACTGGACCAGGATTGAGTTTTAATCACTTTAATTGCATAATTTTGTGGAAGGATTATGAATTCAAAAAGAAAATACATCTGTAAATATAGGTGAACCATCTCTCTTCACTCTGTTCTATGAGTATATTTTACCCCAGCCAGCCTTAGAGACTTCAATCACTGACTTAGGATAAGATGGTTACCTTTTTATGTCTTAGAGATTAGGGACTGATTGTAGGATCAGAGGAGTACATATGCTATAAGAGTTAAATAGCTAATAGTTAAATGGCTTTAGTCAAAGCCATTAGCATGTTAGTGGTCTGTGATGAAATCTATCTCATAGGTTATTTTCTAAAACAAAGCAACCCCAAACCCTCCATTGCGCATAGGTGGGAATAGGCCAGATAACTAGAAGTCAGGTGACTTGATCTGCTGCAACATGCAAACAAGTAGCCAGGGACAATTTAGATGCTTATATAACCTATGGCTCAGTATCTCATATACAAGGTCACAGGAATGCAATCCATTCAATAATAATGCATCATGGGTCACACTCAACCTTATCTTATTAGGGACCTGTTCCCTTATGCCTTGCTATTTTAAGCAAGCAGTAATGTTCACAAACATTGAAGAGTGTAGGCCTATTAATAGATCAGAAAAATAAAACAAATAAATATAGCTCTACCCTTTCCCTGTCATCTTCCCTTCCTCCTTTTCTCCCTCCCTCTTTTCTGTAAAAATTTTCCTGCATCCTATAAATTCAATGTCCAGACATAACTCCACCTGGTTCAAGGGCTTCAAAGGACTTGGAGAAGTAGCATTTCCCCTGATCTTTTTAGGTTCTTCCTCTGCAACCTGCTCATTACCCTCCTACTTTTGCTGACATTGCTGCAACTTTGGATGTTCTGACCTTTTTAGTTCTCAGTCCCCACAGATTCCATCCCAACCTTCTGTCTTTATTCTCTCTCTTGGCAACATGTTTGCTTTAGCTGTCCATAAACTAATATGACCAAAATGGAACAGGGTGCTCCCTCTACCCAATGTTTAAATACCAGGTCCAGAGAAAAACCTCAAACTTATTAAACTCAAAATAGGACCATTCTGGAGCTATGGTGATTTTGGTAGAAAAGTGTGGCTAGGCTCCAGTTTTCAGATAAATTCATAGGGTTGCAAAAGAGAAAGCATATACCTCTGGCCAGCAGAGAGCAAGCATACACTTCTCTCACAGTTATATTTTTCCCATTCATTTCCAGTTTAACAAGGGACACACATAACTTTGGAACCCTCTGCTGCCTCAGATTCCATTGGAATTGAAATCCATTTGGGCAATCATAATTATTCATATATGGCTTAAGCCCCTGTCTTCTGCTTCTCTACCAAATGATAAAGTAGGAACCATACATCAATTAGCAAATCATTTAATTAAGACAGAATACCAAGGGAATTGAGTTATGTTCCACCACCCCTAGGAAATGTAGTAAAAGGCAAAATCTCCCATAGATTCCCATAGTAGTTGAAGATGGAACCCTTCCTGGAAAACTCACACTCAAAGATAGAGACAGATTTGTGTTGCAGATGAAATACTTCCCATATCCCTAACCTTTAGCAACCTGTTGTGTTTCTTGGTTCTACTTCCTGCAGCTACCTTGGTAGGATCTTGGAGATCCTTCTGTGGTTGTTATTCCACTCTACTTTCAGAAACAATAATCATTCATGAATATTCTCCCTTCTTTCATTGGTCTGATTGTGAAGTACATCTATTCTCCCTGCTCCCCTTTTTAGAAGGAACAGCTATTGCTGCTGCTGATGCTGCTTTCTTTCTTTGTTTTTTAAATTAAATGTATTTATTTTTACTTTTCAACATTCACTTTTATAAGATTTTTATTTATAGATTCCCCCCCTTTCTCTCCACTCCACCTCCCCAAGATGGCAGACAATCTGATATGGTTTATACATATACAGTCATATCAAACATATTTCCACGTTAGTCACACTGTGAAAGAAAAATCAGAACAAAGGGGGAAAATCATAAGAAAGAAAAAAAAGAGAGAAAATAGTATGCTTTGCTCTGCATTCAGACTCCATAGTTCTTTCTCTGGAGGTGGATAGCATTTTCCATCATGAGTCTTTTGGAATTCTCTTAGATCATATGTCTATCAAAGTTGGTCATTGTATAATGTTGCTGTATACAATGTTCTCCTGGCCATTCTTACTTCACTCAGCATCAACTCATGCAAGTCTTTCCAGTTTTTTTCTGAAGTCTGCCTGCTCATTATTTTTCGTAGTGCAATAGTATTCCATTATATTCATATACCACAACTTGTTCAGCCATTCCCTAACTGATGGGCATCCCCTCAATTTCCAGTTCTTTGTCACTACAAAAAAGACCTGCTGTAAGTACTTTTGTACATGTTGGTCCTTTCCCTTTTTTATGATCTCTTTGGGATATATACTTAGGAGTATTATTGCTGGATCAAAGGTTATGCACAGTTTTAGAGCCCTTTTAGACATAGTTCTGTGTTGCTCTCCAGAATGGTTGGATCAATTCACAACTTCATCAACAATGCATTAGTTGAAGCTATTTTCTACTGCTCATGGACTCTTCATCAGTCAGTATTACCATTACTGTGGTTGTTTTGGTAGGATTTCCCCTTGCCAACGTGCCTTGAGAATTAATCAACATATTTTAGGTTCTTTTGTTAGAAGAACCTTACCACAATCAGATGACACAGAGACTCAGGCAGCTGTCAAGGTAATTTTAATTATGTATGTTTATGTATGGGTTGATAGTTAGATAGATAGATAGATATGCGTGTGTGTGTGTGTGTGTGTATGTGTGTAATGGTAAGGGGATTTGAAGATCATCCCCTTAAAAGTCCTAAGGGAATTTGAAGATCCTTCCTGCTTTGAAGGTCTTCCCTGCCCCCTAATAGGCCCAATGTAATCACATGGTACCTGTGGTGGGAGGAGTTTGCTGAAGGGTGGAGAAGAGCTCAAAGGAAGCTGGGAATCAGAGTACTTAGAAAGGAGGGAGGAGAGAGGACGCAGGCAAGGAGACAGCTAGGCTTGTGAATGTTTGTGGGAAGGCTATAGGATGGTGTTTCTCTCTGTGGTGTATAGATATCTTTGTTGCTATAATAAATTTGGTTTTCTGGTGTTGGGATTTAACTCTCTGGTGTCTGAATAAATGTTTTGTTTCTGTCTTCTGTATCGAGAGCCTATTATATTTTGTGATTTAGAACTATGCCAGCATATTCAAATTCACCGTCGGTGCTGTGAATATTGCCTCAGTGATACAGTGTGTGTGTGTGTGTGTGTGTGTGTGTGTGTGTGTGTGTGTGTGTAGTCAGAGACTCCCTCAAAAATAATCATAATTTCTTTGACCTTTTCCCTGTCTTAGAATATAGTGTAGGGGCAGCTAGATGACACAATGAATTGAGCACTGGTCCTGGAGTCAGGAGGATCTGAGTTCAAATTTGGCTATAGACAGTTAACACTTACTAGCTGTGTGAGTTTGGGCAAGTCATGAAATCCCAATTGCCCTACCTTCCCCCCTCCATAAAGGGGGAAAAAAGAATATAGTCTAAGCCCTTGACAACACACACACACACACACACACACACCTCATAGCTCTTGCTGAGTCTTTATGGACTGGGGATAGACACATGCCCTGTTTTCTCTTTTTGTCCTTTCAACTTCTGTCATACCCCGTGACAGCTACTACTATTCCATGCTAATTGCCTTAAACCTTCAATAAGTGATCAATAGTGATGCTGAAGCAGAGAGAAGAGCTGACAACTTTTGCCTACATTTCTGCCATTCCATCAGAAAGTTCCTGTCCATTTGTCTTATGCCCACTATACCTATTTTCTGCTGCTGGTGGATATTTCAGAATATTTCAAAGATATCATTATCATTAACATCTTTGAAAGGTAAAGAGAAAAAAATGTCTATTCATACTATTGTACTATACTTGTCTTGATGATAGCTAGGGATCAGAGCAGAATCTTTCAAAGTTAGCTCATGTTCACAATGCAGTTAACTGTCTATTCTCCGAAACGTTCTCCCCTCCTTCCTTCCTTCCTTCCTTCCTTCCTTCCTTCCTTCCTTCCTTCCTTCCTTTATTCCTTCCTTCTTTCCCCCTCTTTCTCTCCTCTTCCTCCTTCTTTTCTTTCTCTTTCTCCTTCTTCCTCTGTTTCTTTCTTTCTACAATGCTATGGCACAAAGGACTTGAAAATACTTTATTTTTGACAAAGTAAATCCCATTTCAGTTTCTTGGAGGAAAAGACTCTGGGAAAGTGCTAATATTAGCAGCACTAGCACTCTTTATCATGTCCCTGTGTCCATTATTCTATACTAGAAACTTCAGGGAACTTCCCCTTGGGTGAGTCTGGGACTCTTTGTCTTGGTGGAGCTGAGCTACCTCATTTCCAAGGGGAAAACTTGCTTGTGATTTATTATCTTGTACACATTTTCCTACATATACGTTCTCTGATTTCTGTTTTGCTTTTATTTTGATAAATAAATGCATTTGCTACTTAAAAAAAAAAAAGAAAATACTTTATTTTCCTTGAAGTATAGATAATGGATTTAGAGCTAGAAGGAACCTTAAAGGCCATAAATTCCAACCCTTCATTTCACATATGAGGAACTGAGACCCAGAAAGATATCGCTAAAATCACTTGGGTAGTAAGTGACAGAGCTGAAATGTTATCCTTTGGTTCTAATTTCAGCCATATGCTATATGCTATATCGTAAGTATTCTGAGCTACAAAGGATCTTAGAGACCATCTAGTTCAGAAATCCTTAACCTGGTATCCAAGGCCCTCAGCCAGTCTATGGATAGATTCCAGGGGAACCATGTATATGAAATAGAAAGAAACAACAACAAATCTTTACTTTCACTAGCTTCTAGCTGAAACAAACATTTCCTTCACTTATTTCAAGATATTATTCTGAGAAGGAGTCCATAGGTCTCATTAGACTGACAAAGTTGTCTATGGGACAGAAAATTCAAGAATGCTTGATCTGGTCCAAGCTCTGTGTTTAAGATGATGATGATGATGATGATGATGATGATGATGATGATGATGATGACGATGATGATGGTGATGGTGATGATGATGACAATGATGATGATGATGATGATGATGATGATGATAGGCAGTATGGCATAGTACCTGGAAAGCTGGCCTTGGAGCCAGGCTGGAACTTGTGTTCAAGTCTTGCCTCTGAAACATATTAGCTACAGGACCATGGGCAAGACACTTAATTCTTCAGTGCCCTAGGTCAGTGGAATCTAACTAAAAAAACAGGGGTGCCTAAACCCTATGTAAGTATTCCTGCAGGCTGCAAAAGTTGACTTAGAAAACCAGTAGTAACATTATTTACATTCTAGTGAATTTTTATTTTGTTAAATATTTTCCAATTGCATTTATTATTCAATTCCCACTCCAGAGTGATGATCTTTTGGCCAAGGGATTGACACTTCTTTGTGACCAAAGATCTGTACATACAGGACATTTACAAGATAAATACACTGTGATCGGGAGGGGAATGTACAGTAAAAATAAGGGAAATCAGGGAAAAAACAAACAAACAAACAAATCTCTTGAAGGTTTGAATTGAGCCCTGAAACTAGATGTTTCAAGGGGTAAAAGCCAAAACAGAAAACTTTCCATAGATGGGAGTGTAAGATTTAATGTCATATGTGGTAAGTTACAAGTAGGTCAATTTGACCAAAATACAATGTATGTTGGGGAGTGTTACATAATCAGCTGGTAAATACAGGCCTGGTGATCGTGTATATTGCAGTTAAACCAAGAATTGTCTAGTTAAAATGGGAGAGATACTTCACAAGAAAATTAGCTGCTCTGTGATTTTTTTTTTTCTGGCTGTAACATAGAAGCTATTTTCTAACTCATAGAGAGGTTGCGATCTGTGTCAATGGAAGTAGTATGCACAGCTATGAAATCTTTCATCCTTCAAGTTTTGAAGTCTGTAACATTTAGGTACTATGCAAAATATTTACATGGGAGAAAAAAAAAAGAAAAATTTTAAAATGGCACCTGGGAGATAGTGATAGTATAAACTCCCCATATACTCATGAAGAAAATCTCTTTATGACAAAAGCTAAGAGCATCCTCAGATTCAGTATCCTCAAATGATATTTTTTGGGCAAATAGGCTACATCTTCAGGTGATTAGGGATTGAATATAATTTGTAATTTATATTTCCTTTCCTTTCTAATTTGCTTTTACAGTATGCTAGTAAAGACCCTAAATGTCTGAGGAATTGACTGTAATGCCATTGTGGTAACCTACAAGCTTGATATAAAAAAAAGTCCTTCTGGCTGTGCTGAATATTATACCACATACCATAACTGCCATTCTTTATTTTCCTCATTGCTTCCCATTACAGAGACTGAGCTTTTCAAAGGTAGGGACTATGTCTTTTTTATCCTTGTTATCATCCCCAGAACCTGTCATAATGTGCCACATGTAGTGGATTTGACATTTCATCAATGACTGTTGAGTAATAGGTTTAGAATTGGAAGGGAACATAGAGGTCATTGAATATTATCCCTCATTGAACAGTTGAGGACATGAGGACCTAGGCAAGTTAAATGACTAGCCAAAGGTGATATAGGTATTAATTCCAGAGCCATGATCCAAACCCAGATCCTCTGATTCCAAATGCAGAACTACTTTCATTCTGTTGTCTTGCCTCTCATGTATCAATGACAAATCGAGGGCTGTATGCTCCAAGATTATAACTCAGTGATGCACTTAACTAGAGTGTATTGGTCTCAATATCAAATTCTTTTAAAAGGGGGAAAAAGAATTGGGAAGCATAGATTCTCTTGGGCTCATGTTAAATACTATATGATCAGCATAAAACAATCTGATTGCTCTTTGCTCCTTACCTGATCCTGATTTCATGCAAACTTTTCCATGGTCTTAATGATGTGCCTGCCTCTCTGCCTTCTAATGTATTTTCTTCCTTTCCTGGATTGTTTTGTTTTAATGGTTCTCTTTTTATTAGTCAGAAGTGCTTTGTTCATGACAGAGAATCCTTCCCTCATTAACTCCTTGGCTTCAAATTTATTCAGAGCCTCAACGATTCTCATTATTAATTGTATGATATTGGCACACTGCTTTTTTTTCTAATATGTATTGTCTCTCTTTGCTCTAAATTCAGGAATTCAATACCAGATAGGTAAGGTTTATTATATCTGTGTTTAGTAGATGTTGAGTTTTAGCTAAGTCTTCCAGTTATATCAGTTTTCAAAGTCTCTGCCTCTCACTTTTATCTCAGGTTTATGTAATTTAATTTTCTTTGTACTTTACCTTCACAGGATGTTCTGTTGGAGACCAGTTTGACTCTCACCCATTTATGCAGCCTATAACACTTTTCTCCCTTCCTCCCTTCCACATTAATTGATCCAAAAGCATTTGTGGCATTTATGATGGGATGACTCCAGAAACAAAATACATTTGGTTAGGATGACCACACGAGAAAGTACAATTTTTTATGAGAGTAGCAAAACTACTTTAATCATAATCACTTTGGGGAATTGTGAATCCCTGAAGTACTAGAGATTGAAAATGTCTTCGAAGAAATAATCATATACTGCAAGCATTTGAAGGGATACTGCACAGGTAGGGAACACCTCTTACTGAAGGGGAGAGAGAGAGTAGGCTGGCCTTTTGTACCATCTTAGAAATGAAGTTGATTTAACATGAACAAGAACATATTTATATTTAGGATGCATGAATTTTAATATAGATATAGATTTTCTTATGGAAAATAGAAAGATCTTACCCAGTACCACCTCTAAGTCTTCCAAGTCAACAGGCCTCTTCTATGAAATGGAACATAAATAAATTTAACCTGGGAGTAGCTGTGGGTGTAGGTAGAGTTTAAAAGAACTACAATAATCCAGAGCTGAACTACACAAAACAGAGTCATTTAAGCTTCTTTGTTTCTTCACTGTGCAGTTGGGTCTCCTACAATCAAAGACATTTTAAGCTATCCCACAAAAAGAATGAGCATAGATGTTTACTCTCTTCCTTCTGGCTGTTCAGTAAGCTGACTAGTAAATTTGAAGTGTTTAAAAAAAAAATCATTCCAATGCAGACAAATTGATTAGGACCTACCATGGACTGAAGTCACTAGAGCCATATCAACAGATTGAAAGATGATTTTATTGAATCCAGGGTCACTTGTTTGAAGCTGTTGGATAGTTCTCACCTCATTCCAATCAGCTTCCCTTGAGTGACAAAAACAATTAGAGAGGACCAAACTAGCATTTGCATACTCAGGAGTTTCTTAATGAGTAAACATTTTGTTTGTTTGTTTGCTTGTAGGTTTCTTTTGGGTCAGATCTATGATTTCATTGATTAGGGGAACTCTCAGTGAGAAAGTCTCTCTAGCAATGAAGATTAGCCCTGTTTCATCAATTTCTAGTCTTAGAGAGCTGCCTGAAGCACTGAGAGGTTAAATGGTTTTTCCAAGGTCATACAGGCAGTATGTATCACTGCGCAGTTTGAATCCAGATCTTGACTCCAAGGCCAAACCACTATCTTTCAACCCATACTATTCGTCAAAAGGAGAAATAGATGTTTGGCACATTTTAAAAAATTCTAAAATTCCAATGCATTGCTTCTCCACTTCATTCTCTTAAATTATTTCAGAATATACTATCCATATACCTTTGCCATGGAGCAAAAAAATGCATTTAGGTTTAATCATATTTGCATGAATTTGAGTTCTAAAACTTTATCTGTATGCTGTAATTAACATTCTTTTCTTAATGGAAGCAAAGAATAGCTGAACCCCTGCCTACCACAAAACAAAACAACTAGCTATGCTCTATATTCCTCCATATGCTTAAAGAGTATTATTAAGCTCAACTTTCTCTTCTAGACAGTATTCGATTTCTGTTCTGGCATTTGTGCCACTGAAAGTAGATAGTGAGGAAGAGTTGGTTAAGGTTTCAAACCAAATACATTTATGGCAAGAAGAGGTTTATTCTCTGGAGACTAACTTTTTGCTCTCCTGGGCAATCGTTTCTATTTACTAATAAGCCTAATCAATCTAATTTCCCTGACCTACCTCTAAGCCCCATCTACTGAGTATCATATGCATCAAAGAAATTGTGTCTTCCTTGGGGGGAGGATTTGAATGGCTGACAATAATAATAACTGGCATTTATATAAAATAGTTGAGGAAAAAAAAACTCAAAACATTGTGCATGCATCATTTGAACCTTAAAAGAAACCTTTCAGCTAAATTCTAATATTATCTTCATTTTCAGACAAGAAAACTAAAAATCAGAGGGGAAAATGATTTGCTAGTCACAAAGCTAGTAAATAATTGAACTAGGATTCAAGGGCCTTCCTGACTTCAAGCCAATGCAGGCACTCAATTATTCCTATCTACTTCCAGACCATAGTGCCTTTACTATGACCAGCTTCCTTAGCATGCCCCTAGAGATGCCTGGGAGGGAGCCTGAGCTCTGATAGATGAGCTTTCATTCAATTTTGTCTGAAACCAGGCTAATATGTTACTTCTTGGTTATTATCAGACTACTAGATACATGGGTAAGCAGCTAGGTAGCTCAATGGATAGAGCATTGGGCCTGGAGTCAGGAAGATCTGAGTTGAAATCCAGCTTTACCTAGTAATTGTGTGGTCTTGGGACTTAACATCTGTTTGTCTTAATCCACTGGAGAAGGAAATGGCCAACTATTACAGTGCTATGTTCCACAGGATCATGAAGATTTGGAGACGACTGATGACTACACAATAACAACCAGGTGTGTGTGGTATTCAAAAAAATGTTTGAATCAACCATGTTTCTAAGTCCTTTATGTGTTTTCCTGCCCATTGGAATATAAACTTCTTGCAGATAAGGGCTGTCTTGATTTCTTGTATTTGTATTTCTAGCATATAAATGATGGCTTAATAAAGTGCTTAATAAATGCTCATTTGTTCATTCATTCAATCATCATGTTACTATTATTTATTATACTTACTATTATTATAATACTAGTTACTATTATTATAATACTAGTATTATAAATACTAGATATTTCAGCCTCATCTTCCTGTAAGGTGGAATACATGAATACAAGTTGCATGTATTCTATTATATATTCATTATTCATTATGTATACATTTAGCATGTATTAATTAGCACACATGAAACCATAACTACCATCGTAGGAGTAAGGCAATTTAAAGTCCAGTTCCATTTTCTAAGTTATGAAAGTGAGGCCCGGGGAAAGGAAATGTCTTGCTCCAAATCACTCCCAGGGATTTCAAGTTGTAACAGGAAAATGTCTTATAAGTTATCCAGAATCTTCAGTCAAAAATCAACATAATGTTTAACATAATTTTTATGGTCTTCTAATGTCAGTCCATCCTCAAATGCAAAATAAGTAAGCCCATTCCCAAGTGACTTCCCTGTATTTCCCTTCTTTCCATTTTTATCGAACTGGAACTAGAATCCATTCCATTAATATCCGGTTACATAAAAGCAAAGAGTACTCTGGTGCTATAAATCAAAGTTGTCACTCTTTACTTTCCATGTCACATAATCTAGTCCAATAGATGAAGATTCACTACCATTTCCTGCTAGAACATTCCTTCCTTCTCCCATAATTTTCTCCCAAGGACTTACTTGTCCTTTGACTATGTTAATAATCTTAGGATGGGTTTCCTGTCAGTGAAATTGCCCTGCCCCAGTTAGAAATAAATAGGTTTAATTTTTCCTCTTAGTTTTCTTTTCAACTTCTCATCTTGAATTTCCCTTGTTCAAGTATCTTACTAAATTGATTCAATGCTTAACACTTGCCAAATAAGGAATCAACCTCTGAATGAGTCCATATGTAATAAGGCAAGGATTTCATTACTCCTAACATTCTTATAATCAGGCAATGATTAAATTATTTCTAGCATTCTTATTCTCAATACTAATATGAAAATATGCTAAAGACCCTGAACCGTTTAAATCTCTCCACCATGTTTTGTGTCAACTGCTTCAATTTCCATCATTTATCACTGAGTTGCAGTGGTTGGCCTGTAAGGGTTTATGCTAATAAGGACAGGAGGAGTTTATCCACAGGTGCTCTGGTAATCTCAGCTATCTTTAAAAAAAAATCATTTACAAGTTTGATGCTAACAACCCTAAGGACCACCATCAGGAAGGCTGATTAACTCTTAAAAAACAATTTAATGATTTGCAAATTGTGGGAATCTAGGAAGGTGATCAACTCACATTGCTCTTCCAGCTCCCCACTCAGAAATGAACAGAGTATGCTTGCCATTCTTTATCTAGGGTTAGACAAAGAACATAAATATATTTGTGGATCAAGGGTGCCCAAATCTACCTTTTGCATGAGCTTACCTGGGCAGAAACTAGGCCATATCATAGTACTAAAGGGAAATGTTTAACTCTGATCTCCTAGGCATGTTTGCTCTGCATTTGGAATCAGACAGTAATGCCACCCAAGAAATGATTTGCAGCTTTAATGTGTGCCTGCAGGATAGTGTTATTGATGAGAAATCTGTATTAGAGCACTGTGAATCATCATTAAAAGACATTTAAAATTGGCTTGTAAAATATAGCTTTCCATGCACTCTGTGCACTCTCCTGGAAAGATAAAGTAGTGTATTAAAATGATGATATGGATGTTAATAAATATGAAGTCATGGCGACTGCATTAGTTTTGTATCTTGTAAAGTGAGCTGCTGCAGTTTGCTATGTGAACCTAAAGTCTTGTGTTTTTAATTCGGAATCCTGGAGAAATCTTTTGTGGCGGTCCATTGTTGTAACAGGACATCTCAAGCCACTTAGCCTAGCCAGTAGTCCGCATCTATAAAGTTATTTACATGTACAACATGTTTTCCATGTATAAATCGCTATTACTGGTTAGAGAATCAATTCCAGTTGTAAAATCTATTGTAGCTCTGCTTCTTAGATGGGGCCATCAAGCAATTTCAGGCCCTTTTAGTTCTTAATTTGGGAACTTTCTCAACTGCAAATCATCCTGGGTACAATTTTACTGCAAATGAAAGTAACTATGCAAAAACTAGTGTAATTTCAAGAGACCTGGTCATGAGTAATATCAATTTCTAATGCATAGTTATTATAGACCTGAATACATATACCATTTGGCATTTTACATGTAATATTTGTCTTATTAATTCTGACTATTTTAACTATGTATTAAGACATTCAAATTAGCAAGTGGAGAGAATTACTTATGCATGGAATAAAATGAACACATATGTGTTAATCTATTAGTCCACTAAATATGTCTACCTACCTCTATAATCATTTGATTGCATAATGGAAGGCATTTATGTTACAATAAAAGTCTTTTAACTGTATTGTGTGCTATGTACAACAGCTGTGCCTCCCAGTATTTGGTCTCTGACCCCAACAATAATTCTGTGCTTTGTGTTACACTATTCTCCTAATTTGCATCTATGTACAAATTTGACACCTACTTGAAAGTATGATTTTTGGAAATGCAATAAAATTAGTTTATATTGCTCACAATTAATAATGTTTACCTCTCTTTATGTTCTGACCTGAATGATCTGGCATTCAAATTGTTCTACAGAACAGAGCCAGAACTACTACAAATCTACTGATCAATCAATAAACATTTTAGCCTGATAGATAAAGCATTTACTATATGCCAAGCACTGAAGATACTAATGAAATCAAACAGGACAGTCTCTGCACTCAAGAAGTTTACATTTTAATAGAAGAAGACAACATATAAAGAGGCATTGTAATGTGGGGGAGGGCAAGTGGGGAGAATACATAAAGTTGCTTACAGTTGTGTGCAAACTGCTTGAGCAATAATTTTGACATGGTTTCATTTTGTGATAGTAATAGTTATGCACGTGTGCTTCTATGGACATTAAATTGACTCTGAACATTTGATCTTGATCACATGGAATTAGATTAAACTGTTTTCTCCACTTTTATTTAGTTCTCTGTCTGTTGAGTACGGGATTTTGTGCCATACAAATGAATGTTTCATTAAAAAAAAAATTCTGTGGTTTTTAATAATGTATGTTAATCCAAGGAATCATAAAATAGGACACTTCAGTGACTGGTAGGGATATTGTAGTGCTATTAATATGGGGAAGTCATTTGGTTCAAGGATCTTTCAAGCTTCCAATGAAATAGGATGTTGCACTGAAGTACAAAGGAAATTATATTTAAAAAAAAACAAGCAACAAACAAAACTGAGAAACTATACCTGCAAAACTGCTTAATACTCAGAAAACAAGTAAAGATCTTCTGAGGGAAACTGTTGCAGGAGGGACTGATTCCTCTACAATGTAGTATGGGTTTCTTGAGGTGAGAAGAACAGTGAGTAGTCCAGGTTAAACAAATAAGCAAAAACAGTTTCTAATTGTTGCTAGGAAGTGGGAAAAATATCCTTGTCTTGGGC
>CM053585.1:281081264-281111663 GCA_028646515.1 Pseudochirops corinnae
GACTAATGATTGAGTTGCCCCATGAGTGGAAGTTTGAGTATTCTATTGTTTCTTGTTAATGATTGAGTTGCCCCATGAGTGGAAGTTTGAGTATTCTATTGTTCCTTGTTCTGAATATTGTGGCCACTGTAGTGAAAACTGTGTGGCCATTTTCTGTGATAAGATGTAATGTTGTGAATATTATAATGTTTTGAATGTTCGTCTTGATTTGTAATGGAATAAACAGAGTGTTCACTATATTTTGTAATGTGAACTCTAAAAGCTGTTCACAGTAGCATTCCTTTGGGAATCTGCTGGTGCATGGTAATACAAAGGACAACAACAAAAAAGCAAATTGATCGTTATTAAAGTATAATGTCTAAACTTACCCTTATAAAATAGATGAGAAAATGCACTTCACAATCTTCATTGCAGAAAATGAGGGACTGGGTATGGAATATTCCATATACTTCCAAATATCGATGTATTAAACTTCTTGTTTCTAAGTTATTTTAAAAATTTTCTTCCAAGGCAAGACTTGCTTAGAAGGGGAGGAGAAGGAAGGGAGGAGGTGTAACTGTGAAATAAATATAATTTAAAAACAAAAGATAGAGATAAAAAATTTAATAAAATTTTCCCTCTTAAGGACTACTATCCACACCACCACTTTCCATTCCTTTCCCATCAGGTTGTGTCCTTGTTCTCTTTCCCCTTGTCAAAATTCATCAATTAAGTATCTCATTTTGTGAGTTAACTGTCTTCAACTAGTAAATATTTTGGGAAAATTATCATAAACTAGTTTATTCTGAGTCATAAGCGCTCATAATGCCTAGTGGTAACATTCTCTAGGTGGGAGATGATGACAATTCCAACGCAAAGCACAGGATAGGAATTTAATAAATATTTGTTTTTGTAGTTGCAATTCAATGAGGTCACCAGTCTCTAAGTCCAAGGCATGAAGTTTTAAACTTAGGATTTCAGATATAAGTGACAGGCTAGTGGTAAAGATATTTTAGAGTGAAGGAAGTCTCCACAGAACTTGTCACATTATACCAAATAGGAAAATCTTTATAAATACTCATAATAATATTAATTAAAACAGTCATTATAATTTGCATTTCTAATCCATGGTCCAGCACCCCAAGCTCTGGGCTCATATTGATCAGGTTTTATCTTGGATAACCAAGCTCCAAATTATACCTCCTTGGCTCATTTTATCCCTACCTGGGTCTTTCTGTAGGAAACACAAAATATAGTTCACTTCAAGGTCTCTGGAGATGGGAATGAAAAAGGTCCTATGTAAACAGTCAAGATTACAATGCATACCAGGTACAAGACAACCTTTATTTTACCCCACAGAGAATGCAAAAAACACAGAGGACTCGTAGTAGCCCATAAACAATTGCTACAATTCTGTCTGTTTTGATTAATGTCACCTTCCCAGAGCCTGATAAAGATCTCCAGCCATATGGTACTTCCCTGAGGGCTTGTTCTCCCTTCAGTAGGGAAAGAAACTTGGGGTTGCTAGAAAGTCAACTTCTGGACATTCTACTGAATTCCATCTTCACCTCTAGGATCATGTTACTACTCTGACGAACTGGATTATCTTCAAAAGGCAAAGAATTTGGCATTTTGAAAAAGGCAACCCTCCCATGACTACCCTGCTTCCTTATCCACAGAGTACCACCTTTCTGTCCATGGACTTAGAGGGGGTTCCAAACTACTGTACTAAGCTAAGGGTTTGAATTCTTCTGAAAGCAAAACAAATTTGAGTTTGTCACAGTGGCAGCCTTACTTCCCATCAGGTACACACACTCAAACACAGTAGCAGACAATAAATTTTAGATTTTTTTTTTTTTTTTGCTTCTCTGTATTATGGCTCAATTTTCTATGGCTACAATGCTATAAATTATGCTAAGAGTTTCTTAATTTGGAGTGCACACACGTCCGAGGATAGATTTCAAAGGTCCCTGAACTCAGACAGGAAAAAATATATATTTATTTTCACTAATTTCAAACTAAAATTTAGTATTTCCTTCAATAATTTAAAAACATTATTCTCAGAGAGGGTCTATAGGCTTCATCAGACTGCCAAAGGGGTCCATAATACCAAAATGGTTAAAAACCCCTGCTCTAAGACTATAAATTGCAAAGAAGGTGCCAGTTTGTAGGGGAATAGGAAATTTCCTCATCTGATCCTTTCCTATACCAATGAAATCATAGATCCAAGTCTCTGTGCTTTTCCCTATAAAACATATACAAAATAATACAAACTAATTGTGAAGAGATAGTGAAAGCACTTGGATTTAACAGAATGAGGAAAGGCTTCATGTAGAAAATAGAGCTTCAATTGAGTTTTGAAGGAAGCCAGATAAACTAGTTTATAAAGAACTAAACATACATTTTTAAAAATTGCTGAATGATACAGATCCACAATACCCCTGTCCTTTGCGACCCCATATTGCAAGGGATGTGAAAGCTATGGACATGAAAGACAGAAAACTTACCTGCCTCCTCTGTTGCTTTTCATGGAACACTTGATTGACAAATTTTAATTTTGTGATAAGTCCATTCAGAAACACCAGTGAAAATAAGAATGCACAAAGTTTCGAAAGAGCAGATGTTGTTGGTGGAAAATTTAAGAGACGTGGGATTATATTCAGGGAGAACAATAAACAAAACACAAACGAACAGTTCTATGGATGAGACCTTCTCCACTTAATTAACTAATCAATTTTCAAGGATACCAATGAATGTTAATAGAAAAGGTTTAATGCCAGTGCATAATAAATACACTTAAATATCACTGACACGTATTTTGAGACATCAAAGGAAACTGAAGAAAAAAGGAACTGCAAAAGTGAGTTGTTTGAAAGAAAATTTAGTTTAGGTGGCCTAATTAAAAGATTTTTTTTCCCTCTTTGCAAAAGAAAGACTTCAAAGTCAAAGATGTGAAGTCTTTCATTCGACTGACACTCAAATTAAAAGATTATACTAATTTCTAGGAATGATTCAGGAAATAAGAGTCCTTTGGGTTTCTGCATCAACTCATAGAAATTAAGGACCAAACAGCCCTCCCTAAAGCTTCCCATTTTAGCTTATAATCAAAATAGTTTATCTGAGTAAGAGAATTGATTTTTCATTTCTATCTTGTCATTTTCATTCTTTCACATACAGGAAACTAAACACATTCTCATATAGATTAGCTTGGGGAGAATTGACATGTCTCTTAACTGGCAGGTGTAGGATGCATGCTTGAATAATGCAGATACCTGGTTGGTGCTGGTTTTGATTTGTCTGCAAGATAATGGAAAATGAATATGTGAAGGCCTAGACTATCTATGATGAGGCTTCTGGCCCACCAGGCTCTAGTCTCTATAGACTTCTCTGGAACAAATATCATCTAAGAAAGTAAAACCAAGTGTTTGAACTAACTGACAGGCCATGTGCTGGTGTCATTTTCTATTACCAAAGACTCTAATCATGTTTCCTCACAAAAGTTTTCAAACAAGAATTCAATTCTTCAAAATCTCTTGTGCCCAGTCAAAAGAATTTAGCATATCCAAAGGAAAAAAAGTGTTCAAATGGTAAGTGATTCTCTTTAATATGTTCCACATTTCCCTTCCCCCTCCCCTATAGTTTGACAGCAGTTAACTATTGTGGGAGGTGGGGGAAGGGGAAAGCTTTCTCTCTAAGCTCCATTTGTCAGGCCCAGTTCTCTGAATGCATCTCTTTTTCTCTCCTCACCTGGGCCTCACACCATGGCATGCAACCTAGAGGCATTCAATAAACACTGATTGATAATGACAATGTACGACTCTGTTTGAAGTTCATGGATGATTTGTAGATGGAGATATGCCTGCAAGAAGAAGGACCTTTGGATGTTACTAACATTTATATCCTTGGCTTTTTGCATGTCTATGGACAACGCACAGATTCTCACAACCACCATGACAGCAATGCCATCACCTTCACTTTCAAATATAAACACACATATATACATATGTACACACATGTGTGTACATGCTTTTCTGGGTTATTTTTTGAAAGTATCTATAATTTCATTCTTATAGGGGACCTCCAATGAGGGAAATTCTTCTACCAATGCAGTTTGGCCAAAGCTTTGCAATTCAAAGTCTTTGAGAGTTGTCTGAGACAGTGACTTTCTCAGGATGATATATCTACTATGTTTCAGAGTTGGAACATAAGTTGTCCTTATTCTTAGTCCAATTTCCTCTACTAGACCATGCTGCTCTTGTTCATTCTCTGTCTATATTTTTTTCCACATCTATTCTCTAGAAAAAATACTGTCAACAGAATTAAAACCATAAGTTTGAACTGACAGATGAATGGATCATTATTTATGAGGGATGTTGTAGAGAGAATCTCTGTTCACATATAGAATACCCTAGCCTAGATAATGTCTAATATTTCCTCCAAATCTGAAAGTGTAAGACTAATGGTCTGAATGGTCGTTATTGTGAAAATCAGTAATCTCTGTCTAGTATTAGAGACACAGATATGAAAGGGGTAGAAGATAAGGCTAGCTATCAATTGACTATAAGACATATCACATGTATTTCTTTTAGAAAAATAAGTACTTGTTGCTAGTTGCCTTTATGTTCATTCACAGAATCATGGCTGTCTTATTTTTCTAGGCAGCTAATCTGCATAGTGGCTAAAGTATTGACCCTGGAACTGGAAAGCCTTGCATTTAAATCCTGCTTCAAATACTTACTTACAAGCTGTATGATTCTGGACAATTTGTTTCATTCTTTTGCCCCTGCTTCCTTATTGGTAAAATGGGAATAATAATAGCAACTCTCTCACGGAGGTATTATAAATATTAAATTAGATTATATTACGTAAAAACATTTTGTGAATCTTTTCTTTTTTTTGCTTTTTGCAGGGCAACTGGGGTTAAGTGACTTGCCCAAAGTCACATGGCTAGTAAGAGTGTCAAGTGTCTGAGGCCAGATTTGAATTCAGGCCCTCCTGACTCCAGGGCCAGTGCTCTAATCACTGCGCCACCTAGCCACCCCACACTTTGTGAATCTTAATGCACTATATGTAAATACTAGCTATTTGTATAAATGAAATAATCCTTCAATTTCACATTGGTTTCCTTTATATAGAGATAGATAGATAGATAGATAGATAGATAGATAGATAGATAGATAGATAGATAGAAGACAGATAAAGGTTGGTATTTGACCTGCGTTTTCATTAACACATGTAATTTCCAGATAAGGAATATCTCTCTACTAGTGCAGGTCAGAGGCTTCTCTGAAAGTTAAAGTTCTAGAGAGTTACCTGTTGCATAGAGACATTAAGTGACTTCCCCAGTCACATACTCATTATCTATGTGTCAGAGCCAGAATTTGAACTCCGTTATTCTTCAGTCTGAGTCCAGCTTTCCATCCATTTTACTGTTTCACCTCTTACTACTCATTCATTCATAACTCTATCTATTCATCCATTCATTCATTTATTTGTGCATTTATATCTTTGCTTATATTTCCCTTGACACCACATTAGCTCTTTGATGTCTCTTTGACATTTTATTTCTGTTTTATATCCCTAATACCTAGAGTGCAATGTCTGGCACATAATAATAATAGGTACTTAATAAATGTTTATTGGGTAATTGATTTTAAAGATTATACCTCACCAAGAGAGCATATTAGAGTAGAGAAAAGGCCCAATTTCCTAGAATCTCCAGACATTCCACCTCCTAACTCCACGCTTTTGGCTAATCTGTCCCCACGTCTAAAATGTACACTTTTCTCCTCTATACCTCCGAGAATCCTTAGGTTCCTTCAAGACTGCTCAAGTGCCACCTCCTCTGTGAGGTCTTTTCTGATTCTCCTTCAATATATACAATGAAGGACTCTACTGTCTCCCCAAATTACTTGGTTTTCAATATATGTGTGTATGTATATATGCATATATACATATATACATTGATATATGTACACACATACATAGGGATGAGAATAAGGATGGTTTCATTTTCATATCTATGTACACAATGCTTTGCACAAGGCCAAACACATAGTAGGTAGTCAAGAAGTGCTTGCTAAATCGATTGAGATTCAATCTGAACAAGTCTAGTGAAAAGCAAAAAGTAAAGATTTCACAGCTAAAGTTCTACATGAGATTGAGAAAGTTCCATGAGATTTTTTTATACATCTTGCTTTAGTTTGACTCCAAGTTAGCATAAATAAGTTTCCTGAAAATAAATTCCTGACTGCAGATATCTAAGAACAACTTAAAATAGTATGGCACAGTAGAAAGAGCATTGGGCTATATCAGTGAAAAGATGTTCCCTAGAATGTATCAGCAAAGGAAATGGTAATGTATCTTGTTTAATCACTTAACCAATTCAGGCTCAGTTTCCTTATCTGTAGAATGGTTTAATAATAGCACCTACCTCACAGAGTTCATGAAGGTTCAACAAAGATAATACACATAAAATGTTCTACAAACTCTTAAGTACGATGCTAGCTAATACTGAGGCAGCTAATAACTCAGTGGATAGAGAGAGCTTTGGACCTGGAGTCAGGAAGAGCTGAATTCAAATACAGCCTCAGATACTTCCTACCTGTGTGACCCTGCACAAATCACTTAACCTCTTATTACCTAACAAAAAGATCAAGTGGAACCATTGGAGATGGAAATGGCCAACCACACCAATATCTCTGCCAAGGAAATCCCACAGACAATTGGTCCACAGAATCATGAAGAGTAGGATATATCTGATTGACTGAACAACAACAAAATATAAGTACTAATTTTTTATTATTACTATTAACAAAAATAATTTATGTAATACTACTAATAGTTATAGTTAATATTTCTAGTGACAAAATCCTATCTGTCTCTTGTGTTGAATGTTTGTCAGTGGCAAGGACTATGGAGGAAGAACTTTTCTGGGTCTTTAGTATCTATGGTTGCTGAAGAAGCAAGAACTACATCAGCTGCAGTGGAAGTTTGCACACTGCATCTCCACTAGAATTGCTTCCTCCATGTCCTTTCTCTTCTTGTATTTTCATACATCTTCCCACTAAGTGCAGCATCTCTGTTGGACTGGTCTCTTGGCTTGGCTCCCTAAGGATTCTCTTCTCCATAGGTTAATTCCCAACTAAAAGGGCTAATTTCTTCCCCCTTAAATACGTGGTTGTCCTTTCTCTCTGCTGCTAAAGGTCACATTCCTTGAAGTCTCTTCCTTCTTTGAATTTCTACTGCCTCCAGGGATAGGGGTTTTAGAATTATGCCACCAATGGTATAGCCAGTCTTCAACTAACTAACATTAGGGTCCTCTAGCAATGCAAAGAGAGATATTTGTTCTTGTTTTTAAAATAGATAACAAGATACATTGTTGTTCACTTGTTTTTCAGTCATATCTGACTCTTCATGACTTCATTCGGATTTTCTTGGCAAAGATCCTGGAGTAATTTGCCATTTGCTTCTCCAGCTCATTTTACAGATGAGGAAACTGAGGTAAATAGGGTTGTGACTTGCCCAGGTTACACAGCTAGTAAGTGTCAAAGGCCAGAATTGAACTCAGGTCTTCTTTACTCCAGGTCCAATGCCCTATCTATTGTGCCACCTAGCTTCCCTCATAATAAGGTGTAAATATAGCTTTATACTTCATTAGCATATTAATACCTTTTTAATTCTTTTATGTCCTCCTCAATTTTTGTCATTATATGAACTGAACTGGGATTCAGAAACCAAAACCCACACTAATCATATGTGTGTTGTATATATGTATACACACATACATATATACACAAATATATGTACACATTTGTATGTATGTGTATACATATACACACATAGACATATATGTTTTCTTTGCTTCTTGGCAAATACCACTCACTGCTTACAGTTCTGCATAGTAGCACTAAACAAAATGTCTAAATCTCCTTCCACATAACGGACTTTAAAATCCTTCAAGATAACTATCATGCACTCTGTAAGCCTTCTTTGCTGCATACTTAACTCGCCCTCCCCTCAATCCTTTCAACTAATTCTTGTGGCATGATCTCAAGAGTCATATTCCTTATGATAGTCTTTAAAATATTTAAAGAAAGTTGGCATGCCTGCTTATACCTCTCTAAATCTTCTCTTCTTTAGTCCAACATACCTCTAAATCTTTGGTTGATGTTCAACCACCATGGCACTTGAGAGACTGAAGCAACTGCTGTCTAAGTGAGTCATGGAAATGAGGGACTCAGCCTCCCTTCTTGTTTCCTCTTCTGTTTCAGATCATTCTTTATGTAACATTTTCTGGATCTTGGGATCCTAATTACCCAGAGGGCAATGACATCAATATCAGCTGATTCAAATGACTCCTGGGAAATAGGGCTTACAAAGCACTTTGATAGACACTGTTTATTAACTCTTTTAACACATGTAGCATTCAGCTGTCTCTGAAAAAAAATATAGAAAAAATCTCCTATGATAAAATGAATCTATACTAAAGTATATCTGAGCTTTTCAAATAAAAAGTAAATCCCCTCCTTGGGTGGGATCCACATTATCATGCAATTCGCAGACTTGCTCATGTGAGCTAGTTTCAGGGACTTTTAGATCCATGGAGCTGCTATTAAAGCGCCATCAAAGCATTTCAGACTCGATAGAATTAATCATGAAATCTGTTCCTGCCAGCTCACTTATCATATTCGAAATATTAATTTAGAGCAAAATTAAATCGGACACCCACCGACAGCAACATTTTGCCCTTCAGAACTCCCCTTCATATTGATTTATTAACAGCTGCCAGAACAGAGTACCGGAGCAATTTATTACTTCTTTCTGGATGTTTCTTTGTGCTTACAAATAGTCCTCTGGAGTGAGAGGTGTTATCTGACAGCCTCTTGACAAGGGTAGATTTTTTTTTTCAATTTGCATAATATTCCTTGGATTTATTGGGATTTAAGGCAGAAGTTTCATTATATATCAAAAGCAATGGGTGGCTTGCTTCAGGAAATTTTAAAACCAGTTTGGTCATTCAATAATGGTGGAAGTCAGGCATAATATAAAACTTAGTGCATCACTGAATCCAGTCTCCATTTGCAATGAGGTGCCATAAAATACAGAAAGGAAGCATAGGGCATCATTTTATGAACTGCGTAAATATCCTTTTTTACTTCTGCCATTAAGATCTTAAATACCTAAGCTGCAGCAGCACTCAGCTGCCAGTGATGAAAGATCAGATGATCAACTCTGTGGGTACATATTCCGGGCAATAAAAGTAAACAGCCCCCTAATCCTCAGACTAAATGGCCTTCTTGTCCAGGGTGACATCACATAATCATACTGAACAGTATTTACTGAGATAAGGTGAGGGGATGGAGAGACCTATTTGTTGAACCACTCACAAAATAGCACCTCATTACACAACCATCCAAGGGCCTAATTCTATCAATGCTGGTCATTCCTTTCATTAGATTCATATAATTAAGTATTCATTCATTCATTCAATGAGCATTTATTAAGTATCTTCTATGCGCAAAGACCTGAGCCAGAAACTGGAGATTTAGAGATAAAAATAAAATATTGCCTGCCTTTAAAGAGTTTACAATCTTCTTGGGAGAAATGGTATAGCAACTAGTTGGCACAATGGATAGAACTCTGGGCCTAGAGGCAAGAAGACCTGAGTTCCTCTTAAGCCTCAGATCCTCATTAGTTGTATCTACCCTGGGCAAGTCACTTCACTTCTGTTTCCCTCAGTTTCCTCAACTGCTTACCTCCCAGAGTTGTTGTGAGGATCAAATGAAGTAATAATTGGAAAAGCACTTAGCATAGTGCCTGGAACACAGTGTTGTTGTTCAGTCATCTCAGTTATATCCAACTCTTCATGATTCCATTTGGTTTTTTTTGTTTTGTTTTGTCTTTGTTTTTGTTTGATTTTTGGCAAGGATACTGGAGTGGTTTGCTATTTCCTTCTCCAGCTCATTTTACTAATGAGGAACTGAGGAAAACAGGGTTAAATGACTAGCCTAGGGTCACACAGCTAGTAAGTATCTGATGCAAATATGAACTAACAAAGATGAATCTTCCTGACACCAGGCCTGGCACTCTATCCACTACGCCACATAGCTTTCCCTCCTACATAGTAGGGTCCATATAAATGCTAGGTATTACATATATATGGATAGTTTTGCATTATTATGTATATAGACAATTCTATACAAAATATATACAAAGTCTCTTCGATTCAATTCATCATTTATTAAGTGCCTACTAAGTGCAAAACATTGTAGGAGACGCTAGGGATACAAAGACAAAAATGAAACAGCCCCTGCCCTCAATGAACTTATATTCCATTTAGTAATCTATTGGAGGTGGCAGACAACATGTATGCAGATCATTTGATATAAAAGACATGCAAACAAAAAATACAAAGTAATTTTGACGAGGAAAAGAAGAGGCAACTAGCAAGCTCAGAAAAGACCTCTGGTAGGAAAGTAGAGCTCAAATTGAATAATGAAGGAATTCTAAGAGGTGGAGTTAAGAAGTGTGTGGCAGGCATGGAGTTAACCTGTCTGAAAAATGGGAGATATAAACTGTAATGCTGTGAATGAGGTATGGTCAAAGGACCTGTTTGGTGTTTTTGAGAATGTGTGACAAAAAGTCATATGAAGTCAGTTTGGAAAAATATAGATCAGAGCAAGATCATGAAGCACTTTAAAATGACAAACAAAAGTGTTTGTATTTTATCCTAGAAATAGTAGGGAGAGTCTGGTGATTCTTGAGCAGAGAGTGACATAGTTAAAAATGTCCTTGAGAAATATCAATTTGACAGTTATATGGAAGACAAGTTGGAAAAGGGAGAAATTAAAGGTAGTGATTAATTAGGACCCTGGGGCCATATATCAGGAAGATGTAACAACTAGGGTGGTGGCCATGTGAGAGAGATGCAAGAGACATTGTGATGGTAGAACTGACATGACTTGGCAATTAATTTAATATAGAGGGTGAGGGAGAAGACAAGGATAACCTCAAGGTACTGAATATGGGTAATTACAAGAATGGTGGCTTCCTTAACAAAAATGGGGAAATTTTTAGAAGCAAAGCCCAGAATGACAGCAACGATGAAAACTGCACAGTACTAAAATTAGGAAAACAATTTTTTAGCTAATGCTATCTTTGTCTAAGAAATCATTCTCCCTACCCCTACACAAATTTGTTTCTAGTGCCCCAATGACTCTTCCTAATAAGAAGCCATGTATCCTATCGCTAAGGAAGGAATAGGAGGTACTGAATCTATCATTGATTTTCATCCATTTTGGCCAGGAGACTACTTCCTATTTGAAGGTCAACAGATTTCACACACCAAGAGTAAATCTTTGGTAGTTTCTAAGTGAGGAGGTCAAACTCCATAACCAAAGCACATTTACTTATTATATTGAAGTAATTGCCCTGCCAAGTCTCCCATTCTCCTATGGATTACTCATACCATCTACTGCTTTCCTTCCTACTCACATACTGTAGAACAAAGTTGAAGAAAATAATGAAGCCATACTTGTGACTCCACGAGACGGGAAGAAGAGGACCACTAAAATATGGCCCTCACTATCTTGCTTTAATTTATTTCCCTATCCTACTCACTACAGTAATTTTCCACAGCATTTCCATAACTCAAAAGCTCCCACATGTCCCCCACCCCTAGAAACCTTTGAAATGATTACCTTGCCTAATTTCAGAAAAAAAAAAAGAATTAAGACCATTCACAGATGGCCTCTTCTTTCCCTCTTTTCTCCTGCTATTCATCTCACATCCCTCAGATGTTTTCATTCACCATCTCCTACTTCACTTCTGGTTAACATGGAGAGGTGGCCTTTTTCCTTCCTGAGGCAAATTCTTCTACATGAACAAGTAACTCTATGCCATTCTGTATTCTCCAGCAGATTGCCCCCTCTATTATTCCTACCCACTTACTAATCTTCAATAGTTTCCTGTTTATTAGCTACCTCACTACTACTTAAAACATCTCTATATTTTGAACAAACTCCTTGAGAAGGCTCACTGTACTAGGTGCTTCATTTCCTTTCTACTCTCTGCTTAATTCTTTGAAATCTAGCTTCTGGCTTTTCAATTCAACCAAAAGAGCCCTCTAATGTTCTCTTGGTAGCTTTATGTAGGTCATACTATATGGATATCCTACAGGCTTTTGTCCTAGACTCTCCTCTCTTCTTCCACTTTGATGATCCTGCCAATTTCCATGTCCATGCAGATAATTCTCAGATATAGTTGTCTAGCCCTAACTCTCAGCCTCCAGTCTGGCATCTCCCACTGCCTATAAGACATTTCAAATTTGTTGAAATTTCAAAATTGTACTCATTATCTTTCCTTCCAAATCCTCCCCTCTTCCTAATTTTTGTATTACTGGAGAGGATACCAGCATCATCCCAATTACCCAGGCTCATAGTCTAAACATTCATGAATAGCATACTATGTGCCAGGAACCAGGTTTAGGGCTGGGGGTACAAATAAAGATAAAAGTTACCATTTTCAGGGAACACACAGGTGAGATTTTAATTTGCATTTGAGATAAACAAGGGAACAGACATTAGGAGTGAGAGCATTCCAGGCATAGAGGACAACCAGTGAAAATCCCTGGAGTTAGGCAATAGAGTGTCTTCTTAGAAAAACAGCAGGGAGGCCAGTGTCACTGAATCACAGAGTATGTGAGGTAGGGGTAGGAAAATGTAACATGTAAGAAGACTGGAAAGTTTGTGGGGAGCTTATGAGGGAATTTGAATGCCAGAGGGTTTTATCTTAGATCTTGGAAGTGAAAAGGATATGAATAAGAAATTTTATAAAGGTAAAATCAACAGGCCTTTCTTGGTAAAGGATTGGATATGGGGGATGAGGGAAAGTAAGACATAAAGAAAAATATCTAGGTTATGAGGTCTGGATGACTGGGAAGAAGGCAGAACCCTCAACAGTAACATAGGGAACTTAGGAAGAGGGGAGAGTTTTGAGGGAAAGATAATTAGTTCATTTTGGAGAATGTTGAGTTTAAGATGGCTACAGGACATCTGGTTCAAGGCATCCAATAAGCAGTTGGAGATTTCATAACTGCAGGTAGGCAGAGAAGTGTCACAGCTCTAAAAATACTATTCCCTTCCTCCAGGTCCCCTCCCACCTCATTCAATAAAAATCCATTAGCTCCCTATTACCTCCAGGATCAAAAATGAAATGCATTTGGGGATTTTCAAAGCCCTTTATAACTTGAAACCTTTCTACCTTTCCATTCTCCTAAACCCTCACTTCTTTCCATGTACTCCTTGTACTATCCATGTACTATCCAGTATCACTGCCAGATTCTTTTTTGCTCCTTGAATAAGATATTTTATCTCCTGAGTATTTTCACTGCCAGTTCCCTCTCCTGGAGCACTTTCCCTTCTCATCTCTACCTCCTAGCTTCCCTGGTTTCATCAAATCTCAGCTGAAGTCTCACCCTCTGAAAATAGCCTTTCCTAGTCCTCCTTAATTTTAATTTTAATATGCCTAAAATTTCATACTACCTCAATTTAGCCTGTTTATCCATGTTCGCTTGTTTGCATGTTGTCTTCTACACCAGATTATGAGCTCATTGTGAACAGATACTGGATTGTGTGGATTTTTTGTTGTTTTCTTCTATTTTTGCCTTTCTTTGTATCCCTAGCACCCATTCCAGTTCCTGGTAACAAAGTGAGTGGTAAATAAATATTAGCTGACTGACAGACTAACTGCCTATGTATAAAATTCCTAAGGTTTTCACATTTTCAAGGATTTCATATGATAGATTTTTTTTAAAAATCTACTTAAGTAATAATGTATCTTCTTTTTCACTTTTGCAGGTCTCTTTATTCCATACTATTTTAATCAAAAGAAATTCTGACTCCCTTCCCATAGAATATTTTCTGATTCAGGACCCAATAGTGTTACAGTGTCTGGTCCTCAAAATAAAAGTAAACTTTGGTTCCAAAAAGAAAAATGAAGTTTGCCTTGCTAAAGAGAGAAGAATGCCAAGGTATCTTCAATCAAGCATTGGGGTGTGGGATGTAACATTGAATTAAGTAAAGGCCTTAGATATACATAGAGTCATTGTTCATCCAATCTTCTTCACTAGTACCTCTAAAATATATTCATGCGTGGTACTATTAAAATAAGTATGGATATCTTACAGAAATGCCAAAAAAAAAAAAAATAAGATTTTCTGGGTGAGGGGTTTCTTCCGTCATTTAGTTTAGCCTTGTCATTCTGGTTTTGTTCCCCATCTTGAACATATCCTTTCTATATGATCTATCCATTCTCTGGCTACTCTGAGTACACATTAATGCCACACTCTGAACACAGACATGATTCATCAACAATATGGTTGCTGCCCATTAATCTCTTTGAAAGTTTCTGTTATCTTCATGGGCTCAGTCTAATCATTACACATCCAACACTAGTTCAGTTATCTGGAACATGCCCATTGTTTTCAAACATAATTTAATTGTCACTATGGGCTTTTCAACATATACCTATTTGTCTCTTTGTAACGCCAAGCAAAAGCAACTTTCAAGTTCAGATCACGAGCATAGCAAATTCCATTTATTCAGTGACAGATTAAGGCAAAACATTCACAGAAATCACAATATAGCATAACTCAATAACTTAGTAAGTCCTCAATTCAATTGCAAAGTACCAAGGTCCAAGTACCCCACCCCTGGGCAGTACATTCATTTAGGCAGTCAACAAAGCCTCTCTTCTCAAATGGAGATTAGTTTCCAATCATAAACAAAGTACATTCATTTGGTCAATCGCAGAGCACAAAAAGTCAAAAGTTTCCCACCCCTAGATCACAACTGAATTGCAATAGCATCCATTAACACCAAGCACTTTTCTCAAAAGGAGCAGTGGAGAGAACAAAAGCCCACCCATCCTTAACCTACAACAAGGTTAAGATATCATCACAGCATTGAATACCCAAGGAGAGGTCCTTTCTTCATCTTGACAGGAGGCAAGTTCTGAGCAATCTCTGTTCCTTGGGAGACAAAGCTTAACAAAGCCACAAGATACATTGCCAGTGTCCTCATCAATCCACTCTCTGCCTGCTGAACAGTCCCAGAACCCCTGAAAACATCAGCAAGACCCTCTTCCAGGATTTCTGTAAAGTTACAGCAAGAAAATCCTCCTTCAGGGTTTCTGAACCAACAGCAAAGTTCCAGGACCTCTGCAACAACAGCACTGTCTTTCACCAGCAGATGAATCTGGCAAAACAACATCAAAATAGACAGACAAAATACTGGCATCATAGCCATCCCTCCTCAGTTCTCAGCAGCTCTGGTGGCAGTTCTCAAAAGTCCTTGGCAGCTGGCCCCCAACAGTTCTCTCTCACTCTCTGCCTCTACAATACTGCTCCCCCCAAAATTCTTCTGGCCTCTCTCTGCTTGGGCCTTCTCTCTGCTTGGGCTTCCTCTAAATCCAGGGCACAAGATCCTCCCAGTTCAGCACTCTTTCTTCACGTCAACAAGTCCATCCCACAGGTGGGATTCACAAGCTCTAGGTTTCAACACTCAACCTGAAAACCAAGCCAATACAGGGGGATCTTTAAATTCCATTACCATTACACTTTTCCATTTTAGAAGGCATACTTCTACTTACAGGCACAAAATTACCTTCACTGGAATGGAAGCCAGGGATCAACTAATGGAGGCAGAAGCAACAAATTTGCCCCCAAATTAGAAGTAGAAGCATCATGAATCTAGAACTTCAGGGGATCTGATAAGCTATCTAGTCTAATCTTCCCACATTATAGCTGCAGAAACATAATTACGGTAAAGTTAAAAGATTTGCCTATGAAGCTCAGAAGTTGGAAAGTAAGGATTTGAATTCATGTCCTCTGAATCAAAACCTAACATTCGACTGCACTACCTCTCATGGGTACAAATTGCTAATTCTTAGTATTTATTCCTAGAAAGGTACATGATAATAATATAAGGCAAGGTAAAGTTGACTGTAAGCATCATTTTTAAATTGGGTATTTCTGTGGACACTTTATTTTTTTTAAATGGTACTTCATCATCACAGCCAGGATTTGTGATTTCACCATTATGGGTGAAATCCATTGACTCTGGATTTGGCAACAAATCCATTGACTTCCTTGACTCTGATCAAAACTTCTCTAAGATTTCCATAGTAGAATATCACTGTGAGTTTCTGAAACTAAGATAATTTATCATTCATAATGCTATTAATATATTTGTGATGAGTCTCCAAGGTTAGCTTGGTTCATCCTTAGGTGACCAAAATATACTAGTTTGCTTATACTGTGCTCAAAATCTTTCTTCCTTGGTTGTGCTTATGTAGACCTGTACTCTGCTGGCATAACCTTTGCAAATTTTGGGTCATTTTACACCATAAGGAGGCAAGAAAGTAAGCATGTAGTATATTTTATAAGGTATATTTGATGATAATTTTTTAGAAAAAATCAATTTCTAATTTAGAAATTATCAATAAAAAGGTGAAGAGTTGCATATTGTAGTCAAACTATGAGTTAGACATAAGGTCTAGGGAGTTATCTGAGGCATAAAGTGATTTATAATCACATAGTCAGTAAATGTCAGAGGTTGGATTTGAAATCATGACTACATGAATCAAAACTCACCATTCTATCTACTACATAATATTGCTTTTAATAAAGAAACAAAAGAGAAAAAAAGACCAAAAACCAAACAACAAAAACCTTTTGAACTCCAACATAGGCTCACTATAATCACATTCCAACAAAATATATTCTTATTTTTTGTCAGTGATCTCTTTGAGCAGTTCATAAATGTTCAAGCTCTTCGAACCACAAAAACAAGTAAATATCTTCCATTCAAAAAATAACAGAAAAACAAATCTTTCTTCCTTTTACTTTTTTGTTCTAGGATATCGTTGCAGTTTTCCTTGATAATTTCTTGAAAGATATTCACCAGGATCTGTTTTTGATCACGGTTTTCAGGTTGTTTAATGATTCTTAAATTAACCCTCCTGGATCAATTTTCCAGGTCAGTTTGGTTTGTTTGTTTGTTTGTTCATTTTTCCCACTGAGGTATCTTTATTTTCTTCTTTTTTTTTTCTTTTTAAAACTTTCTTTGACTGATTCTTGATGTCTCATAGAGTGGATTCTGTCACTTAAGAATTCTTTAGAGGCTTGATTTAACATTGTTTGTGAGGGAAACCAGGCACCTTCCTGGTTTCTCTCCATCATCTTGACTCCATTCCCTCAAAGCTTTCTTTAGTAGAATATATGATCCATCCCTCTATTTTTTTAAACTACCATGATGTTTGCAATTTGTCCTTCATTCTTGAAGAGGACCATGACATCAGTAGGATGATGCCATGACTTGCAAGTGAATTAGATTTAAATGGAGGAGGGCTATGCAAAGTCACCAGCCTTACTTTGTTGTCCAGAGCCATCTGGGTCCAGTGGCCAGATATAGGTCAAGACATTTGGAGGTGGTCCACAATGCAGTGGAAGATCTTGGTCTTTTTAAGCTCTTTTGAAGTTCTCACTTTCCCTGAGGCAATGCCCATTCAGTGATTAGGGCTATTTATTGAGTCAAGAGATGGCATCTTTAATAAAATATATATATATAGATAGATAAATAGATAGATATAGATATATATAGATATATATATCAAACTAGAAGACCATCAGGATTTCTGGCCAAAAGAGAAACCTTTACTATTTACATTCACTCTGAGTCATCAGGGCCCAAATAATAACCACCAAATGGCACTTGGGTAGGGACCTATAGTTGGCCAATACATGAGAACCAGAGTGAGTTGGTTTAAGGCATGGTCTTTAAGAAAGAAATTTAGCCAGTAAACCCCAAGATAGCTACATAGGTTTCAGCCTTCAAAGTTTACCTTTCTTTGGGCATATCACCCTCAGGTGAGGTCATAATACACTATGAGGAGAAGAGAGAAAATGACAGGAGAGAAGCTGAGTTGCCCAACTGAAACTGGTCAGTTAGATTCCCATTAGCCAGCTTGGACCATTCACAGGTTTTGGTTTCTCTTTTGGTCTCAAAGAGGACCATGATATAAGGAAGATGATGCCATGACCTGCAAATGAATCGTATTTAAGTGAAAGAGGACTACACAAATTCACCAATCTCACTTTCTCCTCTGGAGCCATCTAGGTTCAATGGCCAGATATAGATCACAGTTTGAGATCTGGTACTGCTTTGTTCCCACTTGTTTTCATTACTTCCTTTGGGATGCTTGATCATTTTTCACTTATATTTGAATTTCATCATTATTTTCCTCTTTCTATAAAATAACTCTTTGGAATTTTGATTGGAATGGCATTGAATAAATGAATTAATTGAGGTCATTTTTATTATATTGACTCATTAAATGCCATGAGCAGTTTTCAAGAGAAGAAACAGGCAATATATACTTACGTTGAGGAGGGAGGGAACACTCCAAAACACTAAGTAAAGAAAGAAAAATTAAAGCAATTTCCTGAAATTCTACCTCACAGCCATCATATTGACAAAGATGACCCAAAAAAAGAAAAATAATAAATAGGAGGCAAAACAGATGTATTGATGTACTTTTATTGGAACTGTGAATGGGTACAACCATTCTGGAAACCAATTTGAAATTATACCCCTTCCCCCCAAAAAAATCAACAATTACTAAATAGTGCTAAACAATACATGTCCTTTGTCCCAGCTATACCATTGCTAGTCACATACCCGAAAGAGAGTTTAAAAATACTAAAAGATTCCATATTTTTAAATATAGATACACACACATATATGCCTATCAGCTCTTTCTGTCATGGCAAAAACTGGAAAATAGGAAGGTGCCCATCAATCAAGGAATGGCTAAATATGCTATGCTATATAAATATTATGGAATAATGAGATATAATAAGAAATGAGGAAATAGATGATTTCCAAAAAACATGGGAAGATTTATGTGAACTTATGTAGAGTGAAGTAAGCAGAACCGGAAGACAATTTATAATAGCAATATTATAAAATGTAAAAATTTTAAAGAATGTTATAAACTTTTGAAGAATGAACCGAACAGAAAGAAGAAAATAATTTATATAATAATAACAATGCTGCAAAGATAAACGTAAAAGTTGTATGAATTGTGATAAGTACAGTAACCATTCACGATTCCAAAAAATCCATGATGAAACAAAGAATTTACTATAGATTTAAGGTATAGAATGAGACATAGTTTTTTGTATATAGTTAATGAGGGAATTTACATATTTGTTACAAGGAATTTGTTCATATTTTCTCTTTCTTCAATAAAGTAGGAAGTACAAGGGAGAGAAAATATATTTTGATTAATTTCTAATAGAAAAATTAAGGTGCTACACGTGAAATATTACATGAATTTTCAGGTAAAGATATTGAACAGTTAGTTTAAATTAATAATTTTTTTAAAAAATTGCTACAAAAATATCTGACTGGGGAGGGGCAATATATAAATATTTGTAATACAAAAACATATTTTTAAAGAGAAAGTATAAGAGTGTAGGACATAGCTAGAGAAAGATGAAATGGACATTCATGTGGTTTGAGCCCACTTTGCCTAACAGAAAGAATATAGTTCTGGAAGATAGGAGATCTACCCATCATTGCACTTACTTTGTAGGTTTTAAGTCATTCAGCAATAAAGTCTTCATCTGACCAATGAGAATGACAATATTTCTATCTGCCTGCCAGAAGAAGGAAAAATTATAAATGAGAAAGTATTTTGAATATTGTCAATATTTATACAATGAGAAGCAGAGTTATACATTTGATAGGAACCAGTCTTAAAGTCAAGAAAACTTGAGTTCAAGTCTTGCTCTTGTTACTTACTGGTTGTCAGTTGTTCACTTAACCTCTCAGTGCAGTTATGGAACATTCTTGATATTCTGAGCTAAAAAGGAGCAGTCAAACTACACTGGTAAAATAAAAGATAGGAACAAGTATTTATTAAATTCATTATGTTCCAGACACTATGCTAAAGTGCTTAGCAAATCTCATTAACTCCTCAAAACAACCCTGCACAATAGGAGCTAGTATTATCTCCATTTTGCAGGTGAGGAAACTGAGGCAGACGTTAAGTGGCTTGCCCAAGACTACATAACAGTAAGTGTCTGAGAGAGGAATTGAACTCAGGTTTTCCTGATCACAGGCCCAGTGCTCTGTCCACTGAACCATCTGGCTGCATTAGTAGAAATAGTGTCATTCATTGATGAAATCACATACCTGAGCTTACCAGCCTTCCACTCTCACATCCAAAACAAAACATAACAAAGTGAAGACATTATTGATTGGTGCTTCTGATAAATCTTCACTCTAAGACCCTGGGCAAATCATTTCACCTTTCAATGCCCCTTAGAACTATTCTCAAGGACTATATTAATTGCAAAGGAGATGCTGATCTGTTTTGGTAGAAGTTTCTTCATCAGGGAGTAAGTACTCAGTACTTCAGCCCTGTTTTTTGATTTGTCCCCATTCTTCACTCTCCAATTCACAATGATCCATCTAGTTTCTGTGAAAGGGATACTCTTATTCAGATTACTTTCTACCAATTCACTTCCAAGAAAATATCCTGAGAATCAAAGGACAAATATTACTAACCCAAAGAGGTAAAAGAGAAAGATGTTAAGACAGATATCAAAATAGTAAATAGTACATAGTGTTTTTTCACTAAGTCCTGAACTGGAAAGAAGAATCTTTGATAAAGATCACAAAGCCCCTTTTCTTTATGTTCTGCCACCCATGAAATAGCTATTTCCCTCATCTCTGCTACCACTCCCAAAGAAGGGAGGAGAGGGCTGAATGAAGGGTGAGGGAATCAGGAAGAGGGAAAGAAGGGAAAACTACATCAAAATCACAGAAACAGCCTTCTTCCTATAGGTGACTTTCTCTGTTTGTGACACTAGCTGGGAGATTCTTTTCTAGGGTGTATTTCTAGGGAGGAAATAGAAAACACTTATTTCCCCTGCAATCTAGAAATTCATTTTAGCATCGCAATCATTCATATATATAGAAGTAATTTTTAAGTCACAGGTACATAGAAGGAGGATGCAAACCTAAGCACTGAAGACACAAGGATTATTCTCGAAAGGTGCTGGTGAAAAGCTGAAGGTTCTAGAAAGCCTCCTGCTTCCATTGGCATTTGGGAAGTAATGGTCCTGTAAGTCTTTCATTACAGAAATAACAAAAAGTAGACGTATTTTGAATTTCCTAGAACAGTAAACTCGATTGAAGTCAAATTTCCCTATTGATCTCCACTTGTTAGAATCCCTACCTCTCTTCAAGGCTCAATTCAAGTAAGTAAATAAACACACACACACACACACACACATATGCACACATACAACACGTATATAGACATGTGTGTATGTATGTGAATATATACACATATGCAAGTAAATAAACACACACATATGCACACATACAACACGTATATAGACATGTGTGTATGTATGTGAATATATACACATATGCACAGAGTTATGTATGTGTATATGTACAGAAACACATGTGTCTGTGCATATGTTTATACGTACACACATATATTATATTAATTTTACATGTTTGTATTATAATTCTTGCCATTCCTCTTCAAGAATGGCATAACCTCTTTGAGATCAAGAAGTGTTTTGTTTTGTTTTGTTTTTATCTGCAACACTGTACAAAGTGTTTGGCACATAGTAGGCATTTATTATTTCCTTGTTATTTTGACTTGAATTGAATAGTGTTTGTAATTCTATAGTATAAGTTTTGTTGGAAGCCCAGGGTCCCACAGAATTGAAGATTGCAGCTGTTTCACCACATGTGACCAAAGATTTCAAATCTTTGAAAGGAAAAGAGCCATAAAGACAAGGGGAAACTCACTATTCCAATGATACTTTCTTTAAGGTAGCATTCTTTCCTTTTCCCTTTTTTTTGGTATAAGAGAAGTGTTCTTTGGCCAGGAGCTGAGTGGAGCAACAGTGACATCCAATGGCTGATTAGGTTAAGTTTGTACTAAGTGCTTCCTGTGTGCCATAGGGGGAGCTGCCTGCTTTAAATGCAAATTGTCATTGTCATTGTCATCTGAGTAGCAACTGCCTAAGTCACTACTCATTATTTCTCTAAATAATAAATAAATAATTCCAGGAGATAGAAAGAAATAGGGATTGTCTTAAAGTCTTCAGCACATTTCTGCAATAGTAGCTCATAGATAACTAATGAAGGCATTTTCTACATGAATTTACAAATGAAATAACTTATTTTCACATCTCTTTTATGCATCAATACGGCCTGCAACCATTCTAAAAACAAATTCTTCAGTGTCCACAATTTTCTGAAGAGTTTCTTTCTGTTTTCTTTTTACCTTTCCCTATTCCCTTCTTCATCAAACTGTTAGATAATGTATCCTACTAGAAACACTGGAGTGCGTGTAGGTATTGCAGCATTTTAAAAAGAGTTAAAAGTTATGACAAGTTATAAATAGAACTATTACTTAGTTTAAAGGGAAGCAAAATTTATATTCCCCAAATCACAAACCACTCAAGCTTTAAGACTCAAGTAAGCAAAAATAAATCTGAAGTTTTTATGGTGTGAAGTTGAAATTCCAACAGCCTCTTAGTGGGAGAGGTGAGTAATAGATTTCCCTGGTTTGATGGCAGTGGACTTTATTATGCAATCTTCATGATCCATGTAGCTTAAAGTCATTTTTCTAACAGGATGATTGGGAGTTACTGAGTTTTAATACTAAGAACAATGTTTCTTGTTTTTGTTTTTGTTTTCCCCATTGAGCGCCCTAATTGAAGATAGCTCTTATGCTCCAATAGGATTCACACGTAAGATAATGGAAATCTCTATTTTTTTTCACTTACCTGTTAAGCAATCCTACTTCTAAATTTTCTTCCCCAAATGATACATTGTCTAATCTTATTAATAATAATCTTAAAAGAATAATAAATAATATTTTGTAGGGAAAGACAATATATGAGCTACATATTCATGTGAATATTCAATATTCAATATGAATACATATTCATTCAATGAAGTATTTATTAAGTGCCTACTATATGCCAGGAATATCATTTAACTTCTCTTAACTTCATTTTCCTCATCTATAAAATGGGAATAATAACAGCTCCTCCTGTACAGTTTTATTATAAGAACCAAATAAGATGAATATAAATCACCTTGGAAAGTTTGAAGTGCCATATCAATGATAGTTATTATAGTTATAATTATTACTTGGAGGTTTTCTGTGGTAAATCACTTTAGCAGCAAAATCAGCTTTCCAGGCTGGTATCCATGTGTAGCTGAAAGGCTTCAAACCTAGGCACTCCTATTCAACCTTTGTCCTCACATTCTATTTAGTTCTGATTTCAGAGACTTGGAGTGTGTTTTTCTGATGAAGATGATTAATTGTGAGAGTCCCAGGTCTTGAAAAGCAACCTCATAGATTGAACAGAGGAACACGGCAAAGTATTATGTGCAAAGACCAAAAATAAACCCCCAGTGAAACTGAGAAAATTAAATTTATATTTCTCTTCTTTGGGTTAGGTGTCAGAGATTTCAGTTCTAGCTGGTCCCATAATTCCTAGGTTCACTTATCATCACTTCCTCGTGTTACTTAACTGGATGCTATTTCTTTTATACTGATTAATAGCCATTTATTCCAGACACGTATGTGCACGTGCACACACACACACACACACATACATCAATATCTCTAAATAAGGCATTGATTTGATGGATATGTATATGTACAGATAAAGCTATAAAGATATCTATATATCTGTAATGAACAACAATTTGTTGTAGTGTGTATCTGTGTGTCTGTGTGTCTGTGTGGTTGTCATGTGATATGATGTGACGTGTGTTTATGAAGGAGGGTAAATTCATGGGTATCATACTATAAAAATGAATGTCTGATTAGCATAGGATAGTAAAAGAGCTCATAAAGAAGAAAGTCTAGAAGATGTTCTTAAGCAATCAGGTGAGGTCAGTAGCTTCAGCATCTCAAAAAGTCCTGTGCAAGTACAGGAAGAGATCAGCTATTAGATGGCCAAAAGGGGTCTGTTGAGTCAGAATCCCTTGTCTAAAAGATATAAGTAGGTAGTGAGTTACAGATACATAAGTAGAAGTCACTGTCCAAAGGATTAGACAAAGCATGAAGAAAGAGGTAAAAGGTAAATTCTAGACATAGGCATATGAGCAGTCTATATAGATATACATAAGTATATAGGTATATGAGCAGTGCTCCAGGTTCAGTTGATCTGAGCATAAGCACACTGCATGACACAAGATCATGACCATTGATTAAAATACGTTAGGTAGTTGTGATCTGATGTCATCAAATCAAAAAGATTAGCAGGTACATGCTGGGAGCCAGAGACATAGAGCATATTCACAGCCGCCTAGCTGCTCATACTTACAAAACACAGAGAAATAGACATAGACCCACGTACCTGCATGAATGAAAAAAAATGCTGTTTATTAGGCTAATCCTATGTACCAGGAGTTATGCTAGGCTCTAGGGACAGAAACATAAAACTGAGGCAATCTATGTCTTGAAGGAATTTCTATTCTAAAAGAAAGAGGTAGTACATATAGGAGTGGTGGAAAGGGGTGCCTTTTGTAGAAAGTTAGGTGATTTTGCATACATTCACTTACAAATATAGCAACTCAGTCTCAGTATAGAGCCCTAAAACTGAAGAGAATAACTCCCCTAAGTAGGGGAGCATGGTCTTTCAAAGTCTAATCTGGAGGGTGCTCTTCTAGGTAGGTATAGGAAATTGCCATATCCCCTGCATTAGGTAATCATAATCAAAAACTGTGAGAGTTCATGGAGAATGTAGTGGATGGAGAGCTGTCCATGAAGTCAAGGAGACTATGGTTCAATTTTTACTTGTTAGCTTTTTGACCATGAGCATCACACACATCACACTCATTCTTTCATGGCTCCTAGCATTCTAAGATTTTTGAGAGCGTGTAAGATGTCCATTTGTACAGCTGGAGAGAGTTTTTACCTCAGGGAACATCTCACCATGCAGTAGATGAAATCACAAGTCTAGACCAAAAATAAAGAGAGGGTAAGGTGGGGGGGGGGGGAAGGCAGAGAGGGAAAGAGAGAAAGAGAGAGAGAGAGAGAGAGAGAGAGAGAGAGAGAATGTAAGACCTTGAATATTCTCATTATCAACCAACTTTTACTGGACACCCACTCCATGCTCATCCTCTTGCAACAATGCTCTGTCTTCCCTTGATTTGGGGGTCAATATTATGTCCTACTATTTTCATTCTCTGCCTCTTTTTTTGGTCCACTGTTGTCTTCCTTTCTCTAAATTACTGATTTCCCCTAAGACTCTATCTTTGGCTCTCCAATGCATTTTCTATACTCTCTCCCTTGTAAATCTCACACTCCCCCACACCTTCAATAATTGTCTATAAATATGAATATTTATGCATATATATATATATATATATATACACACCACATGCATATGTATACATGCATACATATACATATATGTACACGTGTGTGTATGTGTGTGTGTCTGTGTGTCTGTGTGTAGAACCAACGATAAGAATCAGGATGAACTTAATCTCTAAGTACCCCAAGCAACTCTTTGAGATAGCAAGTTGTATAATAGTTGTGGAATAACTTTGGTAAAGGAAATTACTTCATTGGGTAAATGGAACTTCCCATAGTGATAAAATCATATTTGGGGGGGGAAATGCTCATTTCTAGTCTCTCTCATGATCCTCAATTCATCTCTAAATATATTCTGATTATCTACAGTTGAATGTGCCACAAGACCCTCAAGTTCAACATGATCAAAATAGAACTTATGATCTTCCCTATAAACCAACTTCAAATCCAAATTTTCCTGTTGAAGACACCACCATGCTTTTAATCAACAGGCCTCAAAGACGGTCATTTTCTTTAACTTTTCACTTTCCCAAAGGCTAGTAGCAGACCCATTGCCAAGTCCTGTGGATTCTACTTCTACAGTGTCTCTCAAATCACTCCCTTCCTCTCCACTCATGCATCAACCACCATTTGAAGCCTTCATTACTTTTCACCTGGACTGCTGTAATAGTCCTTAATTGATCTTCCTCCCTCCAGACTTTGTCCAGTTCATTCTTCATATAGTTGCTTAAATAACTTTATTACTATACAAGTTTGACCATATCACCCCCCTCCTCAAAAATCTTCACTAAATCATTATTGCCTAGAGAATGAACATATTACAACCTCCTCAGCCAGGCCTTGGAATGCATAATTTGGCTCCACCTTTCCAGCCTCTTCCCCTGCTATGTGTAATCTTCATACTGACCAAATTGTACTACTAACTACTAACTACTAACCCTACATTCACATAGGATATCCTCAGTGTCTAGAATAATCTCCTTCTTCATTGTAATCATAATGGGATTTGAAGATCTTTCATGCTCCTGGTATTGGAAAGCTAACAGGTACTTAGCACTTAGTTTCAAGTTCATAATTGTGTCAGGTATTAAGACCCAGAACTTTTGAATCCCACAGTGGGATGAACTTGCTGACATAGCAGGAAAGGGTGGCACAGGGAGGAGCTAATAAGAGGCCCAGGCCTGAGAGGGAACAGGTTTTTTGAGAACATTGTTGTCACACTCATCTCCATCTATTAAAATCCTTCTTTTATTTCAAGGGTACTAAAAATTAAGTGTTCAGTTGTGAGCTTCTTCATGAAGCCTATTTTGATACCCCCAGATGAGAAGGATCTATCATGCCTCCTTAAATTTTCATACAGTACTTTAAATTCATCCATTGCCTTTCTCATGTTCTATTTTACATCATATTTATTTGAGTTCACACTGAGTGCCACAAGCCCCTATTTTTTCCCCCTAATTTGTATCCCTAGTACCAGTTAGAAGGCCCTGCACCTAGTAGGCATTAAATAAATGCTTGTACCATGAAGACAAAATGGTCACTTTTGCTGAAAATTCCAAAGAATCTGATATTTCCCTGATGTATTTCCTAAAACTAAAAACCAACATCTAAACAAATATTAAATATATTAAATAATGATATTGTCTTACATGGTCCACAGGCCTCCTAACTGGTCAACAGCTCCACTAATAACAGAACTGAGTCACAGTTTAGGTGAGAAATTGATGAAAAGTATTAAGTTGTCACCTTTGTCATAATCTGGCGATTTTTTTTCCCTGTAAGTTGGAATAAAGTCTCCTATTATTTAGAGCCTATAAAAAAGTCAGGCAAATCTACCAGTTTGATTTTATATGTCTTCACATAAAAAGGATAGAGTTCCATCTACCAAAAAAAAAAATGGCATTTTGTTTTGAAAATAGAAACCAGAAGTTAGGAAACCAACCAAGTTACCAAAAAAAGTGTCACCATAGTGCTCTCTTTCTAAGATTCCAGCTTCCATTTTTTGAGGATCATTTGCTTTATCAGGAATTTTAACATTTTTTATGAAGAAAGAAAAAATAAAACAAAAATTGTAATGGTTACTCTGGGTAGATAATTCCAACTGATTTAAGCATGAGGAGCTGAGAAGCATGGGGACTGTACAACTACTTTAAAGTTTAGTTGAGAAGTACATCAACATTCATAGGGGGAAATGGAATGGTGCTTTATAGTCTAATATCTCCTTTTGAACTGTATATCACTTTTTCTGTTTAGAATTAATCTGAATGCAAAAATCAGGCTGGGTTTCTTTCGCTGGAGCTGCTCCAATATTTTGAGTTATTTGCACACTATATTGACAAACCAGTTATATTTACTGGCCCTAAAACAAATAATTTCCACATTTCCTGGGCTTTAAAATTCTTTAATAGAAATTATTAAAAGATTATGAAGTATTTGCCCATGCATTTTTTTAAAGGAGGGATTTGAGATGGAAAAAGAAAACATTTGAATAGCAGCTATAATTCTAGTGTATTCACAAATCAGTCATTAAAATGCATAGTGCAGGGTTGGTGCAGCTGTATACAGCTTTTTATTATTTGGGTTGCTAAATGGATGAAACATATATTTTAATTTAATGTATAATGTGCAGCTTGAAATGTACCAAAATGCTTCTTTTTTGCTTTTCCCTCTTCCCCACCCCTTCCTCCCTCTCCCTAAGGAGAAGCTGCAGATTCTTCAACAGGGTGATAATTTCTCCTGGCCAACAGCCAGACTAGATTTATTGAATATGTCCTACCCTGTCTCTTGATAGCAACATTGCAGTTGCTGGCAGTAGTTCAGTGGAAAAAAAAAAATCAACCCTTAATGCTTTTCTTTTATCTCATATGCATTTCTGCTCTGAGCCCTTCACTATCAGGATTTCAGCCTTGATCTCAGGTTGGCAGCTATAAGTCCATCTCAGAGGGCAAGCTGAGTACTGTTGTCCGTCTTATTGCATATGTTATAAAAACAGAATACTGAAAAACAAGATCAAAGACCTAGAGAGAAAGGACAATTGAAACTGTAATCATCTGAAGAAGTGGCGAGCACAAGAGCCGGTATGGTTTCATCATGCCAAAATAATATTAATTTTTTTTTTCTTTTTGAACAGTATTACTAGATATATGTCAGGAAAATACTATAAATATAATTTACTGAAATTTTAGCAAAGTATTTCACAAAAGCTCTCATTCTTGCCAAAAAGATGAAAAATTATAGGTAGGGATTGTTTAGTTCTTACCTTTGTGTTAATGAAACTTAGCATCATATCTACCACCTAGAAAGATTTTACTACCTGTTTACTGAAAAATGAATAAATTACTAGTACTACTGATGATGATGATGATGATGATAAATACAACTTTGGGACAGATTGAATGACCAAAACTAAACGGTAGTCATTAATGGTTTGACATCAACTTGAAGGAAGATTCCAATAGAGTGCCCCAAGGAATCTGCATTTGGCCCTCTGCTGTTCACTATTTTTTTCCATAATGTATTCACTATTTTTTCATCAATGATTTGAATTAAGGTCTAGATGGTATCGTTAACAAATCTGTAAATGTTACTAAGCCAGAGAAAACAGAATACTAGATTAAACTCAAATCAACAGAGTTTTATTAAGTGTTTTCTGTATTCCAGAATCTATGATAAGTTCTAGAGATACAAAGACAAAATTCTCTGGGGAGAAAAGAAAATGTACAATACTAAAAAAATAAAAATATGTACAATAGGCAAAAATTAACCTTTAAGTTAGCACTTTAAATAAAATGAAATTTCAGATGGATGAGTAGACTTAGCTCCAAGTTACAGAATTCAAAAAAGTTCTTGAAAGGTAGCAATCAAATTAGATGAAACAATGGAAAGAAATGTAATTTTACAACTGCATAAAATTCACTAATTTAAAAAAGTAATAAGAAGTTATGGCTAGGCAATAATTCATGTGAAAAATATATGGAGTTCTTACTGGCTTTAGATTCACTATGAGTTAATAGCATAATGTGATGACGGCAAAGAACACTGATGTGATCTTAGATTGAATTCAGAGTTATAAAGTCCAAGTCTATGGAGGTGATAGAGTCTCTCTACTCTGTCTTAGGCAGATAACATCAGAAAAACTGTGTTTGGTTTCGAACGCCATAAAGGCAGTATGGAAGGACTGAGAATTCTTGCCATAAAAAGATCAACTGAAAGGCCTTAGAACATTTGAATTGAGGAAAAGAAGACTTAAGGGAGAGATGATATCAATCTTCAGGTATCTGAAAGACTGTCATGTAAAAAAGAGGGTTAGAAGTGATGGGGTGGTGGTGCAAGGGGTACAGACAGAGCACAAAAAGCAGCTGCCAGCAACAGTGAGAAATATTTTGAAGATTTATTTCCTTTCTTTCTTTGACTGAGTTTTGGTTGAAAGGTGTGCAGCTAAGACCATTACTAAGGGATCTGAAAAATCTCGAGGAAAATTAATATAGGAATTTGTAGCAGTTAAATGAGGATCTAAAGGAAAGATTGGATGGTTGCAACTATTTGGTGTGAAACTTGGGGAGTTCCTTGTTTCCAAGAAAGTTCTTTTTTCTAGATTATGCTGGTACCAAAGTATCCCTAACCCACATACACACACATACACACACACACACACACACACACACACACACACACACACACACACCCTATTGAGATCTGAGGCAGAAATTGAACTTAGGTCTTTTTAAATCCAAGGTCACTCTTCCTTCAATTTTACCAGATAGCTGCTAATAAATAATAATTATTATTAATTAATAACAATAATGCAAGTATGCCTATAATAATAAATTATAAATTACTTCTATATTTTATAATAAACAGATATCTTCCTTTCTCTGAAACTTAATTTGTCTATATTGATAACATTTCCAAATAAAAATGTGTTAAGTGGATCATTAATCTGAGAGATTAATGAAAGATTAAATTAAAGAAATTAAAGAGAGA